>CAJQZJ010032443.1:7253855-7280488 GCA_907164525.1 Lophiomys imhausi
TGGGTCCCACCCCAATGGAAGAGGGGAATCTCATGGGTCCCACCCCAGTGGAAGAGGGGAATCTCATGGGTCCACCCCAATGGAAGAGGGGAATCTCATGGGTCCCTCCCCCAATGGAAGAGGGAAATCCCATGGGTCCCACCCCCAATGGAAGAGGGTAATCTCATGGGGTCCCACCCCAATGGAAGAGGGGAATCTCATGGGTCCCACCCCAATGGAAGAGGGGAATCTCATGGGTCCCACCCAATGGAAAAGGGGAATCTCATGGGTCCACCCCAATGGAAGAGGGAATCTCATGGGTCCCACCCCAATGGAAGAGGGGAATCTCATGGGTCCCACCCCCAAACAAAATCTGCACCCAACTAAGGGATGCAGAGAGAGCTGTCCCCCAGGGAGGTGTCCTTTAGTTGGTATTCATACCAAGTGGTCAGTCCTTAAATTTTACATTCAAGCAACACCGAGTGGACTTGGATTATATTTATACATTTATGCATGTACATGCATATACATAAAACACACAAACACACAGACATACACACACATATACACTACAATTCTTACATTCCCTTTTTGTTTGTGTTTATGTCTTTCATTTTCTTTTTCCAGACAGGGCTTCTCTGTGTAGCCCTGGCTATTTTAGAACGTGCTTTGTAGACTAGGTGGCCTCAAACTCAGAGATCTGCCTGCCTCTGCCTCCTGAGTGCTGAGATTAAAGGTGTCCACGTTTACTGCCTTGCCTTAATACCTGCATTTCTTAACCATGGAGAATTTTCTATATCATTCCTTTTGTTTCTGAGGGATTTTTGTTCTCCCTTCAGGGAACCTTTTCATTTGTGTTCTTACCTCATTCTCTCCTAGGACCCTTTATATAATTTTCCCTCTGGCTTTTACCTTCAATGTCCTTTTCTCAGCTGGCTTTGTCCCCTTTATTGTAGACTTTTTTTAACCTCTTGTAGTGCAAAACAAACTGTTTGTTCCTAAACGCTCTTCTCTAAATCCTGATAACTTTTCAAGCCACATTTCTCTTACTTTGTTTCTTTCAAAATTCCTCCAAAGAATATTTTACTGTTTCTGCTTCCTTGTCTTTACACATTACATATTTCTTACCTCCTATATGATATGGATCATATATGCCTATTACTGTACTAAGACCACTCATATGACAGAAATTCATAAATATAAAATATTTTAGTCACAAATATATATTGGGAATTGTATATTGATCATACATTTATTCAAAGTAACAATAGAAAACACATCTAAAGCATTTTATCACTCAAATTCCATCACATACTACCATATCAAGTGTCCTGATGGATGATGTCACTCCTATGTTTCTATTTACTACTAAATTTCTATTATTATACTCTAAATATAGTATTATTTAAAACTCCCAAACTTCTGTCTTCCTTTTTAATTCAGAAGAGGATAATTATGTTGTCATTCATAACCACAAGTCTCCCCAAAGATGCTCACTGTGGCCATGTTCTCTCACTTTTAATGCCATGTCTATATAATGGATCCAAATCTGGTAACTCCAGCATTAGTCTGTTTTCTGAACTTTCTACTGGCCTAGTTACCTGCATGATAATCTGTTTTCCCAAACTGAGCTTGACTGTATTCCCCTAAATTATTTCCTTCCCATTTCTGTAAAAGGTGCTGCCAATCAGATCTCTAGTGTAACATTGACTCTCGCTACCCACATGTTTAAAAGATTTATTTTTATCTTTAATTATGTGCATGCATCTTGTGATGGGCGTATGTATGGGAATGTGAGTGCAGGTGCCCATGGAGGCCAGAAGAAGACATCAAATCTTGTAGAGTTGGAGTTACAGACAATTGTGAGCCACCCAATTTGAGAACTCCCTTGGGTTCTCTGCAAGAGCAGTATGCTCTTAGCCACTGAGCTATTGCCCAGCCTCCTTCTAACTCATACCCTACCAATCATTCTTATGTCCTTAATTTCATCCTCACAGTGTCTTTTGTGTTTTGGTATCTTTCACCAGTCTTATCTGCTAGTAGTTATTTTACCTAGTTTATTATAATAGTTCTCTAATGAATCTTTTGGCTTCATTCTATTTACACTTTAATGTGTTATCCTAGATGCACAACTTTAGAAATGCTGACAGTCGTCTTTTGGTAGACTTGGCTGGTGGTGGTGGGCAGCAGAATAGCAGCTGAGAGTGGACCGTGAGATTCTCACCAGGAGCTCTATTGCCCATACATCCTTTTATTTATTACTGCTTTACTCATCACCCTGCTTATGCTCTATTCAAACTGGATTGCTTCTCTAGGAGACTGCTGCTAGTCTCTCGGTGCCCAGAACTAATGCTCCCTTAGCTCAGATGCTTTCTTTCCCCCTATCAGCAGGAAGGCATCCTTTCCTAAGTCACATGGATCTACTGTTCTTGTCTTAATCACACTCTCTATTTATGTAAGGTCATTTTAAAGCACAGCTTCTGTTCTATAACAAATTATTCAGTTCTTGTGAGTAGGGATGGGATCTTATTTTGGTGTTCCCTACAACTTCTGGTACTTGGTGTCTACATCTTGATAAATAATCCTTCAACAGTGAGTTAAAAAGTTTACAGAGATTTTCTTTCTGATTAGGAGAATAAAATGAAGTAAGTTGAGCTATTGGCTGGGGTGTAGCTTAGTGTTAGAGCCTGTGTTTGGCAGCCCAGGTTTCAGACACCCTCATAACTCTCCAATCTCCCCCTTAAAGAAAAGAAACTGAATGCAGTGGTGGTTTAGTTTAATAGGAGAGTTATGCTTATACACAAGAAGCCCTGAGTTCAATCCCCCTGCACTGCTACCCATTAGTGAATTATTCTGTTATTCCCACCTCATTGTTTAATTCTCGTATGGTTCATGCCTTTAAATGTTGGTTGCTGTAAACCTTAGTGATTAACTCTTTTTAAAAGTGTTTAAGTGGTCAGAGTAGTAGGTTACATTTGCAGATTTGAAGATAAAGTGTCTTGATTGTAATGTGTGTTTCTGTAAAATACTGTCTGCAGAGTGTATATAATTTCCTCTTTAATCTCTCAACAGGCACGCTTTGTGCCCTCCCCACCTCCAAATTGCCTCAGTTACAAATCAGAGGGCAGGCTTGGTGATCAAGACTGGCAAGCACATTTCAAGGTCCCATGCTGTGGGGTTGATCCATCTCAACTCGAGGTATGGTGTTGTTTCCTATTTAAGTCACTGAATACTCGCATGCTTTGACCGTCCTGTTGAGCTCCTTTCCCACCTACTTACTCTTCCTTCCACCCTTTTACACTCATCTTCTTGCTTGGAAATGAGTACATTTACTTGCTTCTCAAAGTTTCTTGTCTCTGAAGATATTGTAAGAAGTAGAATTGTGCAGCAGTTATTTGAATGATTTTGATAGTGATAAAATGTCTTGTTTTGCTTCATCTCTTTTCTTCCCCTCCATTTTCATCTCTTTTACACATAGTTCTAGGGCTGATTTGTTGTAATCATCACTGTTTAAAGTAAGGGACTTGTTAGTAATGGTAATCTTTGACAATTGAAATGTAATTTCTGTGTGTGTCCATTCCAGTTGTATGTGTACAGACGGGTGACTTCTCACAATGGTGAGCATGACCAGAACACGAGCTAGATGGGCAGACAACAGTTTTTCTGGAAAAGCTTTTCTTCTGCTTGTTTCCTGTTGATGTCCTCCACCAGAGGCCCTCACTCTTCCCATCTAAAATTTTTTAATTTGGAAAACAATCTTGAATTTATTCAAATTTTCTTTGAATCAATGTTTTTTTTTTCATTTAAATGTGTCTTTGTGTGGGTGTATGTGTGTTTGTGTGTGTATGTACATATGTATGTATGTTGAGCGTATAAATTTGTGTATGAATGTACGTGTGTATGGTATGTATGTGTGTGTATGTTTGTGAGTATATGTGTTTATGTGTTTTTATGTATGTGTGTGCTTATTTGTGAGTATATTTATGAGTATGTGTTTGTGTATTTGTGAGTGTGTGTGTGTTTCCCTATATATGTGTATGCTTATGTGTTTTTGTGAATGTATATGTGTGTGTTCGTGTGTATTTGTACAATAGTCTTGACATTTTGAAACTTCATTCTCATATTTCCCTTTTTAAATTTTTTTTAGGTTTGAGAGTTACATGCATTATTTTTAGTATTTTTTTATGTGTTGGCTTTAAAGTGTTGTATTTTCAAATAATTGTAAGGTATTGAGCCCAGCCTCTTAACATGTTTTTCTTGTGTGTGACTGAATCTAAATCTTCCTCCCTGGGAGTAATTTAAACTACTATTATGACATTTTACTAGATCTGCCACCGTCTCAGTCTGGAGCTTTTAGAAGGAAGTAAATACAAAAATTAATATTATCTTTACAATCCCACAACTTTCATGGTCATATGAAAGTAATTCCCCAGTGCAGCTCCTGCCCCAGCCTGTTAGTTTTAGGTTTTTTTTTTTCTTTTTCTTTTTTCCTCCTCATACTCATTTAAGGAAAGACACCACTGATTCTTTCATAAGATTTTCTCAAAAACCCATCCACTGTAGCTCGTGGTAACAAGTAAGCATTTGTCACTGCTTGTACACACAAGAAGATTAAAGTCATTTTTCAGTTTTTAGATCAAAACAAGGTGGTAAATTGTTTGATCTTTTGTAGGCATAAGATTCTTATGACTGAAGATGCTTTTATGAAATGTGGATCTTGGTCCAAAGGATTCAGCGATTCCGTAGCATTTTGTAAACTGCACCCTACCCAAATCTATCCATTTTCATATTTTCATAGTATCAGAGGATTATAGCATTTGAGTGTCTCCTTGAAGTGTGTTCCGGAGCTGAGCTCCTGCTTAGGGAGTCAGCAGATGCTGCATCTCAGTCAGGTTAGACGAGTGTCAACTGGAATGCTTTCCCCCAGATGGGGAATGCTAATGTCAGTGTTTAAAGTGGCTCAAACCTTATTTAGGGGCTATGTTCCTTTTCTGGTCCTTTAAAGATATTTTTAATGCATAAAATTTTCTCTGCCAGGGTCACCATTTTCTTCTTTCTTTCTTTCTTTTTTTTTTTTGTACATACATAGCAGTTATTTCTGTCTTGTGCATTGGTGTGGTTGGTGTTAACATCTGAGTATTTAGTATCCATAATGGTTTGGCAGAAAACTCACTAAAAATGAAGGCATGTATGCACTTATTTACAAAGTGGACTATATATTTTTGTTCTCTGAAATCTTCAGGCTGTTCTGTCTGAAGCTACTTCATGTTGAAATGTACAACTCAGGTTGTCAAAGTCCCTGGCAGAGGTGTAGTTATAAATATGAATTAACGTTTGAATTCTAACCCAGATTCTTGGAGGAGAGAAGGTCAGAGTTTGAGACTCCAATCAGAGATTACAGCATGATTTTTTTTTCTTCTCCATAAAGATCCTTACGTGAATTTTGAATTAGTTAATTCATAGACTTTAAACCTAAATCCTTGTCTTAAAGATTTTTAATACAAAAAGTAATAGGATAGATGCTATGTAGTTCAGGTCATTTGCATGTGACATTTGGTTACATTCAGTTGTTGAAGGGCTTGAATCATCTTTCTGTTGTTGTTCTTTTTCTTTTCTCTTCTTTCTAAGGATCTCACTATATAGCTAGTCTTAACTCACTACACAAATCAAACTGGCCTCACATTCATAGAGATCTGCCTGCCTCTGCCTCCTGAGTGCTGGGATTAAAGATTTGAACCACCATGTCCCTCCTACCCATGCATAATCTTGTTAACCTGAATTAAAGTCTGCTACATACATGTGTGACTCAGTCATTTAATAAACTGAAGCAAGAAAAAATATTTCTAAATAAGAAAATTTTTCCAGGTCCCTTATAGTTTGAATATGAGGATCCATGATTGCCAGATGTTGTTGCTTGGAAGTGGTGACCACTGAAACACACAGTGTGTCTGTCCTCTCTTACAAGGATAAGAGTGGGAAGAAAGAAACTGGGAGTCGGTTGGCAAGCAAGGATTTGTGTATAAGTATGAGGTGACTCCTAATTGTGACAATGAATATCTGTACATTAAAGAAGATACTTCACAGAGGCAGGCAGATCTCTGTGAGTTCATGTCGAGGCAAGCTGGTATACATAGTGAGTTCCAGGACAGCCAGGGCTATGTAGAAAGACCTGTCTCAAAAAGCAAAGCAAAACAAACAAACAAAACCAAAAAGATGACTCAGAACTTGATCTTAAGAACCACTTTTTAATCTCTTCTCTTTTCTTTTCCACACCACACAAATATGGCACAGGAGTATTTGCTCTTTGTGTGTGCTTGTGTATTAATCGTGTTTGGGTTTGTGTGTTTTAAGGGAGATGAATGCTTTAATACTTCACCATCCTTTTATCAAATTATGTCTGAGTTAAGGACAAACAGCATAGGTAACTCTATAATTACAAAGCAAACACAAGTTTTTGAAAAAATGTGAAAATTGAAATTATTAGTTTTACTTTTTTTTCTTTTCTACATAGTTAGTAAAAATTGTTCCTCCTTAACTTCAGGTAGAAAGAGAAACTTTGAACAACAAAGTAGGGATGACAGGCTTCACAAGGGACAAACAAGACTGCTGTCAACCTTCTTCCTTTGGAATATGGAAATTTGAGTAGATTATCTGTATAGAAGAGTTTTCCTTTATTCTTTCTCCCTTTTTCCTCCATTTAAGACATCTGTTAACATTTCACACGGACCAACAGATGTTGCAAAGCAAGTCCCACATTTTGTTCTCAAGAAAAATGACATTTCCTCAATTGTCTGCCCCACCTCTGTGACTGAGTCCAGCCTGCTGCTCCTGCATAATTTGCATATATTAAGTTATGCACCTTAATACATTAGGAACCCGAGCTGCTTCTGCATTATTTTATATGTTAAAGTTGCATTTGATTAGTGAGTAGTTACATGTTGCTTAATAGTTCTGAGAGGGAAAACATTAAAGCTTCCTTTGAGAATGACAACCTGGTTCTCTACATTGAGATTGGATAACTAGTTAACATTTTTTTTCTATAAAATAAACGAATTACAAAAAGCTTGAGTTGTTTTGCCATGAGGAAGTGCTGATTGTCATGCGATGTGGGGCATCATTTTTATTATTTTGGCAAGAACAGGGACAGTTTTGTCTTGACAAGCCATTAGATGAATACCAGCGTGTGTCACATGAAAAACCACTGATCTTTAACCCAGCTCTGTACTTAACCAAGCTTTGGAAATGAATAGTGAATAAAGGAAGAGCAAAGGCCAGTATACTGTCATTACAGACTACAGAATCTGCTAACAGCTGCTGAACTGAACCCAGGGAATTACAGGTATTGCTCTATAAGCCATCTGAAGTCCTGGGGATGCTTCTTAAATTGTGTACACAAGCCATACATTTATTTTATATTTGCTCAGGATTTACATTGTTGCAGTCATAGCTAGGGGGAAAAAAGAATTTTTTAAAGCCCCCACATGCTTTCTTAGTGCAGTGCATGAGTATCTTAGCACAGAACCATAACCTTTATTTACAAAGCCTCTCTGTTCCCAGTCACAGGGTGACTTTTAAAAAGCAGTGTGTTTTAAAGAAATTAAATACTAAGAAGTAAAGTAGAGTTGGGCATGGTGGAGCACACCTTTAATCCTTGCCCTGGAGAGGCAGAGGCAGGCAGATCTCTTGAAGTCAACCTGGTCTACATAGTGAGTTACAGGCCAGCCAGGACTACATGGGGAGACCTTGCCTTTAAAAATATAAAGAAAGAGAAAAGATGGAGTATTTCCTCTTTAAACACGCATACACAAACACACACACAAGTCTTCTCCAAAGGCACATGCAAAACAACATTCTTTGACATCCTTCAGTGAATGGGGCTAACATCAACACACAGTTTTTGAGAAAATGGAAGGGAAGTCCTAAATTCACCTCAGTACCCAAATATTGTAAAGATAGTAACACCTTAAGGAGTCACTCGTGGGAATTATTGCTTACAGAGCTAGCAGGGACACCCTGCCTTGCTCTGCTGGTGGAATTGCAATGTGCCTCCCTGTAGTCTTGTTATCCCACACTAACTGAAATGCAAATTCTTTGTAACTAATTGGATCTCATTGAGGGTACATGCACAGTGTGAAGCTATGGGCAAAAAGGTTTTAAAAAGTAAGAATTTCCTGTAATTACAACTTTTAATTATTATCCAAATTATGTGCTTATAGTACAGATTTAGTATATATGCTTGAGTTTTTAAAATATTATTTAGAAACATGACTTATGAAATGTTTGATAAGGTACCAACTAAAAATTATAGGAATGAATGTTTAATTGTAGCATCTATTAACTGAATTTTTATTTAAAATTTTTTAAGTAAGGTTTAGGATTTATCTTGCACCCAGTTGGCTGTACTGAAGGCATATTAATAGTACGGTTTTCTTTTCTTGAAACATCTTAAATTTAAAACATCATTAATTATTTCCAACACTGTTTCCCCTAACCTTGTTTAGTCTCCTGGCCTTACATTACTGTTGTAAAATGCATTAAAGAGTCTTTTGTGTATGTGTATTGTTGCCTTGTGTTATGAAAAGGAGCTACTCTAGTCCTACAGTTTGTTCAGGAACTGGAGAATTCATTGGTGGACTTCTTAGAGTACAGAACCCAACTCTCACTTTCAGCCAATGTGCTTCCTTAACCTGAAGTACATGACTTGGAATCAGGGAAAGAGAAAGCAATCATTGTGAAAATGATGTTTATCCCAATGGCCTAGCTAAAAATAACTTGTATACAAATTATTTCAGAGGGTCACTCTGTAATTTACAGAGTGTAGAGCTAATGGAAAGCCTCAGAAGGTATCTTAGTGCCTTGGTTTTGTTTGTTTGTCTTGGACCTGTATCGTTAAAATGATTCAAGTCTCTTACTGGCTAGAAGACTATCAGGAAGGGTATCAGGGATTCTATGCTTTCCTAGTGGAAATGAATGGCAAGTTCATGTAGAATACTTAGAGAATCTTTAGAGGAGTCAGATTTTTATTTTCTAAAATAAGAATAATTTAAAGCTTAAAATTTACAAGGCATAACAAAGGTTCTAGGCTCCTACTGTATTTTAACACATTGATCTATAGTCAACCCTTTGGGTTGTTGTCTGTGACATTAACAGTGCTTTTGCTCTTTTTGAATTGGTTTTAGGAACTTAAGATTCCATTGACAGAATCCATCTAGCAGGTACAGGGATGTAACTGTTGTAATTTTTCTTGGAAATCTTGCAAGACTGTCCTGGATGGTTTTAAGGCGTGGTTATGGCTGGAATGTCTAGGTAGCAGTTAGGCTGCAGACCTGTTCAGTTAGACCTTGCAGTCTGAGAGAGCTCAGTTGCATACTCTGGGTAGCATTTTGTCAGAGGACTGCTGGCTGGGCCGAGCAGATTTGGATGTATTAGCTAGTCAACCTAATAACCCTGTACAGACTGTATTGATTTTCTAGGAGAGAGTTTATGAACTAAATAAACTTGGGGTTGGTGTCTTAATAAACTGCTTCTCTCAGTCTGTCACATTTAGTTATGGAGCTGTGCAGTTTAGGGGGAAAAAAGGCTAATTCTGTTACAGATTGTTCACAGCAGGGTCTCCAAATTAGCCCTTTGTTTTGTAATGCCACCTTGCTTGGGCTCGCGTTGAGCACATTTCTCAGTTTTGCCCTAATGAGTTGCAACACTGATAATGTGGCTGATGATCTCTCATTGATTTCACTATCACTTGCTTGTCTGGTAATTGATCCGTTGCTGAGCCTCTAGTTAATTATATCGGCTTTGACATGGCCCAGTCCATGGGGAATTTCAAGTCTTGCAGAATAACAGTTTTAATAAAAGAGTCTATTACTGCAGGTGCTTGCTGCTGCATGCCATTTGATTTCTGTGTGTGTGTGCGTGCGTGCGTGCGTGGGGGTTTGGGGGGAAATACCTGGGAAAGAAGAGGATCTCAGAACTGAGCAAAAAGGGGGGGGGGCTGGAAAAATAGGAAGAGGGAGTGAGGGAGAATTGGAAGGAGGGGAAGGACAAGGAGAGAGGAAGAGGGAGTAGGAGAGGCAAGAGAGAACACGCAGGCAGAGCAATACAACAGTGCTTGAGTGGAGCGAGGAGGAAGCTTGCTATTGACAGTGTCCTTAAGCCTCCCACAAATAACAGCCATTAGTGGGAAGGTCAGGAGCTGAGCAGGCAGCTTGACTGAGGCACTGAGTGCCACTTCAGAAATCAAGAGGCTAGCAAATTTTAGAGGGAGTTAAGTGGGTAATAGCAGTAAAGGTACAGTCACCGTTGACAATTGACTGGTAGGGGCTTTTCCCACCCTCCCCGGCAAAAGAATATTTTTATTGACCACAGGTGGACTTAATATATTTTAAGGCAACAATTCTTTGGGTTCTTGTTTGTTTCCTTTCAGATATTGAATTTGCTTCTTTTGAGACTTTTTTGTGCTTAATGGTGGTGAACTGGAGGGAAGTTTAACAGAAAAGCTTTCAGGAGATGTCAGTTCTAGAAGGGAAGGCACATTTGTGTCAACATAGTGTACGTTTTCTCATCTTTTCTCATTGTCCACTAATGACACAGGGCTGCCATTGAAGCGCTTTTCTGTTTCTTTTGTTGTTTCTGAGAGGAAGGTTTATTGTTATTCTTTAGTTAAGAAGGAGCAAGCAGAGTGGTACATTTGTCCTCAGTATTTGTAAGTGGCTGAAGATTAATGTTCCTTACATTTTAAGTTTAGGAAGGATAGCTTTTTCCTGCTGACTACTTTTATGAGATGGCATGAATTTAGCGTTCCATTTTGAAGTTACAATGTTTATGTACAGTGGATTTTGTTCAGTTCTGCCTTTCCATAAATAAGGGAGATAAATATTATCTAATAAATGAATGTTTTGTTTTAAAGCTGGTTTAATTAAAAATATGACCTGCTATGAAGGTTACATTTCATCAGGCAGGGAAACATTATAGAATTTTCCATAGAGATCGTGTGTGGAAAATGGAGTTTTTATATGCATTACTTTTTGCCTGAAATAGGACAGGCTCCCCCCCCCCCCTCTTTTTTGCCTTTTTTTTTTTTTCAAATGATTTAAAAGGATGTTGTGGATGCCTTACCTGAGAACTTTAACAAAGGAATTTATTCTGCTTGTGAGCTTTAAGAAAAGGTATTCATTTTTCTCCTCTACCTTCAGCTTCTCCTTACTTAACCTTCAGCTTGGTAGTTAATGACTAGAGGTACTAGGTATTAAGTGGTACATATTTATTTTCCATATGCTTATTATACATCTTCCATGTTTAACTGGTAGATTTGCTTGTTTACCCTTTAGAATATAAGGTAAAATCTTTGTATATTATTTTCTCTATCAATTTATATGTTGTTATAAATAGCCCAGCATGTACTATGTGACTTGTGGCAGCTAATATTTAGACAACAACTGAGCAAACTTTATGTTCTCCAGATGAATACTTTACTTGCTCCCAGTGTAATTAAAAATATTTAAGTATCACAGTTTACAGGTTTTTAAGGAAAGACTGGTGCTGAATATAACATGTTATAGCAGAAAGCATTGTTGGGAAAAACTCCCAGGGAAGGGCCTTGGCTTTCCCTGGCCTTGTGGACAGTGATCGTGGCATGGCGTGGAGTGTGCAAGAGTGTGTATCAGCCTGTATCTGGAGAGGGGTTAGTGCAGGGTGTCCTTTGGTGCCTGACAGTGGAACAGTGCAGTTGGCTCCTAGCTCTGCTATCCAATGACACGCAGTGGCTGAGGGTTTGAAGCTGATGGTTGGGTCTCCAGTGCTGCTGCACACCTGACAGGCAGCTGTTAAACAGAGCAAAGGCAAGCTCTGGGAGTCACAATCTATGCATAAATGATAGAAATATCTCTGCAGAAGGTGCGAAGGAAGCTCTGACCCCCTCCCTCCTCCAGATCTCCCCCTTCCCAAATGAAATGCACAGTTCAGCCAGCTTCTTAACTACACTATACTCCTGCTACTGGCTGCCAAGAAGCTCAAAAATCCACCTTCACTTTTCAGTCAGAAGAGGCAGAAGTGGATGTGAGAGAAAGAGACACACAGAGAGACAGAGAGCCAAAGAGGGCAAGAGACTTGACTTTAAGAGACTCCTGTACTGACACCTCCATGCAGTTCGGAACAAGAGCAACTGCGGCTGAACCAGGGTTCATGGGGACATGGCAAAACGCTGATACTAACCTCTTATTCAGAATGTCCCAACAGGTAAGTTACTTTCATTTTTTTTTTTTAAAGAAACCTCGAGTTGTTATGTGCCCTTTTCTCCCTGCTACTTTCCTTTCTAAATGTTTTTAAAATTTAAAAAAAAATTTGTTTCGTCATAACTCTGTTACTGGAATGTGCAGTGTTACTTCATGGCTTCCCCAAGGGCTCCTTAAGAAAAAAGGGGGAAAGGACATTGAAGTTAGAGAAAGCAAAGGCATTTGTTGCAAAGTTTCACAGAGTGCAGCCTGGGTCCTGAGAAGCCTTAATTTATTTGTTTTCACTTAAAAAGAGAAAAAGCCAATACTCAACAAATGTATCTTTCTGTGTGAAGACTTGGTCGAATGTCTGCTGTCTTGAAGTAGGTCTTTGCAAGCGAACAGTCATAAAACGCGGGCCCCTCACAGCAGTCGGTCTGACTTCCAGTGTCTGGAGCAGTTGGACCCAGACCTGAGCGAGGCTGTGCAGGCTTCCCTGCCGGCCGGGTCAGCCCGGAGGGCGGCAGGCTGCACCCCCACTTGCTCTCGGCCTCCGTTCCAGCTCTCAGTGGCTTCACTCTCCCCGCGCTCCCCTGGCTTCGGCGCAGCCCGCTCGGCTGGCCACCCGCCCGCCGCCTGCCGCCCGCCGCCCGCCGCGGTGCACTCACACTCGGCGCGGCCCCTGCGTCCTCTCAGAGCCGCTTCTCGAAGCTCAGCCGCCGCCGGCAGCTAGGTTGCTGCCCTGCCGGGAGAGCCGCCCGCCCGGAGAGCGCCGGGCCAGCGGAAGGATAATTAATCACCCGCGGCCGCCCGTACCAAGCGCTCCGTGATTCCGCGCCCTGCGTGCCGGCTCCTCTTGCACAATTTCTGTCTCTGCGGCTCCGCGGGGGAGCGAGGGTAAGAGGAAGCGAAGGGGAAACAACCCAGAAACTTTCCTCTTGGACTATGCTCAAGTGAGGGAGGGAAGTTCCCTGGTGCCTCCCTCCTAGACACGTCTTGCTTTTCAGAAGCCTACCCCAAACCCATACAAAGCAAGAGTTAGTTTATCATGCACGCAACATCAAAGTAGTACAAATACACTGGGATGTTAAGTAGATGGCGGTTGTTTAAAAGATTGGTCTTGCCTCACTCGTTTAAAGATACAACTGCTGTTTAGTAGACCTCTTTTGTATGTAAGAGTTCGCGGAAATTGAATACTTTGGGGTGGGTTTTTAAACATTTGGTAATGAGGTAAAGAAAAAAATTTGCAAGGCTGTAAACTGTCACAAGTTTAGAAATAACATTTGCCAAAGACAGTGCATAGAGCCCGGCTCTTGTAACGTTTAATTGGCAAACAGACTTATCAACCAGTTTTAGATAGGAGAAATGTATTTGGATAAGGTGTATTTTGACATCCTGTAGAGGGACCCTGATAACTGCTGATACAGTGAGCTGGGATTTCAATGCAATCAACGTAAACCCAGTAAGCAACTCTTTATGTACAATCCCATTCTTTCGCATGAAAAGTTCATCTCTTGTCTGACAGAGATGCTCATTGTCACTGTGGAGTGCTTTGTGAGGTATTTTTCTAAAGCACTTCTCTGTCTGTGTGGGTCTCTCATGGTTGGAACAGTGTGTTTTCACTAACCTTAGAACCTAGTAAGTTGTGCCCCACTTTAAAATTTAGTTATCACCAGTCAGGGTTTTCCTTGAGTTAAATGGATCCTTTCCTTGAGTTAGTGGAGTGTGTGTGCACATGCATGCTTTAGAAGGTTAGATTGCTTTAAGTTTTCCCCCTAGTGAAAAAAGAGTTAATAAAACAGATAGAGATGATGATCAATTGATAAATGGCTATTGAACCACATAGATGGGGTTAGATTGCTTCTTTGGCACTAGCCCATTTTGAAGCAGATTTTCATCTAAGGAGAAACATTTGAGATTAAAAAAAAAAGCAAATGACACACAAGAAAAATAGGTCAGAATTAGGAAAATAATTTAAATTTCTAATAGAGAAACCTGAATGATCAGCCTATCATGATGTTTTCTGTGCAGCTGTTTGTGGGGGCTACAAAGATCTGTTTTGTGTTGTACCTGTATGAATGCATATATGTAGTGAGCGTGTGTATCAGTGACTGTGTGAGGAGAATGAAGACATAGGAAAGCATTTCTGCTTAGTGGTGCCTATTAAATAGAATACTACAACAAAGGATGAAAAAAATCACAATTTAAAGTATTGTGATTGAAACATTTTACTGTAGTTTCTTAATTATTTTGTGTTGTTGTTTTGGTGTATTAGTGATATGTAGCTTTCCATTTACTTTCACAGTTACTAAATATTTACCTTCTGTGCATTTTGGAAGTCATGTGAAAGGGGGTATGAGTTTGCATGTGTGTATGTACTTTTCTTTCTCTTTTAAGATGGCATTTTGGATTATATAAGCTTAAATTCATATTCTGTCTAAATATAAAAGTCCCTGTGCTGTGAATGTTTAATGTGTTTGTTTTCCATCAGCAGTGCTGGTTCAGTGTGTGTGTGTGTGTAAAACACTTCCTGAAATTCTATCTCTTAAAGTCAACTATTTAATAATCGTTTCAATAACCATATTGTGCCAGGTTTTGCTAGAGATAAAAGTTTTTCCAACTTAACCAAGTATGCAGAATCCTATGTATCTAATTTTTAGACTAAAAACGGCTATTCTAGGTGATTATTTTAATTTCTAAGTAGACATTCCTCTCATGAAGTGAATAAAATCTATACAGTTTTTCAGTTTTCTATAGTAGAATAAAAACTAACATTTCCTTGACTACCTCCTCAAGCATTGGACAAGACTGACTAGTAGTGCCAGTGTAAGATGTTTAAAGACTAGACTGAGCGAGCTGTAGAGAACTCACCACATATGGTGTTAGCTACAGAAAAACATGTGCTGGGGATATCTGGTGAACCCTGCAGTTCAATAATATAGGTCTGTGTCTTCTAAAGGTAAGCTAGAAAGGGGGATGGCAACCTGTAGCTTGTATTTCCCCTGAATGAAGTTAGATTTCCTTAAATGTAAATCTTTCCTTTTATCTAATATTAACAAATGATTTAATGGTCCAAAGACTCAGCAGACTCAATGTAATTAAGTATGTTCCCCCTTAAAGCTTTAAAAATGACTTCTTGACTTCATTTAGCTCTTACATTATTTTTGCTAACATTGAAGTGTGTTTTTTCTTAAGAAAAAAATATTTTCTTATAGACAGATACTTGAGAACCTTGAAAGGTATAACTGTTGACTTTTGTAACTGAGAGTTCTGGATTCAGGTTGATCAGTTACAAATTGATAATGTCCAAAAAGTCATTTCCTCTTGTTCCTTATCTTCTATAGCCCCAAACCTTATTTTGTTCAGTGTAAACTGATAAGATATTGTTAAAAAGAGAAACACAGAGGTAGTAGTAGAGAAAGGAGCTTGCTGTTGGAAGGGTTTTGTTTTGTTTTTTTTTAATCAGACTTTGAAAGGTGATTTTTCTACATATTTTATACATTTTTTGTCTGTTTGAGAAAGTAGCAAGTAAAATCTTACAGCTTCCCCAAGAGAGGGATCTTTTTGAAATATTTTTAAGAACTGACACTGTACAGGGAGTGGTGATAGTGCACTTTTCACATATTGCCAGAATTGTTTATACCTTTTATTATTGCTGAAGTATACTTAACCTGTTTCAAATAAAATGCAGATCCCTTAATAAGGTCTTTTTTCAGAATAGAGAGAAACACTAAGTTGGAATTATAAATGAATCTGTTCACTATTATGTAGTAATTTAGGATTCACCCAATGATGTAACAAAATTAACAACATAATTTCATTGTGAAACTGTGTCTTGTTAAAGAACAACTGTCTGACATTCTCTTACAGTTGCTTTATTTAACTTCACGCAAATATTATTAGTAGTGACATTTTTCTATTGTGCATTAGATACTCTCATTAGCATGATGTGTTAGTTATCACCAGAGAAATCATTTCCTAGATAGGTGAGGGACAAAATCAAGAGAGCTAAAAATTAAATCAGTGATTTATATTAATACCAGACCATCTGCTCAACAGAGATATGACAGAGTAAACTTTTGACTAGTATAAAACCTAGCACTTTTCTGAGAAATGATTAAAAAAATAAGAAATATATAATAACATTTTTGGAATCTATTCACAAGAATGCTCATTATAAATTTTTTCCAGTAGTCTTTTACTATTTTCAATTCATGAATGAAAACACAGTTACAGTCATAAGATTTGTATTTAAAATGAAAACTATGGGTTTTTTTTTCCTGTCTTCTAACCCTTCAAAAATAATTTAAGTATCACGAACAATTTTAAAGATTCACAAGCAGCATTTCTTATAAGTCAGATGTCTAAATCGTGTGCTGTGGCTTGATTCTTCATAGTTCATGTAATATATTTTTATGCTATAGCTTCTCCCTCAAAACTCCACATCCTTTTAAACATAGGATGAATAGTCTTATTTAATCAGAGCAATGAGTAAAGCAGCTGATAGTTAATGGTCTTTGAAAATGACTTTCATTACCAGGCAGCACCCATCCCTAGGTCTCCCTCTCTATTTTTTCTTTCTTCCTTTTAAACATTTTCTTCTTACAGTTGGTGTGCTTGGAGAATCATGTCTTACTTATAAAGGATTAGCTTGACAAAATGTACCCTTATGCTAAAATAAGTGTGTATATTTGGTGGAAAATAGTTTTAGCTTGTTGAATTAGCATGTTGCTACCTCTGTTTTAGTCCTCTGACTTGAGAGATGGTGTGCTTTTTTTTTTGAAATGTTAATAATAGGTGCATAGTGAAATTGAAATGTAACCCTTAACATTCATTTTAAGATTGTAGCACATAAGTAGGAATATTTGGATAATTATTGCAATAGTTTTGAATTGTAAATTATAACAAAGAGGCAAGTACCTGTGTTTCAGCCTTTGCTTCCAAGTTTGTATTAACTTTATTTATAGTACATTTGTACTGTACAAATGTACAGACTACATTTGTGTAATGAAATGGGAGTGTAGTAGGCCCTATATATATAATAGTCCATGTGTATGTTATTGTAACAAAGCATGTACAAGTATATTCTCAGATGTGTATATACATGTATGAATTCATTCACAAATTAAAAACTTATTTCTAATACATATCATTTAAAATTAATTTGAACATAGTTGGGAGATCATTTTGAAATTATTTTTTCACTCTTTATACTATCTATAAACAAGTAACTTGTGTTTATGTAACTTGTAAAGCCTTTTTTCTAAAATGAGTCAAGGAACCACAACTGAAAACTAAATCAGTAAAGAATGAATGTCTACCAAAATAACAGGAACAGGGACTTAGTTACCTGTTAGTGGGACACCCCACCCTAGTGGAACTGCCATGTATGTCTCCTGTGCAAGAGGAAGCTCTTAGACCTCATGTGACTTTTGAACTGAGAGGGGCTGATATGTAAGGGCAACCCACTATGGAGGAGTAAGATAGCTGGCAGGGGAAAGAGGGTGGGACCGGGAGGGGTGGAGAGAGTGGACTGTGATGAAGATGTAACTTGAAGTCATAAGCAAAAAAAAAAAAAAGAATTTTAAGGCTTCTGTAAAAAAAAAATGGATGTCTATTCTTGTGGGCATTTTTAGTATTTATATTTGTAAGTGTATCTTTATATTCACTGATAGATCTGATTATATATATTGCTTTATGGAAACTGATTAATGCCAGTTCAGACTCAGACTTTCACTGCAGCATAGCTTCCTACTCCTGTGTCAGGGAGAAGAGCCATGACAAGTCCTCTCTCACTAGATGCTGACAAAAGCATCTCTGGGAAGTTGGGGCAAAAGTGAATTGGTCACAGCCCAGGCAGGATTACAAGGATTCCAGTGATAGTGAAAGCATTTGAGTGTGCCAGGTCGTTGTGACACGGGGCGCTGATTCCCAAGGAACAGCCCGTTACAGATAGTGAGATGGCGTCATAGAATTCAGAGGAAAACAAAACCCTAGGATTTCTTCTTTTCTACCTTATACATTGCACACAGTTATTTAAAGGGAGGCACAGTGGGCACTGCTCTGTTCAGCCTTCAGGAAGCACATGTAGGTAGTGCTTGTGTACACCTAACTTGGTAATCTGGACTAGGACATACATAAAAAAGTATAAAGAGAAGAAATTGGAATTTGCTTTTACCCTGTGTTCATAATTCAGTGGTTAAATTGTTTTGGGTGCTAACTCCTTTTTCTACAGAGTATAATGAGAGAGCTTTGTGGCAGTAGGGAAAACAATGAATCATGGGATACCTTTTCCAGTGAAAGTCATTTTCTGTAGAACTCACTGTTGTTGTTGAAAGAGCATGGGATATAATGGTCCCAGGAGTTCTTTCCTTTGGAAGGTTTGGAGCCTGGTGTGATGTGTGTGGAAGCATGAATTCTGCTCCATGTGCGGATCTGCTTGTGCGTCTACACTTTTGATGATCACTAACCACTGTTCTCTAGGCTTTGGCCAGAGGACTGTTTGAGGTTGTAGGAAATGATTGATGTCGCACACATCTGCCAAAGCTGATACCATTTTTATTTCCAGAAGAGCAGCTGGTGTCCACATTTTACTAGGTCCCCCTCATCCACTGAAGCACCTGGGAATTAAGAGGCAAAGGGAAGTCAAACACCCTTTCCAGGAACTTTGGCTTCTAAAAAGCTTAAGAGAAATAAAGGGAGAGGGTCAGTGTAGGAACAGCAGTCTTTAGATCCTGTTGTATAAACAAAGTAAGTAGGAGGAATTTCCTGTAGTAGACCATCTAGTAAAGATACAGAGAAAATAGGATGAAAACATTACCCCTGGAGGAGAAAGAATATGGGCAGATGACATCACTAAGTCATTCCTGGAGCTCTGACTTCAGCACAAATTTCCCCCTGAGCCTGACCATACAGCATCTCCCTCTCAGGCGTAAAAGCAAGTTTAGAGAATAGGAAAAATAAAAGTATTGATTATTTTTTTTAAGTTGTACTTCCCTGTAGGAAGCCTCACAAATTTCATAGTGTACATTCAACCCTCTGGTGAAACATTTATGACTGGAGTTGACTTGGGTGAGGACAGAGTGCACTGTCCTCTTGGTGGCACACAGCACACGGCAGTTTGTCCTACAGAGTGTGGAAATGAGAGAGTGTTGTCTTCTTCTTCAGTCAGAGCCTACCTTAATGGGAATACTGCAGGAAAACAATGCATTACTCAAACTGGCAAGTTCAGAAATCAAATTCTCAGCTTATTAATCATCATTCTAATTAAGAAAAAGAATTGATCCTTTACCTACAATATAATATCCTTTTGTTTTTCTTTAATTAAGCCCATCAGTTTTTCATTTCTCTCTGTAAATGAAGAATAATACTGAACTATAGGAGGTTGCTTATTGAAGCCACTGATCCCCTTTAGCACAGTTGATGTCTTATGTATCCATCCTTAGGAACTATAATGTTACTTCGTTACTGTCTTTAGGGTTTGTGTCAGAGAGGGGTGTTGAGTTATGAATCTTGTTCTTGTTTGGCTGATAGATATTTAGTTAATGGCCTAAATCCAAGGTTAGTTTGTTTTTATCCCCTGTGTCCTTTCTCACAGACTTAATTTCTTTCTTTATTCTCTTCTCTCCTCTTTTCTCTCTATATAAAATATCTTCCTTATTTCTACTGCCTCTTTTTTTTTTGCTTAATGGAAAGGAATTAAAGTGTGCTTAAAAGTAACAACCACTGAATAAGGTATCCTTTTGCCAATTTGTTATTCTGACAGAAGTTCAGGGATGTAGTGCCATGCTCACATACATGTCAGTGACAAGACTGTCCTTGTTTTACTAGAGGAGTATTTTTCTAAATCAGAGGGTGGCCAGGAACTTAGGGCTTGTCCCTCACAGGTCTTTTGAGAGATGTCCAGTTTGATCCTTAACATGATTGAGAAAGACTGAGTCAAAGGGAGCTTGCTTTTTTCCCTAAAAATTATTTTTAGATTTATCATCTTATGAACTTGGAGCCAACGCTACACAAGGATATCTTCTTAGAAGTAGAAAAAAGTATAAAGAGCAGGGAGAGCACCAAAGATGTGGCAGAGGTGAACTGTAAGAGCTCAGACATTGAAAAGAGCAACTGAAATGATAGCACATCCAGCAGAGACAAGGTACTATGAAACAGATGTTTAAAACGTATGCTGTACATATCATGCGAGGATTCATCACTGTTTTACATTTAATACATTTAACTTACTGACTTAAAGAGGCATGGAGGTTGATAAAAATAACAAAATTAAATACATTCTTTTAAATTGGAAAGATGGCTTCCAGTATATTTGTATGTCGCTGTCATGGATTTTTCAATTTTATTAAGGTATCTTTTAGTGGCTATTGGTTCTCTTGGCAATTCTTTAAGATTACATTTGATTATCATAGTGTCTGAACTGGTGGCTTGAAAAGAAAAACTTCAGGATAATGAGTATTTTACCTGACAAAAATAATTACTTTCAGCTGGCTTAACATAATAACAAAACTAATATTAAAATGAGAATCTCCATTAGCAGAGTTTTAATAATGTTTTTTCTCTCCTTCCATTACAATTAAAATTAAGGAAGATATCATTGAGCTATGTCGTTAGGGTGGCTGTTTGGGACACCTGATCAGGCATGAGCAAAAAGAACTGCCCACTGATGTTGCTGTTTTGTGAGATACTGTGACACTATACACTGAGTCTCCTCGTGAGAGCGCCCCTTCAGTGAGAACACCTGCAAGTATGATGGTTCCTGACCTCCTGTCGAACCCAATGCAGACTCAGCTAGGTTACTAGGACAATTCCTAATATTGTTTTTACTTTGTCCTTTTCTTTTTCATATATAAAGGTTAGAGTACCAGATAGAACTGAAACTGAAGTCTTGCTCTGGACTTTGGGGACAAAGTCGTATTGTTTTTCTATAGAAAATGCTACAGATCTCATATATCCATGTAATTGTGTATTTATAGATGATGTGTAGACACAGAGGCAGTGTAGGCCTCTTAGATTGTCTGGTTGAAGACATTTAAATGATTTATTTTGGGGATGCTGAGGATTTATTAACAGCTGCCTCAAATGCAAGGAGTATATGAGTGTATATACCGATGGACCAGCCCAAACAAGCATCTCCAATCTAGGAATAGCATGGTGCCTTAGATTATATAACTTTGTTTTCCTAAGCATACTCATCCCTCACAACACCCCCCAGAATCCTGTGCTACTCATGAACATAAAACCTTGCATCAGAGGTATGAGCTTATAAATGAAGCTCAGTGTCATTGATTGAGAAATAGTATGATTGTTTCTTGTTTTGTGAATTGCAGGTTTGAACAACCAGAGAACTGCAGTTTTCTGGAAGCAACTGTCCGGTTTTTAAGTTTTAAATTTCAAGTAAAAATTAAAGAAAGAGATGCCACATAGATATGTGAACTACACCTGTAATTTCTTGTCTTTTCCCTTAGCAGTTCCCTTGCCTTGTTCTCCTGAAGACTTTTGGCAAATAATCATGGGAGGGAGTTAATCTTAAGATATGTTGCCAGTACTGTTATGTGCTAAACAGTATGTGATAAAGAAGAGTTTTCGAATTTTTGCTTTATTTGTGATCCTTATTATAAGTTATGCAAGAAAGAGGATAGGAAACGTCAGAAGTCCAACATTTGGGAGGGCTTGTTACAGTAGCAGCCTGGAAACCAGAACCCTGGCTTCATACAGGTGAGGTGTGTTATGGGAATAAAGGTCTTGTGCATTTAATGAACCCAGCCTGCCTGTCAGCTTGGTTTTTCATGTACTATTGTTGTTCAAATAAGAAAAAGAGAGTGTTCACAGCCTGTAGTGAGATTAGAGTAATGCAAATGAAGTGTTAATCTGTTGATAGGAAGCACATCCCATATCCTACATCCCAGCCACATTCACACATGTATAATATATTCCAGGTTCTCTTATGACCAGAGAAGCCTGGATGTTCATTATATTAAAAACACTCTTTTGTTGAAAGCTAGAAGTTGGCTGCTCTGACTTTGGGTAAATAGCTAGTCTATACAATTTCTTAATAAAGCAACGGCTCCTGGCCAGGGAGATTCTGTTAACCTGCTGCTCTTGTGCCTACTCTGATCTGCAGAGTGTCCAGATGACTCTAAGTGGAGCCTGCCTGCACTGGGACACCCTTTTGTAGGAATTAGTGACTAATAGGGGAAAAAGAAGAGTTAAAGGACAGCAGTATTTTTCTCCCCATAAATAAAGATTTAATAAAAATTAGACATTCATTATTCTGTATTAATTTTTCATCTTTTAAAACTATATTATAAAAATCCAGCAAGATTGGGACATTGTATGTGCAGTTCTGAAGTGTTATGATGTGAACCTGAGGGTTGTTGAATATTAGCTAAAGGCTTTGTGTATCAAGGGGGAGAATTGTCTTTTCTTCATAGAGCTACTTTGGAATGACATAGAAAATCACAAATGTTTTTCTAGAATTAATATTTTAATTTTCTACTGTTGAACACTAATTATTAAAGAAATAATGCTTATAAAGATGAAACTAGCACTTTGTTCGGCAGCACATATAGTAAAATTAGAATGACACAGAGAAGATTAGCATGGCCCCTGTGCAAGGATGACATGCAAATTCGTGAAGTGTTCCATATAAAAGCCAGGCATAGTGGTGCACAACTTTAATCCCAGCATTCAGGAGGCTGTGAGTTCAAGGCCAGCCTGGTCTACAAAGTGAGTCCAGGACAGCCAAGGTTTGGTACACAGAGAAACTCTGTCTCGAAAACAAACAAACAAACAAAAATGAAACTATAGGCTTAAAAAATGAAAAAGGGTCAGTGTTACACTATAGCAAGATGTCTTCAAGAAGAAAATGATGAATACTGGTTCAAGGCTCTTTATATAAAAGCATCAGTTCAAGAAGCATCTTAAGAATTGATGTGGAAAGTATAAAAGGGGAGGGTAGAGATAAATTAATAAGTGAATTCCAGGTGTCTGTTTCTAATTGCTCAAATTTCAAACATTATATAAATTAAGGAAGACTATTTCCCATAAGGAATGCATCATTGCCATTTGGGTATCAACTAAAACTGCATTCATGTTGCCCACACTTAGCATATTTTCTGTTTTACTATTCACCTAGGAGTTAAGAAATTCAATATGATCATTTGATTTTGTCAACTACTTCAAGCTGCTGAAATTATTCAGAATCAAGAAAATTTTGAGAGTAAAGTCTGTTTGTGAAGTATATTTAGCATATGCTCAAGGATTCCTTTCTATGAGAAAAGGAATTGAAAGAAAAACCTTTCTCATAGAGAGGAAACATCTATTTAAAAAATTAATCTTTCAAGTATGTGGCATGATTATAAAACAGTATGCTGTAGTTTCTCTAAGTCTTACTCTGATAATACATTACTGGTCATAGCCTACTCAATACAGTCTGTTTGGAGATCTCAGTTTTTCTTGGCTACAGTAATTAATTAGTGATAACCTGTTTTTAATATGATTAGATAAAATTATAAGTAGGGCATTTTAATTTGTCTGTAAAATTCACTAATAGGTTTAAATGCTAAGATGTTGTGGTTGATTTGGAAGTTAAGAACTATAAATAAATTGTACTTGCTTTCAGTTAAAAAAAAACAAGGCAAAGGAAAAAAATGGTGGTAGACATCTGCTTTTACATAATAGTTATTTTTAAATAAATATGCCATGATCTTTTGGGTCATTTGGAACTTCAGTAATTACTGTATAAATATAAATGTCATATGTTGCCGTACAATGGTGCCAGTAAATATTAGTATTTGTTATGGTGTTCATGCATCTTAAATGGTGACTTTTAAAATGTACCTTAAAGACATATACTGTTTTCATACTAGGGTCCATTTTTCACTTACTTAAATACATGGTACTTGTAGCAATGAAGTGTAAAAGTATTAACATGTGAAGGATCAGAATGCATTTAGAGTTGGGTAACCATGTATTTGAGCATTCTTTCTAGGCTGCAGAGAAGAATGGAGCTGATTGGAAACCCATCTCAAAGTCTGATGCATCACTGTACAAGAGTAGGTCATCACTTTGAAATTTCCTCTTAGAATTTGTTTCAAATTATGAAATTAAGTTTTCTTTGCTTTACAATTACATTTAACTGGAACAGCTATATTTGGAAGTAAAGTTTGCTATCCATTGTTATTCATGATATAAACTCATAAAATATATAAGGGCATATTTATTTAAATATCCAGTTTTTGAATACTTACATTATTGTGTTTTAATTCTACAAACATTTCTGGAATAGTTATGAAAGTTTAAAGGTTGTCAGTTACCTAAAATGCCCACATGAGGTAATGAAAACTAAGCTGGTAAAGTGGCCCTGGTAGGTCTATAGTAGATCAGAAAGCTCTTCTCTCTTACCACTGGGGTGGCAGCTATGGGGTCCAGAGAATCATGGCTAGGTGAGAATGCAGACACCTTGGTTGCCAGAGCACATCCTTTTTTCTTTAATGAAAAGCCAAAAACACATTTTTTTAATGTGAAATCTCATGATTTTTGAAATCTTGGCAACATTAAAATATTTAAAAAACTGTGTGGTCTAAACAAAACTCATCTGCAGGCTTTATTCAGTTACTGGCTGCCAGATAGAAACCTCTGTTTTAAATAATATTTTAATGGATGAAGATAATAATTTCATTGCATATGATCTTTCGTTGTGGGAATTCCCCTCTGGAATAGGTTGAGTTCTTTTTTTTTTCCTTGCAATTAAAACAAGTAAGTTCAGTAAATACATTTCTGCTTTTAGTTATTTTGATGTATAGCTTTTTCCATATGATCCATTTTCAAAGAAAAATCAAATTTATGGACAGAATAAAATACTATAATTATTTAAATATAAGAAGAGATAAAAGAATTTCAGAGTTAGATAGAAAATTTTAAATTCTGAAAAGAATTCTATGATTTGTATCAGTAATTGATATAGATGAAAAGCTGAATTTGACTATCAAGACCTTTTCATCTCACCTTTAGTAGTGAATTCTTGGCCCTGAATCTTTGTGGGATTGCTGTAATTTACCAGTCTAATTGATAATGATGTCACAAGGAGGATACAGACCACAAGGGGAAAACTTCCCCATACTAATTTGTGTAAGTCCAGTATTATATCCCTGCTTCAAGAAAACATCATTTATATTGTATAAGATGAGATTTTCGATGTCAGTCTATATTTTTAAGGGTCTCTTTAAAGGAAATAAGCTATTCATAATTGAAATTCTCCAGGCAACTCAGATATCAACATTTCCAACAGAATAGGTAATTAATTGGTTTGGATTCAAATTGAAGGTCTTCCTATTATTGATTTTTGTGGGAACAAGAAACAAGAGCATCTTGTTAAGATGATCTGCAGATGGGACCTAGGTGTACCTAGGCTTCTGTCCTGGGTCCTGTTGATCTGGACAGAGTCAGAAACCTACCAAAAGGGAACCTTCTCTCTAGTAAACACAGTAAGCTCTTGAGTTGTTTCCAAAACTACAGAAAAAAAGCCATGGATTGGAGCAAAGACCAGATATGAACACTCACTAGTCTTCTAGTAAGTCAGCTATCTCAAAGCAAGAGTAGATGCAGCTGTAAGGAAGCACATGTGAGTGTGCTGGAAAGAGGGTGGGATACTGTGCTTAAAAAGTTCAGCGGCAACCCAGCTGTGACTGACACTTTCAGAAACCTTTCACCTGGGAATTGGATTAAATATCTTGAACACTAGGGAGGGAGCAACTTGAATACCAGGGGAGAACAGTAAAAGGGGAACAATTGGAAGAGAAAGTAACATATCCCTTTTGATGTTAATAGGTTCTATAAAATAAAATTTGTGTTGCATGTTTGATAGATAATTTTGTCATTATATGTGCCAGGCTTTTTAAAGCCATCCTCCCTCTCTCTGCAGTGCATATATATATATATATATATATATATATATTTTTTTTTTTTGTGAAAGGTGTAAGAATGTCATTCTAACTGTATTAACCACTGGGAGTGCACTGCAGCTCTCTCTTACAGTTCAAAGTGGAATGCTCCATAGAATGCACACAATCAAAGAATCAAAGGGCACACTTACTGCTCTGCATACTCTGGAGCTGTTAATGCAGTTTTTTTCCAACTTGATATACTTTTGTGTAGGTACGACACTGGCACCAACCTTCTACATTAGACTTAACATTCCACAGAACCGTCTGGGGTTTATTATGAGCTTTAAAGCCCACTCATCCCTAAGAGAATATCAAGTTTAAGCATGTCGCTTTGCCATAGTCACAGTTAAGTTTTTTGTTTTGTTTTTGTTTTAATCAAAACGTGTCTTTTCCTGGCTGATTATCTCCAAGTGACACCTGAACCTTCTCAGTTGCTTGGGCCCCTTTTCTGACCCATTGCTGATGCACTCTTGAATTCTGTAGACAGATCCTTTGG
>CAJQZJ010032443.1:7280498-7302311 GCA_907164525.1 Lophiomys imhausi
TGGGGGCAAAAGAACATGTAAAGTTGTTAATGCTGGGGTGATGTTTCTAACTGTAAAAGGCTAATGATAAGAGGAAACCCGGGGGGGGGGGGGCTGCTCAGCTTTATCTCATGGTGTACCCTTCTCTTCTCAGGGAAAGGAAGTCCCTCTTTTCTGAGTGGTAAAAACGCATTCCTTCTAGGAGGCTCCTGGTTTTCTATTCCTACCTCAGTTAATAAACTGTTCCTGTCTGTGCCCTGAATCTCCAAGATGAACTTGATGGTCGGCCTTGCAAAGGTCACCCTGAAGCTAATGGCAGCATACACTGCCATTTGTTGCTGGATGGTGCCAGTGATACTGGAGCAGCTAACTGGATGTGTCAGACTGTGTGACTTTCCCAGAATGCTACACTATCTATTTAGTCCTTTTTAAACACCTGATAGAATGCACACTCACAAGCTGTCTCAAGGGCATTTTTGAACGGATCTTAATGATTTTAAAATACCAGTGCTTTGTCCACAGGATGGATAATTCATGTAGAGCATGTATCTAGTGTATATTTTGCTTTTTTGAAGATACTTTTAAATTATTCTCATCTATTGGAGTTTTCTTTTTGTCTGAAAATTCTGATGTTTCAGCAAGTTTTAAAATTCAAGTTTTTACCTATTTACATTTTATCTTCTAGTGTATACTATCTTGTAGGGTTTGCTTGTCATAAGGGGAAAATTAAAAAGTGTAATTTTTCATACTGTTACTCACAATTATCACATGGAGAAATTACACTTTTGGTATTAGATTTTAACTCTCTACATTAGTAAGTACCCTCCATCTTTCCACAGCTCTAACTTCAACAGTTTTCTCAGTAACATGCTATTTAAATTATGACCAGAATTGTAAAAGATCAGTTCTATGATCACTCTACTTAGGAGGGGACTACACTTAAAATAGCTTTGGTTTGCGTGCTTTAACAGATTTTGTCATTCTAATAGACCCGGAAATAATTTCTGTCCACAGACAACATCTCTCACCTAAAAGTGAATAAAGATCTAAAGTGCTAAGGTACCTTTGACTCCAATAATTATTTTCACATATACATCTATTTGAGATACATTACTTTCTCAAATGTTTGATTAGACAAGTTATCTTCCATTCCCTGTTTCCATTTGTTCTCATCAAATTGGGTAAGCTATTTAGACATTTAAAGTTACTTCTTTGTTGTCAAAATGAGGATGTGAAGACTCGGGGAAATCCCTTGAATTAATCTTCTGAATTGTGGACAGGAACAGATTCCATCCTGCCTTCCTCTCATGCATCTATTCACTTGTTTCTTATGGAGCTAGACAAGTATTACAAGAGGAGAATATATTCCCTCTCCAAAAGGATCGAACAAAATCAGTGGTTAAACAAGTTTTTTTGTTGCAGGAATTCAACAATAAAAGGCATAAAGCCAAAATATTTAAAATAGCTCTGAATTCAGACACTGAATAATATTTGAAAACAAATATAGTGATAGAGTTTGTGCTGTAGGTTCTTTGTGATCCAAATATTGAAGGAACTTTTCTACATGTATGTATACTTATCTTACATTAATAATCACTTCATTTCTCCCCTAGTTGACCCATTCTCCAGACCTTTAAAAAAACTCTTTAAGTGGATGTAAATTCCATTTTAATTAGTCAAGTGCAGTCTACTACTGCCTAGCCTGGAATGGGAGAAAAAAAAAATACTTAATACTACCCAAATCAACCATATCTAGACAATTCTCCCGATCTTTGTCCACTCCCAACCTCCACAATTAAATGACCCTGTTAGTTTCAGATTCAACAAGACATTTAAGATTTGTTTTTAAAAATGATCATCTTTTACACGTTTTTTTTTTTTTTCCTTTTGCATTTCTCTTTCATCCTCTTGCCACACAGCTGTCACTGGTATAAGAGAAAGATTGGGGGGAGGGGCAGAGGAGGAAGCCCTGTTCAAATCGTGTCACGTAGCACTAATTCATCTGCTCTCATTAGAGAGAGCGAGGGACAGCAGTGATGGCCAAGAGCTGCACTCCACACATGACACACGCACAGTTTGGGGAATAGAAAATTGCTTTCTCAGGAAGCCCAGCCAATTAAGGACTTGACCATATTGAATGTCAAGTGTTAATTTAGGTTTTTCTTCATTTTCCCAATAGTAATGTGGGTCCTGTGATGAGCAAATACATGTCAAGTAAAAGTTGATTGCATGAAGGACCTGGGTATTATATGTCACTGACAAGTCACAAATGTACTGAAGTCTTTTAACCCCTTAGGTGAGTATAGTGGGGGAGGGGAAGAGGAGAAAGGGATTAGTGGTACCATAATGATAAGAATAGATATGTATGTGGTGGTAGCTTGGATGGGCAGACAGGAATGGTAATTGATGTTAAAAAAAAAAAGAAGAAGAAATATCCTGGGGATTGGACTAATCTTACTACATGGATACTATGGGTGGTTCTAGAAAATCACCTGTGTATGTGATACTTCCTCATGCACATGGACCATCTAGAGTAGCACCGTCTTAAGTCTTAAGATTTTATGAGAAAGGAAAATAGTATACTCTGTGGTCTTGAATCATGAAATTTCTCATTACTTATCTCCTTTGAAGTAAATAAAAGTTCATTAAATAACTGTATTATTTTGGATATTTTGGTTCACTGCAGCTATAAAATTCCTGGTTGTGTACTCATTATTTTAGTTTCTAATTAGTGTTCGTTTAAAAATTAACTGTATGACAGTGTCATAGGAAAGATGCAAACCTGGAAGGAAAGTTTGTTTTCGAATGTCTGTTAGATGGTGTTTAGCCAACAGAACTTGGTGGAAGGTCCATCTTTGTCTTTCAATTTCTTTTTGTGCCCAGTTGTAGAAGGGAAGAGTTCAGTTTCAGCGAGTGAGATGATTTTGTCTTTTTTCAACTAAGTGTTGAAGGTTGTCCATCATGTGTAGCATCTCATTTCCATTCATCAGCATTCATTTACATATGAATGTCCTCAAAATAAAAGAAAGTCTGTTTCTGTTGCAATTGTACACTATCAAATAAAAATACCCCTGTAGCTTCAAATACTGCTGTGTGTAGTGTGAGAGATCTTAAAAGTCAAAGCAGTTACAACCTGGTAACTTTGTGAAAATATGCAGACGCACTTTTCCTTTCATCTCTTTCAAGATAGGAACTTAAAACACTTTCTTGAAATGTACCCTTTTCCACTTATTTTAAAATTGTGAACAGACTTGCCTTTGCATATTGACAATTCTTATTATGGCCTGGAAAGGTAAGTCAGGTAACGCATGGATTTAGGCAGCATAAATTACTAACTGTCTTTCTGTGTGGCAGGTTAGACGGCTGCTATCATTGTATAGAAATTTATAGTATACATATTTAGAGTGTAGGGAACAATGTCAGGAATTCAGTGTTTCAAAGAGAAAGTTTTCCTTACGACATAAAGGACTCTTCTGAGTATATTCTCTCCTCCCTATTTTAGAACTAACAAACAGGATGAGGTTGGTTCTCCCTTCATCGCATCCGGTTTTGATAAGCTCCATCTATGGAACCTGGTGGCACTGAAGAGCTCTGCTTAATTACAGTCTCTTTGGTCAGCAGCTTCTCTTCCTCTGGGTGTGCTGAGGGACTTAAGTAAGTTTCCGTAAAGTAAATTCTGATGATGGCAGCTCAGGTTGCTGATTCAAGTTATTCCTCTCTTCTGTGTCACTTTTGACGGATGGCACCCAATGCAATCAACCACAGGCCAGGAGAGCCTGTCCTTTGGTTGCTTTAGTAACCGGACCATGGGTTTCCTCCCCTCCTCCCCATCTTGCTTTATGAGCCCACTCTTCCCTGCAATCCTGACCAAGACTTGAACCAAAAAGGGGGGAGGAAGAGTGGTGTGCCCAGCAGAGACCTTTCCTAACTGTCTCCTTTCCCAGTGGTAAAAGCAGAGTCTGCCTCCCTTTGCCTGTGTTTTTTGATAAATTTAAGAAGTCAAATCGCTGACACAGATAGATAATCTGAGTGTATAGTGTGAAGAGTTATAAATTAACACATTATTCCCTCTTAATGTGAAATACTTGAGAATGCATTTTCTCAGTCCCCTGACATCTACCCAGTGAGGGCTCTCATTGTACTTTTCAAGTGGCATTGATTTGTTAAAATGCTGAATTAGCATCTCCAGCCAGCTGCCCATTCTACTGTAGTGTCCAGGGGCTTCAGTCTCTCCTGTCGTCCCCCCCCAGCCACCCTTTTGTATTTCAGCAGCCTCTCCTTCCCCACCTGATTCTTTAACATTTCCCCTTCTCAGTCTCATACTTTCTTTGCTTTTCTTTCTGACTGGTTTGTCCAGCACCATTTCTCCATATTTTCTTCTTTTCTCTTATCCATACCTCTATCTCTTGAGGCTTTCCTATATTCAACATTAAAGCCTGTTAACTGAAAACGTGTGTGTGTGTGTGTGTGTTTTTAGCTAGTCCATTGGCTTAAAGTGAAGCCTTGAAGAAATTAAAATATGTATGTTTGTATATAAAATAATACGTGCTCTTTGTAGTAGAAGCTGGTGTGAAATGTTTCACTTATTTAAGTTTCTAGAATTCAAGACATACTGTACAAGTTTTGAACTCAAGTCTTTAAATATAATTTAATCATAAGTTTTCTGATTTAAAAAAAATGGAAATTACCAATGGTTACCAAATTTTTATCATTTCTATGTCCTTACTAAAATAATTCTGAACATTTTCTTGATATTTTTAGACTTTTTTTTTGATAGCAAATAAACTGAAAAATTTTATTAATATATTTGGGAATTGTTTACTTTTTTTTTAATAATTTATTTTTTATTTCTTCAAGTTACATCTCAATCACAATCCCCTCCCTACTCCCCCCTCCAGTCCCACCCTTCCACCCTCCTCCCCCTCAGCCCCACCATCCTCTTCCCTTTTTTGTTTTTTTTTTTTTTTTTTTAGTTTAAGGTATTTATTTTTCCCCCCAACAGCTCTCCCTTTCAGTCCAAATAATGGTTCTTTTTCTTATAACTATAAATACAATACAAAACAAGAGAAATAAATAGGCCATGATTATAAGAGTTATATGGCTTAGCATACATTCCCAATGTCCAGTCCATATGTATTTGGCACCTGACTTTAACATTCTACTATCTAACCATCTCCATGAGTTTAAAGTTCTATATCTAACTCAGCTTTCATACTAACTTGCCTCATAATTTTAAAAATATCTTCTTAGATCCAGAACACCCTCTTGATTCCTAAACAACTCAAAATTTAACTCTGAGACTCTAGCTATCTATTCTTCAACCACCTCAGAGACCCGAGAGGGATAAATATATCTGATTATATAGGAAGTGCAGGGCCTGCAGCTTCCAAAACTAAAAAATGACATACCAGTGGCTGCCTGGACAGTTCCCATTTTCTCTCCATACATTACAGCATCAATCTTCAGTCATTTTGTTAGTTACTATGACAGTCTATCACAGTTATTTTCTAAGCTACTCAGAAATCAAGTTGCTAAGAGACAAGCAATATTTGCTTATCTAAATATAAGAGATAGATAGGGCATCTTCAAAAACCTCAAGAGATCTGCAGAATATGGCATTCAAAGATGTTTTCTTAACTTAAGATTTTTTGATATCGAGACATGTCAGCTCCTGACAGCACCCCCTATATTACTCCAAGTAGAAGATGAGCATCGAAGAATCTCCAGTGGGAGATGATTAAATTGGTGGTAAGCCATTCTCTTGGCAAGAAAAACCACTTGCTTCAACTGTAGACAGACTTCTGTCCAAAAAGGACAAAACTTGGAAGCAGGTAAGTCGACAGCCTAGCTCTGCCAAGACAGGGTAGGTAAGTCCTTCATAATTCCTGCTCTACAACCAATGTCTATTTTTAGACTTTTTACATTTGAGTTTGTGTGTGTGTGTGTGTTTGTACAAGAACACCTGTGTGTTCAAATGCATGTTCATGTGTGTGGAGAAGCCAGAGATCCATGTTTGGTGTTATCTCCAGTCTCTCCTCTCTCGCTGAACCCATGGCTTACATGTTCTGTTTGACTGACTGGCCAGCAAGCTACAGGGATTATCTTTTCTCTGCCTTCTCAATGCTAGGTTTATAGGCACACTGTGCACAGCTTTTATCTGCCTGCTGGGAAACCAAACTCAGGTCTTCTTGTTTGTGTGTCAAGAACTTTTATGTACTGAGTTATCCTTCCTGCCTGGGGAGTGAACTTCTTTTTTTTTTTTTAATATATATTTATTACTTCAGGTTACATCTCCATCACAGTGTCCTCTTTCCACCCTTCTCAGTCCCGCCCTCCCACCCTCTACCCCCATCCCTTCCATCCCACTCCTCTGGAGTGGAGTGTCCCTATATAACTGTCCCCTGCCCTAGATCAGCAGTCATAAGAGGGCCAAGAGCCTCCTAATACACCGGGGGCCTCATACAAGGCAGCACCATTAGGGCAATGTGTTTCATTGACAGGTAACAAAGTCTATGTTCCTGTTCCCTTTGGTGCATTGGTTATAGTATAGTTATCCTGTACTATATGGCTAAAACCTGACTATAAGTGAATAGATGCCATGTGCATCCTTCTGGGTCTGGGTTAGCTCACTCAGGATGAGCTTCTCTAGTTCCATCCATTTGGCTACAAATTGCATGATTTCGTTGTTTCTTATAGCTGAGTAGTATTCCATTGTGTGGATGTACCACAGTTTTTTTAATCCATTCCTTGGTTGAGGGACATCTGGGTTGTTTCCAGTTTCTAGCTATTACAAATAAGGCTGCTATGAACATAGATGAAGAAACTTCCTTGTGATTTGGTGAGGAATCATTTGGATGTATACCCAGAAGTGGTATGACTGGGTCCCGAGGCAGAGCTATTCCAAGTTTTCTAAGATTTCGCCAGACTGACCTCCATAGTGGTTGCACAATTCTGCACTCCCACCAGCAGTGGAGGAGAGTTCCCCTTTCTCCACACCCTTGCCAGCATGTGCTATCATTTGAGCTTTTGATCTTAGCTATTCTGAAGGTGTGAGATAAAAAAAACAAAAACAACAACAAAAAAAAAAAACATCTGGAGGTATCACCATCCCAGATTTCAAGCTGTACTACAGAGCAATAGTAGTAAAAACACCATGGTACTGGTATAGAAACAGACCAGTGAATCAATGGAATCAAATTGAACACCCAGAAATAAACCCACACACCTATGGCCACTTAATTTTTGACAAAGAAGCCAAAATTGCACAATGGAAAAAGGGCAGCATCTTCAACAAATGGTGCTGGTCCAACTGGAGTCCACATGTAAAAGAATGAAATTAGACCCATACTTATCACCTTGTACAAAACTTAAGTCCTTGCAAGTGGATCAAAGACCTTAACATAAGGCTGGACACACTAAATCTACTAGAAGAGAAAGTGGGGAAAAGCCTCGAACTCATCGGCATAGGTGACAACTTCCTGAACAGAACACCAACAGCTCAGGATCTAAGACCAACAATCAATAAATAGTACCTCATTAAACTGAAAAGCTTCTATAAGGCAAAAGACACTGTCATTTGAACAAAACGGCAGCCTACAGAGTGGGAAAAAAATCTTCACCAACCCCACATCTGATAGAGGGCTAATGTCCAAAATTTACAAAGAACTCAAGAAATTAAATGCCAAGAAACCAAATAATCCAATCAAAAAATGGGGAACAGAGCTAAATCGAGAATTCACAAAGGAGGAATCCCTAATGGCTGAGAGACACTTGAAGAAATGCTCAGCATCCTTAATCATCAGAGAAATGCCACTCAAGAGAACTCTGGGAGTGAACTTCTTGAAGTGGCTTCTTTTCCTCAGGTTCTGTGGCATTCTGATTGGACTTGCTTTTATATCAGTAAAATTTCCTGCAAAATAAGTTCCATTTTGATACTTGTATCAGCCAGTGATTTTTCTGGTATATAACAGTGAATAGATGACAAAATTGGTCAGAAATCTGTTTGAAAATAAGATTACTTTTACCCCTTTATTTTCTGATGTGTCCCAAATTCCAGAGTGTTTCAGAAGCTGTATGTGGGTGATGATAGAGAGGGTGACAGATGTCTCCTGTGCAGATTCAAAGACCTAGGTCCTTTTCTTTCTTTAGATATTGGTCCCTGGACCAGTATATGGCCCAGCAGGTAAAGGCGCTTGCCACCAAGTCTAGTGACTTGAGTTTAGTCCCTAGGAGGCACATTGTAGTAAGAGAGAACTGGTTCTTACAAATTGTGTTCTGACCTTCACTCCTGTGATGTGTGTGTGTGTGTGTGTGTGTGTGTGTGTGTGTGTGTGTGTGTGTGCGCGCGCGCGTGCGCGCGCACGCCCACAATACGGAAATGAAAATGTCTTTTAGATATTGGTCTCAAACATTTTGGGATCAGTGTTGTTGATTAATTTGATATAAGCAGAAAAGTATGCTTGTTGGGGCTTAGACATTATTTTCTATAGTTTTAATCTTATAGCTTCTTATTGCTCTATCTTCAGTTTAGGCTTCAAACTGATGTCATCATAACCAGAATTTGAATTTATTAATAAGTCAAATACCTTGAAAAATTAAATATCTTTATTGCTCTACTTCATAGAGTCTAAACTGGTAGTTTGACTCCATATTTATATTTTGAAGTGGGAGTAGTTTACATAAGTAAACACTTGCTTCTGTATTGGTTTAATTTCCTTCTATTTCTAAATGATTTCTTTGTTTTAAAATAAGTTAATTGTTGTCCTTCTCTGTGGACTTGGCATGGCCTAGCTAAGGTGAAGGGATTAGAATGACTTCAAAGCATGATAATGTCTGTGTAAAGGAAGAAAAGGGATCTTTTAACTAGGGCTTACACTAATTCCAGCTACTAAGGAGACATAAATTACACTAAAGCAGACTGTTTTGCTTCATCTTCTATGTGCATGTTAACTTGCTTTGAGATCATCATTTTGTATTTTAGGGTATTCTCTTAAAGGAATAAGATGGTCTTCGTTTGTTACTGCAGAGGGCCATGGCCTCAGTGAAGGGGATGCACAGTAGACAGTGGGACACCTGCCTTTCGCAGGGATAATCTCAGCTCACCTGCACTGCTCGCTGGAATAAGGAGGGCTTGCCACCTTTCTGAACTGTTGTGACTACAAGAGAAAAAAAGGAAGATGACACATTAACAGAACAAGTTTTAAAATGAAAATGTTTCCCAAGAAAACAATATAAGTGGTCAAAAAGGGAATTTTTTTTTTTAAAGATAGCAAAAACCCTGTTCTGAAAGCCAGGCTTCATTGGTGAGAATTACAGTGAGGGTAGCAAAAAGAATGTTAGGAAAAAAATGATGTTTTGTGTGTGCAAAATTATAGTCTATAGTAACATTGCTGTGACTTATTATAAATCTATGCTGATTTTAAAAATTGAGATCACACTGATGCTAGAACAATTTTAAAGTTTAGGGATGTTGCTCACAATTGAAGCACTTGCCTAGGATGCCTGAGACCCTGAATTTCAAACTCAGCACTGAAATGAGCACTTATGTACATTTGTAGACCTTTAATATGGTTTTATTTTTGCTGACTTATGCGTCTTTCTCATGCTGAAGATTGAACCCAGGGCCTTCCAGTGCTGGGTGAGCATTCTTCCTCTGCCTACATCCCTAGCCCTGCCCTTATGACTTAAATTTCTCATTAGTGCAGGCATGTTTTGTCTTGTTTCTTAACCATTTGTTTATATTGCTTGGAAGTATTCTTTGCACAAGTAATAAATCAAGAAATTGAGTTTTAAATTTACTGTAGTTGTTTGTTTGTGTTGTGGTAGCACTTTGGCTGCATGAAGTGGTTAACTGTGTGTTTTAGAATTCATCAACTTTGAATTATTCTCTAAAATTGTCAGGAGACATCAGGATTATTTCTGTTTTGTATTTTGTAAGTCTGAATTAAATGTCACTTAAATGTGAAAGAACTGGCACCTTTGATAAGTCCCTATCATGTCAGTAATCATAGTGTAATTATGAAAGCAAAGTGAAGTTTGTTTTTTGAAAAGTACTGAACAAACACAGGGAAGTAAGCCCTATAGCCCCTCACAGCATTATCTAACCCAGGAGAACGCATCCCTCTGTGAAGCCATGAGACCTTGAATGGTAGCAGTAAGAACAAGAGAGTATGCTGGCATCTGCCCAAGGACTTGTTGAGAGGGAGCCACAAATGTCCTGCTCAGTGTGTGGTTGTACAGAAGTTCCAGGGTGACACATGCCTCCCAAGCCATTCACAATGCAAGAGGTCAGGGGCCATGTTCAAGGGCAGGGTGTTTCTGAATAAGGCTGAGGAAGCAGAGGTGGCCCCTTGTGCTCAGTGTGTGGGTCTGTGTACTCCTTTCCCGTCAAAGCTGGCCCAGCCTGGCCAAAAAGTGGTTCCTTGGCAGGGTTCAACGGCAGGATGATGTAGTTTGCTGTGACTAGTGCATTCCTTTCAGGTTAAACTAGGGAAATGGCATTGTGTTAAAATTCCAAGTCACATGAATGTTTTATTGCCACAGTGCATTTAGCCCTCCAGGGGAGTGTGTGTGGCAGAGGTGGGGTGGGGGGTGGGGGTGACTTGAAGACTCAGGAACTGTCAGAAGAACACTTCCCTTGGAAAATTTTACCCAGCAGCATGAAGCTGATTTGCTATGATGGTCACTTAGGAGGGTTTCACTTTTTCTTAAACTGTGACTGTTTAAAGTCTTGCAGCCGGGACATTTAACAGCTGAAGAAAATATGACAAGACACACACCGAGAGGCTGGGAGATAGATAGAGAATGAGCCAGAAGGGAGCTGAGCTGCCTTGTGTAAACTGCTCAAACCAGGGCCCCCTCCCTGGCCGCCATCCCTGTCCCCCTTTCCTCAGACTGCTTTGTTGTCTGCTTGAAGGCCAGAGGATGATCTGTTAGCCTTGCACCACTGACTGACTGGGAGGCCTCTGCAGCTCATGGTACTGTATGTTACCATTGCTACTCCTCATTCCTTTTCCCTAGCTGTTCCCCTTTCTTAACTGTTTCTCTGTAACGAAGGTTTATATTAGTCAGAGAGATACAATTCTGGAATGCAGAAGGTCTGAGTTTAAAACAAAACAAATTTAAGTATGTGCTCACTTGTGTTCTCTCTCTCTCCTTTTAGAAGGCTATCCTGAGCCATTCTAATTCAATTCTAGCCAGACGTTTCCATTGTGATTTCAAACTATGAATTGTAGAAATTGAGTCGTTTAAACATGGGCCTATCAGAACTTGGAGTCTCAGGAAGGAATACTGCAATGAAACCATGCCTGGAGCCTTAGGGTTAAGATACTTCAGGCCTCACAATCGTCTCAGATTTTGCAGACTGTCCCTCTTATACCCGTCTCAAGGGATATCTCAGCCTCATTTATCGTTTCAGACATACGTTATTGAAGACTGATATGATTGGACTTCACTTGTAATTGTGTATATTATAAATAACACTCTGGACTGTCTCATGACCTGATTCAGGTTAATTTACAACAGATTATAATGTGCATTGATGGGACAATTTTCCCTTGCATTGTATTTTGCAAAGCATTCATGTTTCCAATTGGTTCCCTGTGAAGAGGCAAAATACATATCGTGAGAAGGCATCATAATTTGAGTTTTAGTTCTGAGCTGCCTTTCAAATGTTAGCACTTTGTTTCCCTCTTCCTGTGAGGGCTGCCTTCCCATCTTTAAGAATGCACTCACAGGCATCTGTCGGGACACGTGAATGCTTGTGCCTGTGTGCCTTTGTACACTTCACTACGTACCAGGTAGTTACAAGGAGAAGCTTGTGAAGGTGCTAAACTAAGAATTTTCCTCTGACAAGGGATTACTTTAAAAAGGTACATAACAGAAATTCAACATGAATATTATACAGAGAATGAAGCATTAAGCCAGTGCACTCTACTTATGTAGGACTTTAAGTGCAGGATTTGTGTATTTCTATAAAACGGTTTTGTCAAGATAGACCTCCGGAGCTTAATCTGATTAGTGGTGTTTGTATGATGGTTTGTTCTTTTTAAACAGATATATTGACATTGTTTATGGGAGGTCTTAAACCAGCAAGCAATCAACTTTACAACAAAATCAAGGTTTATATGTGGACTTGACCGAAGACATATTCATAAATGTTTTCCCTAAACTCTTGGTGATACCCACAGGATGGTTTCTTTTCACTCTGTGTGGTTGCTCAGGTGGCAGTGGACTTTGACTGATTCTTGTTTCTGGTTGGGAATCTTAAAATGTGATTTTTAAAAAGAATGTTATATTATGCTGGTATTTGTTTTTTTTTCCATTTTATTATTTCTTATAACCAGTTTCAAAGTTGTTTTTTTCTAGGTAGTGAAAATAAAAGTCCCAAATAATCTACCATGTATATTTAGATTATCTGTAAATATAGTTGATTATCCTGAACCTAGAAGCAGGAAAATTATGAAAAAGATGTTGTAGTTCTGTTTAGTCCTTTTTAACTTGATTTATTAAAAATTTCCTTTCATTTTTCCAAGAAGGAAAGAGTAAAATTACTCCAATATTAAATCTCTCTAATAAGAACATTACAGCCAAGTCAGGATGTCTTTTTTCCCAAGTGAAATTTCATTTTAAAAAAATCAGCATTTTTTCTTTGAGCTTATTTTCATTCATTTTGCAAGTCACTAGCATTTCCTGTTGCAGACTTCCTAGGATAACTGATGCCCCTGCTGTCCTGCTGTTGTGTCATTCATGAGCCTGTGACCTCACATAAGTCACCTCAACACTGACCTTTCTTTGCTTCCAATCTGTCTGTGCCTGTGACTTTGAAACAGGGTCTCATACTGTTGCCCAGACAGGTCTTACACTCAAGATCTTCTGCCTTAGCTTCCTGAGTCCTAGGATTGCAGATTCCCACTGCACATGCTTTTAGGTAAATAAATTAATTCTTTAATTCTTTCATTCATGTATGCATTCAGTGCTTGAGATTGAAACCAGGGTCATTTGCATGTCTCAGTGAGTTTTCTACCATTGGGTTTGTCAGGAAAGGATACTGACCCTGAGGAAGATAAAAGGAGACAACAATCTGCAGGTTGCACCTTGTAGTAGTAGGTCCTTTATAATCTGGAGTTCTTTGGAGCTGTCTGGTGGCTTTGATTCCTAGGGAAGCTTGACTGTTTAAAAAAAAATGGAAAAATGGAATAAGCTTTAGGAAGACATTTACATTTCTTCCATACCTGTAGGAAGGGAGATAACAGACCATCAGAAAGCGGCCTTTTCTACCTTAATACCTTTTCAAAGAAACTGTTCTGTATCATTCCAAGTTTTTAAACACTGTTTAACAGCTTTACCAGGTATACCTTTGTGAAGCTCCAAACTGAGATCATTTCTTCTGTGATGCCCATTGTGACAGATTCTATTGGGCCTTGTTATCTTTGTATCATCAGTCTTCACTATTTGCTTGAATTTGGCCTTCTTGCCATGTACTCATTACCACTTGATAGTAGAGCTTAACATTGATTTTAACAAGATCCCTACCTCTCCTTTGTTTAAAAAAAAAAAAAACTACTTGTAATCATGGGATTAAGATCACATAAAAGCTAATACTGTTTATATTTATGTAAAAATTAAAATAACAGCAAACAACATGCATGTGTATGTGGGTAATATTTTATTTTATTGCCTTGAAGCAATGCTGTAATTAGTGAGCAAAAGATATACTTCTTTTAACTGGCTTTGCCCTTAGATTATGTTTCAGTTCTTAAAATTGCTTTATATTATTGTGTCATAGATATTCTCTGATTAGTATTACTATTTTCCCTAAGAACTGGTTTCTTTCAGCCACCCACAGTTTGAACACCTCATCTTGATATCTAAAATAAATATTTGGTATAGTGTTTACTTTGACCTCTTAGCACTACAGGGCAAGGATTGGTATCTCATACTTCTACCCTTTGGTTCACACCATGCTACTATCATTGTCTTATACCTCATATAGTTTTTATTTTTAATGTTTATTTGTTACTTCAAGTTACATTGCCATCACAGTGCCTTCTTTCTACCCCTCCTGGTTCTGCCTTCCTACCCTCTCCTCCCTCTTCTCCCTCTCCCAACCCATCCCACTCCTCTGGTGTAGAGTGTGCCTACATATCGGCCCCACTCAGTTTAGTGGTCATATGAAGGCTAAGAGCTTCCTCTTGCACTGGAGGCCTACATGGCAGCACCCCTAGGGCAAATTGTCCCATTGATAGGTAACAAAGTCTATGTTCCTGATCTTTTTGGTGTGTTGGTTGTAGGATAGTTATCTTGTACTAAAATCCAATTATGAGTGAGTAGATGCTATGCTATGTGTTTCTTTCTGAGTTTTCGTTAGCTCACTCAGGATGAGCTTCTCTAGTTCCATCCATTTGGCTGTGAATTGCATGATTTCCTTGTTTCTGATAGCTGAGTAGTATTCCATTGTGTAGATGTACCACAATTTTTTTTTATCCATTCGTCGTTTGATGGACATATGTGTTGTTTCCAGTTTCCAGCTATTACAAATAAGGCTTCTATGAACATAGATGAGGATATGTCCTTGTGGTTTGGTGAGGAATCGTTTGGCTGGATGCCCAGAAGTGGTATGACTGGGTCTTGAGGTAGGGCTATTCCAAGTTTTCTAAGATATCGCCAGACTGATTTCCATAGTGGTTGTTCAAATTTGCACTCCTACCAGCAATGCTAGGAGTTACCCTTTCTTCACAACTGTGCCAGCATGTGCTGCCATTTGACTTTTTGATCTTAGCCATTCTGACAGGTGTACGATGGAATCTCAGAGCCATCTTGAGTTGCATTTCTGTGATGGTTAGGATGTTGAGCACTTCTTCAAGTGTCTCACTACCATTAGAGATTCCTCTTGTGTGAATTCTTGGTTTAGCTCTGTTTCCCATTTTTTGATTGGATTATTTGGTTTCTTGGTGTCTAATTTCTTGAGTTCTTTGCAAATTATGGATATTAGCCCTCTGTTGGAAGTGGGGTTGGTAAAGATCTTTTCCCAATCTGTAGATTGCCGTTTTGTTCTAATGGCAGTGTCCTTTGCCTTACAGAAGCTTTTCAGTTTCATGAGGTCCCATTTATTGATTGTTGATCTCAGGTCCTGAGCTGTTGGTGTTCTGTTCAGGAAGTTGTCACCTGTGCCAATGAGTTCGAGGGTTTTCACTTCTTTCTCTTCTATTAGATTTTGTTGGTCCTAGAGTAGTGGTGTTTACAACTAATTGATCATTACCTCATATATTTTAAAAAGCATTGAAGGAAGATTTTCTAGACAAAGAGATAAAGTGTAAAATCTCTGCTCAGCAAGACTTACCTTAGAGCCTTTGCTTTCCTCCTTACTTCCTCCTTAAGTCTACTGATCTTTGTATCACCAGTCTTAATCACTTGCTTGAATTAAGCATTCTTTATTTGTTCTGGGTATTTTAAAAACAGACACAAGTCAGTTGTGGAAATCACCCTGACCCCCTTTTTAAAAATTATTTTTATTTTTTGAATATTTCTCTCTCTTTTTTTCATTTACTCTTCTCTTGTACAATACATCCTCACATCAGCTTCCCTGCCCTCCACTCCTCCTCTCAACCCCCACCTCTCCTCTCCCCCAGAACCACTGCTCCTCCATTTCCCTTCAGAAAAGAACAGGTCTCCCAGGGACATCAACCAAACATGGCATAACAAGATGCAATAAGACTGGACACAAAGCCTCATATAAAGGTTGGACAAGGCAACCCAGTAGGAGTAAAAGATCCCCAAGAGCAGATAAAGGATAACCTCCATTCCCACGGTTAGGAGTTGTACAGAAACTTCAGGCTAAGCAGTCACAACATATATGCAGAGGACTTAGCACGCACCCTGTGCAGGATCTGTGGTTACAGCTTCAATCTCTGTGACCCCCATGAGCCCTGCTTTATTGGTTCTGTGGACTGTGTTTTGCTGTTGTCCTCGACCCCTCTGTCTCCTACAGTACTTCCTTCTCCTCTTCCCCAGGATTACCTGAGTTCCACCTAAAGTTTGGCTGTGGGTCACTGCATTTGCTCCCATCAACTGCTGGAGAAAGCCTCTCTGATAACCATTGATCTGGGCACCCATCTATGAATATAGCAGAATATCATTAGGAATCATTTCTACCAATGCTATCAGGCTTACAGCTCCAGGCTATCCAGGCAGTGTTGGGCTTGGGCTCCCTGTCCTAGTGTAGGCCTCAAGTTAGATCAGTGATTGGTTGGCCACTCCTCTATGCTCTGAGCTATCATTGCCCCAGCACATTTTGCAGGCAGGTCAGGTTTTAGGTTGAAGGTTTAATTGCAGGGTTCTACCACTGGAAGCCTTGCCTGGTTATAGAAGTTGGCCAGTTCAGGCTCTGTATCCTTCATTACTAGGAGTACTTGCTAGGGTCACCCTCATACAATCCAGAAGTTTCCACTGCATTAGGTTTCCACATCATGTCCCAAATGCCCCCAATTCTAGTCATCTCTCCCCGTACTCTCTCCCTCCTTCTCACTCTACCCCACTGGATTGTTCCTGTTGCCAACCCCACCTGCCCTCCGTCCACCCACAAAATGTATTGTTTCACTTTCCCAGGGAGATTCATGTGTCCCCTCTCAAGTCCTCCTTGTTAGTTAGCCTCTCTCACCCTGATTCATTCAAGGCAAATTTTGTAAGGGGTATGATATAAGGAAATGATAAGAAGCCAGAGTTGTTGTAGACAGGAAGAGAGCTGTAGAATCCTGTCTTTTAGACCTCTGCCTTGCTGTGTACTTGATTACAGGCAAACAGTACCCCCATGTCCTGGTACCCCAGGTCATGAGGGTTGGCAGAATGTCTCCTTCTTTGTCTTGGAATTGAAGGTTTTATTTTGGATGAGTAGTATCACTATGTAGAATTTATAGAAGAAGCTAATCTGTAAGATAACATACCTAAAAAATAGTGAAAATCCCATTGTAAAAATAGCTACCTTTTTCAGTTTACAACTTTTTGTATGTTTAACTTCAAGGTATACAGACTTTGTGTAATTTATACTAACAGAACAATTTGAGTATGGAAAGAGGCTGAAAACTAAGTCATGCTTCTTTGCTTAATTATGTCTGAATATATACAGACTCTTCAGTTTGAAAAGATTAAACTCTTCAGACCTCTATGTGCATTTATGAGTAAAGGTAAGAACAGAAAATGAGTCTCTATTAACTAGTAAAATAACATTAAAAAGTACTTCATTGAATAACTTGTCTAGAAAAGTAACTGACATAATTTTATGATCTCTTTATAAGACATGCATTTCAGGTTTTCTCACTTGATAAATTTACATTGGGATTTTCTATAGTACTTTTTAGAAATATGATTTCTCTCTTGTGAATACAGGGAGAACCGATAATTATCAGCTGACTATATGTTCATTTGAACTAACCTCTTGCTGTGAATGGGAAAGTTACAGAATCTCCCTGAGTCTTGAACTCTCATAGTATGGGACTTAGGAAAGAGATCAGGAAAGTCTGGCACCGAATGGGAGAACTGTGTTGCTGTTATCATTATCTTCTTTTGTCATATATCTTTATAGTTTCCAGTCCTTACGCATTCTGCCAGCATACATTCATCAACTATGGTGCCAGATTCTTATTACCTGCATGATGCATATACTTGGCTTTTCAGTGATTAGTTAAACATTAATGATGCCAATTGTGTAGAAGCCGACTTAGCTGACTTGTGCTGAAGGAAGTTAAGAGAGAGAGAGAAATCTCTCTATTCTTATTCTTCACTGGGAATCAGTCACTGAGCAGCATAATTCTAAAATCTTATGTGGCTTTTGGGTACTTTATGAACCTTTTTATAGTAACTCAGAAGCAAGCAACTGATTGAATTAATATACCCCCATCAAGAAGCAATTCTGTTAACCTTTCCTCCTCCATCTATCCCATGTGTGCTTTATGAAGGTAGGACTCTATCCATTGTTTAGGTTGCCTCATGTAGCAGAGATACAAGTTCATAAATATTCAGGCTTTTGGTGGGCCTTAGCTATTTCCACTCTTTAAAACAAAGAAAAAGAATGAACAGAAACACAGCAACAAGACCAAAAACTCATGACCCAAACAAAATACAACAAGAACAACACCCCCCTTCCTTGAAAACTACATTCTTAATTTCTGGGTTTTGTGGGCTTTTGTTGTTGTTGTTTTTCAGGACAGAGTTTCTCTGTTTAATAGCCTTAGCTGTCCTGGAATTCACTCTGTAGACCAGGCTGGCCTCTAATGCAGAGATCCATCTACCTCGCCCTCCCAAATACTGGCTTTAAAGGTGTATGCTGCCAATACCTGGCTACCTTCTTAATTTCTCAAAAAATGAAGGGTCTAAACCAAGGACACTTCTTTTAAGATTTAATAGTTTCAGATTTTTTGGTATGACTTTTACAGGAAGGATATAAATATAATATATAATTAAGAAAAACAAAAAAAATTTAATACCACCATTAAGGAAATTTTTAATTAACATATTTTCAGATTTCTTTCTTCATTTACATATATACACACAAATACACAAATGTGTAGAACATTAGATTGTTATGATGGAACTCAAATGGTTGATGCTCTATGTATTTGTGGCCTTAAAAAAAAAAAAAGCTTAACAGTGTCATAGATAAACCATACCTGTAGTTATATGTAGCCATCATCAGGACAGGGAGACCAGCTCAGTGCATGTGCTAAGCATTCACATGGTTTGGATTTAGTTCCTAGAACTCTCCTCTAAGAGAGAGAAGATGATGGGAGAGAAGGAGAAAGAGAGGGAGGAGAAGATGGGAGGAGACAGAGAGGATCTATCATAATTTTTAATGTACTATTATTAATAATACTGGTATTATACTATTGTTTAATAATTAGTTTAATGAGTTCTTGGTTGTTAGATTATTTTAAAAATAAAGAAGTTTACTTCAGTATGAATATCCTTGCTTGCATTTGTACACTTAGTTCTGAATGATAAACTCATGAAAAGATTGATTAGGAAGAAAACCTACTTTTTGCACAGATTAAAACAGTTGGGGAAGTGAGGGTGTAGCTCAATTAATAGAGTGCAAGTCCTGTGTCTGATAGCCAACACTTCCACCAGCGTGGTAGTATATGCCTAGATTCCTTCCTAGCTCTTGAGAGGTAGAGACAGAAGGATTAGAAGTTCGAGATCATCTTTAGCTTTTTAGCAAGACTGAGGCTGGCCTCTGCTTCATGACATCCTGTCTGAACAACAACAACAACAACAAAAAACCAAAAGATTGATTGAGAGGCCCCTTTTTGTGAAGGGCCAGGTTCATGAATGATTTCTATAGTAACTATTCAACTTGTTGTAGGCCCATACAGTTATATATGTAAAAGGTAGTCATGGCTGTGATTCAATAATGCTTTATTTATAAAAGAAGGCAGAAGGACTGCATATGGCTCACAAGTTGTTGTTTACTTTCCTCTTGTTTGAAACAAACCCAAAGATGATTAGGGATGGAGCTTTGTCCCAGTATCATAGAAATCTCTTCCTATTTCAGGTTGGTTTAATGGGGGAGGGGGTCCCACTTTCTTTCCAGATGAATGACAATCATTACTTATTTCCAGGAGCTTGTTAAAGGGAGTTTCATACCTGCTTCTGTTTCTAAGCCTCTGTCAATTTTAAATTGGGAGGCCTGCATGTTATTAGACTCTTTAGATTTCATATGCTGGCAATTCGAGGGAGTGAAAAAAGACTTCTCCAAGTTACATTGTAAGTGAGAGATGTCCATTTTCCTGCCTCTGTAAGGTTGCTTTATGGAATTGGGTTCTAGGCATATGTGGGAGTAAGATTAAATGAAAAGTTTAGTGAGAAAAGAAATCTTGTCAAGTCCACATCTGAGGAGATCTGTCTCTGCAGAAAGAGACCACAGAATTAGTCACTGAACTTTTACCAGTCTGCACAGAACTTCTTTGCATCCCAAGTTGATTTAAAAAACAGCAATTATTCCTCTAAAGCTGCCTTAGAAGTTGAGGGTCAGGGAGAATAATGAAATAAGGTTATTGTCTGACCACGTGAGCCACTGTCAACTTTAAGAGATTTATTAATTATCTAATATATATTGGCTGAGTGGTGTGGATAAAGCAGTTTGGTAGGTGCTTTGGAGGAATACAGAGCTGAATAAGTTAGTTATTGCTGTTAATGACAGAAAACCTGGTTTAAAATTCAAGGATGTCCAGTGATTATCTAAAGTATCTTCGAGCACTGAGGAGTAGGAAGGCCTTCCTCCTCAGCATCAGGGTGTAATTGCCACTCAGAAATGCAGAGACTTCAAAAGCAGAATGCAGGGGAGATATTCCCAAAAGACAGCCAGAGTAGTCTGTCAGGTGAAAGCTCAGACCAAATGCAGGAGACATCAGACTAAGTATTTTTCTTGAGGGAAGATAAGAGAAAACTGAAGGACAGGTTAAAGTTGGATTCTGCAAGTTGTAGAAAGAATTTTAATTGACAATTTGTGGGTAACTTTAAGTATAATGTAGGAGAACACGTGTGACCATTGGTGGGGTGTGGCATTGGTTGGTGCGTATAGAATGATCAAGTTGTGGTTATCACTAAAGGTTTGTGCAGAGGCTCTAATGCATACTTGCTAGAATTGATGATCTGCAAGGCATGTAAGGGACAGCTGAAGAGACTGAAAAGCAAGAATGTGCAGGTTTTCAGAATCAGTGGGTTTGAGAAACAGGGAGAAGACTTAATTATGATATATGGCTCTGAGTAAACTTTGTTAGTAAGATTTTGGTGATAACATTGCAAAATATAGTAACGTCAGGGATGTACTCTGTCAAAGAAACAGGAGCAGCAGGCTTCCACAGTTTGTTTGTTTGGGAGATACTGATTTGATACCTAGAAAATTTAGTGGGTACATGACAGTTCAGGATTAACATTCATGTGAAACAGAAGGGTAGGGATTTGGTGTCCTGTTTATCTAGAGGTGAGAGCTGAAACCAAGATAGGGCTTACATTTGAAATAGTGCAGAAGAAAAATGGTGTTTTCTAGCATTATTTATCTTAAAGTGCCTTTAGCCACATATGAGGTAACTAATAAAACACACAGACTCACAGACAAACACACAGAGATACAGACAGACACACGCACGCACACGCACGCACACACACACACACACACACACACACATACACACGGACGTGTGTAAAGTGTTCATTTCCTTACTAACTTTCTCCTTTAAGCTTTCAAAGCTGCTAGATTTCAGGAATAACATTCGTTCTCTTAGAAAGAGTATACAACTATCCTAGACCGTTTTAGACGGTTGGTATCAAGAGGCCAGAGCTTCACATTTTATTTTTAAGTATCTCTAGGTATGATACCATTAGGAAGCGTTACCTTTAATTTTGTATCAATATACAAAGATCTATTCAATTGTGGTTAAATATACTCTTAATTATGTATCAATATACAAAGATCAATGCCTATGTAGCCCAATACAATCTTAATATTACGTCCATATACAAGGGTCAATACCATTGTGGCCAACTGTAATCTTAATTTTGTATCAATATACAAAGATCACTACCGATGTAATCCAATACAATCTTATTTTTGCACAATAAACAATGGTCAATACCACTTTAGCCTAATAAACTCCTAGTCATGCAAACATGTCACTTTGTTAACTACTATGACAGTCTCTCACAGATATTCTCTAAACTACCCAGTAATCAAGTTGCTAAGAGACAAGCAACATTTGCTTATCTAAATGCTAGAGATGGATAGGGCATCTTCAAACACCCCAAGAGATCTGCAGAATATGGCATTCAAAGATGTTATCTTAA
>CAJQZJ010032443.1:7317311-7422052 GCA_907164525.1 Lophiomys imhausi
TTACTGTTGAAGACCAGCTTTATTCCGTGGTGGTCTGATAAGATACACTGAATAAGATTTTTAGTTTCAGCTATTGCAGTATTATCCCATTGCCTTTTGACCTTTGCTTCTGTCCTTGTCAAACTTCTTCCCTTAGTATCTCAAACTTCTGAGTCTCTATGGGAGAGATGTGCTGGATGCTACTTTCGTGGTTGCCAGTGGAAGTGTATTCTCTGGGTTCTTAGAAAAGTGTTTCACACATGCCTCTTACCAACCTCACTAGCCCTGCATAGGAAACATAATGATTCCTCCTTTACAGACACAGAATAGCAAGGCTCTGAGATAATAAGTGACAAGAAGCAATAACTTAGATTTAAAGAGGCCAGCATCTAGTAAGAGCTAGCTTGCTTGCTTGTATTCTTTTTCTTCTTCTTCCTTCTTTGTTTTATTTTTTGTTTGCTTGTTTTTGTTTTAAGAGACAGGGTATCTTTGTGTAGCTCTGGCTGTCCTGTAAATTGCTCTGTAAATAAACCTGGGAGAAATCCACCTGTTTCTGCCTCCCAAGTATTGGGCTTAAAGGTGTGTGCCACCCTCCCACCCCCAGCTAAGAGCTTTCTTAATATTACCTGTCTATAGGGTGGTTGGAGTTTAGCATTGAAGATGGAAATATTGGACATATATTAACATACTTGAGTTTTCATTAAATGTAAGCTATAAAACTTGACAATGTATATATGTCATTAAGCAACAACTTTGATGTTTAGTTTCTAAAATACTGAATTATAAGAGTGAGTGGAACCAGTTAAAACCAATTCAGTTTTGTACCATTTTTTAAAAAAAAAGTAATTAATTTTTTTCCAATAACTTAGATTAAAATGGCTCTATCTTTACTTTCTTTAATGATAAAGCCCAAATAAATTGAGAATTTGAAGGCGTAAGTTAAGCTTTATCACCTGGTAGGATTTTTCTAGGGAAAGATGAATGTTACTAGTAGCTGAGAGAGTTTGTCTTAATCCACCTGTCCATTTTATCAAACATGGAAGGGAGCTATAGTGATAGGCCTCAGTTTTCTTTAAAGGAAAAAGAATGATTTCTATAAAGAAGAAATCATTCTCCTATAATGCAATGGAAGTTCTCTCTATTTGTCTGATGTGAGAATTAATAAATATTAGGTATCAAGCCCTTTAAGTACTCTAGAAGAAAGACTATGTAATTTTAGCATTATTTGTGGTTCATTAGACTCCTCAGGGTGTCACAAGGAAGAGAGACTTTAACCTTTTATCCTGGATTTTACAGCATAAAAACAAGGCGTTCTTGTTTGTGACTGTGAAAATCTCCTGTAGTTGAGCCTGTACAGGTTGCTCTTGCCACAGAGCTAGGAGCCCTCCTCCTGGGCAGCTCACCCAGGAAGATGGGCTCCTGTGTACTCCCCACTCCTGGGAGCACACTGTCTCTACCTCCCAGTCATCTTCCTTTTTTGTCAACTCCTGTCAACCTAATGACTAATAGAATCACATGACTTCAGAGTATCACATTTCCCATCCTATATTCTTCCTGTAGAACCTTTCCCCCCATTTTTATCTAACTCCTCTTGGTACATTCCTGTGTCATCTTAAGCTTCTGTAAGAATGAGTATATTTCTGCCATTTCTTACTAGAAAAATGACCACTGTATAATATATGCATTGCTTTCTCATCAGGGAACAGAACATTCATTTTCCTGTTTTAGATTGTGTATGCTTAGCCCTTGGCAGTCTTAGCTTGAGGATCTGTGATATAGTACTTTAAGACATACAATGTTGTCTTTAGTGAAATTGTCAGTTGATAAATTAAGGTGTAAGTTAGATGCATACTCTGCGTCTTTAGCTCACTTTACTGTTTCTGTTTTTGTACTCACGTGTTTGGCAGCAGTGTGGTTTGTGAGCATCCTCATCTTCACAGTGTTGGGAATCATATTTCTCTCTCACTCTCTCTCTCTCTCTCTCACACACACACACACACACGCACACACACACACACACACTAACTCATTGTATGACCTATCTCACTTAATGGCTTTCCTGAACTTGTGTCGTATGGGTGGTTTTTCCTCTTGCTGTTTGGCATTCTGAAGTGCGATTGAAGTGTGATTAGTGCTTCCCTCTGGCTTGGAATCTAACAATTCTTGCACCTAGCATGCCCCTGAGTCCTCTTAAAGGAATGTACCCCTTATTATCCTTTTCATTCATTCTATTTTTCATATCCAATTTTGTATATACATTCTTTTCGTGTTCTTCTGATTGGTTTCTTCATTCCTTTCATCATTGCTGGACTAGAAATCATCAAAACACAGTGATTCAGAACTGACCTGGGCTCATAGCCACCTAACTGAGAAGACTAGAGCTGACATAGAAGTTACTTTGTTTATGACTTTGTGACTTCCATGATGCCTGTCAGGCAAAAGCTTACATGAATGTTTCATATTTAAAAGGAAAATTAAATTTCAAGTGGAGTCATCCCTGGCTTCATAACCCCCTCCTCTGTAACATGCCCCCCCAAGTTGTCATTTCCATGTGTCTTCTTTTGTCCTTACACATCTTCCACTCCCATTCACTCACCCCCAAATACTTGGAACTACTTTCCTTTGCAGCTAAGTGTGTTTTCTTTTGTCTTTTAAAAAGTCTTATTACTAACAGTTTTAAATATATCCTTTAAATGTATCCTAAGTACACAAATAAAAATGTAGTGTTGTTTGTGTGTGTGTGTGTGTGTGTGTGTATGTGAGAGAGAGAGAGAGAGAGAGAGAGAGAGAGAGAGAGAGAGAGAGATTGAGGTAGTCTGGTACATTTCCTCTCTGCTCCACAGAAGATGTGTTTTCTGGAAGCCCTGTAGACACTGAAGTGAAAGCCCACTTGCCCCTCCCCCTTTCTGAATTCTCCTGAGAGGAGAAAGAGTAAGAGGCCTTTGTGCTTGTTGTCATCTTTTGTTTCTGCTGATTATACACAAAGTAAGTTGTGAATCTGTGAATCGCTCTCCCATGCACTACTCCTTTGAGGTATGTGCAGGAGAGCAGCCAGGTACCCAACTTCAGCTTCCCCTGGAGATCTCACAGGGTCCTTTGCAAGGCCTCTCACTTGCTGTTACTGAACAGGAAGAATGAAGCCTGTATGTTCAAAACAGTTATAATCTCACAAAGAAAACTGTGGAATCAAGTTTAGAAATACAAGTTTATCGGTTCATTAATTTTTTCAACAAATAATTATTTTATTACGCTAAAAGCAAACTACACTAAGAAACAAAAACTACAATGTCCCTAAAATCTTAATCCTTATGATATTTCGTGAAAATCATTGTAGTTTCATTGATATTGAAACAGACACTGGTCACTAGGACAAAGGAACATGGGTAAAGAAGAATCTCAAAGTCACTTTAATATTTATATTCTAAACACTAGATAGTCCTACTGTGTTTCAGTATGTCAGTTCACACAGTGGAGTAAAGATTAGGGGGACAATTGTGGCTCTCTTTCTGTCAGTCACGTTCTGGTTGCTTATAGTGAGCTGGCTAACTTCTGAGGTTTTTACATCAGAAGACAGAGTAAAGTGTACCAAATCATAGCTAATTAGCTTGTGAACTTTCACGCCCTTGGTGTTGCTTATCTTTCTTGAAGAATTTCTCCATCTGATTCTTAATGGCACTGGCTGTGGCAGTGGTGGCAGGGTGCTGAACATTGCTAGAGTTAACTGTACTGAACCGTGCGGTTGGAGTTGAACCTCAGTGGTCTTGCCTCTAGAATATGGGAGTCTACCTTTATGAATCCTTATGTTTTTCTTTTTCCTGCTAGGTATGCCAGGACTCCAAGTTCAGGAGTGTTACCCTCTACTAGTTCTTCTTGTGCCTAGGACTGTTGATACATACTGGTAGCTTGCTGCAGTTTTCCTTCCCAACTTAAAAGATTTTGTTTCCTCTCAGAACTGTATTTCTAAGTGTCTGAAGTTGTAATTGAATGTAAGTATAGTTGTTTAACTTTCCTCTTTCCTCTTGAAAGTGTTTATAAAGTGATTTCTGTGAGTATGAGGTTAAAAAGAAACTAGAAGCGCAGGGCCTGCAGCTTCCAAAACTAAGAAAGGACATACCAATGACTGCCTGGACAGTTCCCATTTTCTCTCCATACATTCCTGCATTAGTCTTCAGCCTTTGGGTCCTGTTTCTCTGACAGACATTTGTTGTAGAGCAGGGATTATGAAGGACTTACCTACCCTGTCTTGGCAGAAGAATAGACAGCTAGAGTCTCATAGTTAAATTTTGAGTTTTTTAGGAATCAAGAGGGTGTTATAGATCTAAGAAGATACTCTTAAAAGTGTGTTGCAAGTTAGTATGAATGTTGAGTCACATATAGACCTTTAAACTCATGGAGATGGTTAGATAGTAGAATGTTAAAGTCAGGGGCCAAATATGTATAAACTGGACATTGGGAAGGTATACTGGGCCATTTAACTCTCATAAATGTGGCATATTTATATCTGTTGTTTTGTATAATACTTACTGTTATAATAGAAGGAACCATCTGTTGGACTGAAAGGGGAAACTTCTGGGGGGAAGAGGGTGGAAGGGCGGGATAGGAAGGGGGAATGGGAAGGGGTTTGTTACTGAGATGTAACTTGAAGAAAAAAAAAATAAAGTATTTAAATAATAAAAAAAAAGAAACTAGAAGCTTAGCATTTGTGACATGGTCAAATAATATTAAGGTAAGTAGCAGTTTGCTTTGTGTATGTGAAGTAAGGTATTGTTTACATGCAATTTACAAAATATACATTCTGGCTTATGGAAACCATTTCAGTAAGCTCAGTAGTCACATTGGTTAGAATTTTATAGGAATCTTTTGCAGGATAGGAGGGGATTCATTTTGATACTGGATATTCCAATATCGATTTTCCCCCTTTTCCTTTTATTGTCCCCTTGAGAGAATTACTGATGCAGAACTCATTGATGCCCCTCCATATGTCAACTGCAGGGTCCAATCAGCATCATTTCCATTTGTGATGCAACACAAATTCCTAATATCTCTGCTTTTCTATGCCCAGTTTCCCCCTTTACTCCACAACTTAGAGTATGTATTCTTCTTTGGAAATGCTTGTTGTTTTAGACTAAAACACAAAGAGTAGGTAATTTCCTGTATTGTCTTTATAATGCGTAAAATCAACAAATATCTTTAGAATCAATGACATTAAATGGAATTTTTCTTACCTAGTATCTTATCCTTGATACTTCTTTTACTTTTCATTTCTAAAGTTTGAATTTTACAACTTAATAGCAGGTAACACAGAGGTAATTATCTACTCTAAGGCTTGATTTTTGCTTATAAAGTGGAAATACTCATATAAAATTGTTGAAGGTAAAAAGTAACTTAATTTTTATACAAGGTGCCTATACAGTGACTCACACATGGGGTTGGTAAAATGCTTGTGTGAAGAGGGGGATTATTAGAAGTTGGGAGCTGGCTCTGTGGTTAAGATACTGGCTCTTCTTTTGGAGGACCTGGGTTTCTTGCACCCATATTATGATTCACAATTGTCTTTAATTCTAGTTCCAGGGGATCCAACACCTTCTTTTGGCCTCCATGGGCACTAGGCATGTATACAGTACACAGATATACATACAGGCAAAACACCTAAATAAATAAAAATAGAACAAAGACATGGGACACAGTGACACATGCCTGAATTCCAGCACTTGGATGATAGAAGCAGTCAGACTTGGTATATAAGGTAATCTCTGACTTGGTATATAAGGTAATCCTCAGTTGAATAACCTGTTAGAGGCCAGCCTGGGTTATATGATGCCCTTTCTCATAAACAAACAATACTTGTTAACTGTGACAGCAAATTATATTTAAGCATTTTAGTATTTGGGCTTCAGCATGAAGGACAAGAAGTTTAAGTAGGAAGATTCTTGCATCTAAAAGTGTTTGAAAAGTTGACTGAATTATGTTATGAGCGATAGTTCTTAGGGCAAATGGGGCTTACTAAAAACTATTTATAGAGTTTGAGCAGCAAACGGATTTTTAAATTGAGAGAAAGAAAGAATCACTTAAGTAGCTCACTTGGCTGAGAACTGACCTCTAAACAAGAACATTGATTAACACAGATGATCTTTGGAATTTTGAAAGATTTAAACATGAAAGGAATGGAAGACATAGGTGATATATTGCATACTTGGTGTATTGAAGTACATATTGGTAGATATGTGTTTAGCACAGATAGCATGTGTTGGCAAATACTGAAAAAATTTATTTTATGTTTGCTATTCTGGGGGTAGAATCCAGAGCCTCGCTTAAATTACTGAACCTGTCTTTGAGCTAGATCTCCAGGCCCTAGATAAAAATGTTGAAAGTAGGAAATAAGATAATAAGGGTTCTAAATGCATTTCTCTTCATCTTAATATCAGAGATGAAATAAGGTGGAATAGGCAATATTATGGAAGGCACTGACTGATGGTAACAGAAGATGTAATTGTGAAAGAGGATCTTCATGGATTTCAGGCTAGAACTCTAAATTACAAGAACTATCAACTAAATTAGAATGTTTTATTGTTGTTATTATATGGAACAAAATTTATGTTACATTTCTTATACTAAAAGATAGTATGTTTTGGGGGCGTGGGGTTTTGTTAAATAGCAAATCTCTTGTCTATAATGAGTTCAGTGCTAGGATCAGTGTTACCCCATATGAACAAAACCGTACCTGCCTCAATAAACAAGGTAGTAGCATGCAGATAAAAATAAAAATATGTATAAGTTAAAATTTGCCTGTGTTAGCATATGCCTGAAAAATGGAAATTAAACAGATATTTTAAGAGTAGAAAGAAATTTCTATATATACAGTATAGAATGCAGTTCACTCCATTTTCTCTGGAAATTTTAAGGTCAGATGAAAAGAAGATATTACCAATATCCAGTAGAAAGTCTGTGCTTCAAGTCTTTCTTCTTCCTTCATTCTTCTCCTTTCTCTCCGTTTTAACTTTTCATCTTCTTCCTGTCCATAGATATTTATGGCTATTTTGTGTTATGTGATGTAAATATGGAGCTGGGGCTATGAGGGAAAAATTTGTGTATGTCTTTTCTTATGATTACCTTTTCATAGTTTATAAGCTAAGTTTCATTATTTTCAGTATATTTGTCTTAGCAAATGTCAAGTATGTGTCAGGTCATCATGACCTTTTTCAGACTGCACTTAGGATGTCCCTGCTTCTGACTGGCTGTAGTGTGACTGTGTGCAGCCTCCATACCCAGTGTCTAACCTGGCCATATCCCCTCAGGTTCCACTGACATGTGCTGGCAGAGTGCTGGGTGCAGACTTTTGCCCAAACCTGGAGGAACCAGACCAGAGGCTGGATGTCCAGGTTGGAGTCTTACTGTTTTATTAGCTGGGGTGGTATGATAGAAACAATGATTCGTTGAGGCCACTGTTGTCAGTGCTATCAGGAGAGGACAACCCTTGAGGCAGTGTAAAGAGGGATTGGTGTAGCATATATGTAGCAAAAGGTCTTTGTAAGGATGAGTTGTCCATCATTGGAAGACACTTATCCATCCATCCGTCCATCCATCTGTCCGTCCATCCAAGAGATATACTCTGGAGTAGGAAAAAAATCCTAATCCCTGAAGACTGACTGTGTAGACTGATACAGGTTGCTATGTGATCTTTGGCAGTAATTTAACCTGGGTACTTAAAAAGAAAAGCAACACTTAACAGTATATATCTTCTGTCTTAGTACATTGGGAAATATGTGTAAAGTACATTTCTCCTGAAAATGTTGGCTTGGATTTTAGTTCACTTTGTGTGGTCTTGAAATTAGACATGGCCTGGTGTATTACAAAATAAAAATATAAGGATGTCAAAGAATACCTCTGCTTTTCTGTGCTTTTGAGTGTTTGAGGAATGTGTTTGCCATTACAAAGTACAGCCTGAAGTTTCAACATGGAGGGCATGAATGAACCCATTTTTTTCAGGGTCTCAACTTGGCATCATTTTCTAGATTTTTCAGGCTTTGCAGCAGAATAAGTACGTTGAGTATAATATAAAATCAGTATTTTTTTTTCCTGATTTAGATGCAACACATAATAAAAGAGAACAATTTTTACACTTGAGTTTTGCATAGTGGGAGTGAAGGTAAGGTACGAAGGGGTATCCCATATCTTGCGCACCTGCTCTTTGCCTAGAGAAACCAAGCTGGTACTATCTAGGTGGTATATGGATGTGATACAGTAGAAAAGCAGATGTGACACATTTGAGTCATGATGATGGATTTCTTAGTTCTGGAAAACTAACAGTGTTTGTGGCATGTAAATGCCGAGTGACAATAGCCTTTTTGTAAGGAGTAGCTTGATCCTTGACCTTTGGCATGACATGGGGATGTTATTCCAACAATCACCATGAGCGACTTTTGATGGTGATTGTGGGATAATCTGTTTTGAATTTTGAGATATAGTGAGAGGAAAATGGGTTTGCTATATCAGGCCATAAAAATGTAAAATGTAAAAATATTTAGCATAGTATCTTCACATAATTAAGGAGGGAAGAAGTATATGTACAAGTTTAGTAAAATTGTGGTTATAGTAAAGAGTATGGTTGACAAATCATTATGAACTCTGCAAAGAAAATCAGTCTTTCACAAAGTAATGAAAGTGTCACATTACTAGTTACTTCCTTCTGGAACACTATTATTTCAATAGGTTGAAGGGGAAAATTAACTTTCTCGAAAGATTGCCAACTATGTTCAATTGGTAAATAAGCTAGGGACACTCTTAAACCATTTTCTTCTCTTTTCCTTTTTTCCCCTGTGTATGGTTTTCATACCTTCTAGTAACACCCATTTTGGCCATATAATGTCAGTTACAATATACTTAATCTCTTCTTTACCAGTTAACTGTTCTGGAAGTATTTTTAAGCTTCATCTCATTCATTCTTGTCATTGTATTTAGTTTGTTCCTTTTTTTTCTTTTTTTTAAATGTTTATTCAGGTTACATCTCCATCACAGTGCCCTTTTTCCACCCCTCCCAGTCCTGCCCTCCCACCCTCTACCCCCATCCCTTCCATCCCTCTCCTCTGGAGTGGAGTGTCCCTACATGTCAGTCCCCCACCCCAGTTCATCAGTCATATGAAGGCCAAGAGCCTCCTCATACACTGGGGGTCTACAAGGCAGCACTACTAGGGCAAAGTGTTTCATTGGGAGGTAACAGAGACTATGTTCATGTTCCCTTTGGTGCAATGGCTGTAGTATAGTTATCCTCTACTATATGGCTAAAATCGACTATAAGTGAATAGATGCCATATGCATCCTTCTGAGTCTGGGTTAGCTCACTCAGGATGAACTTTTCTAGTTCCATTCATTTGGCTGCAAATTGCATGATTTCGTTGTTTCTGATGGCTGAGTAGTATTCCATTGTGTAGATGTACCACAGTTTTTTTTTTTTTATCCATTCCTCACTTGAGGGACATTGGGTTGTATCCAGTTTCTAGCTATTACAAATAAGGCTTCTATGAACATAGATGAGGAAACTTCCTTGTGATTTGGTGAGGAGTTGATGTATACACAGAAGTGGTATGGCCAGGCAGTGTAAAGGCTAGAGGGTTGCTGCTTGGCTGCAAGAATCTCAGAGTAACTTCAGGGCACCTCAGTTTAGAAGCAACACTTTGCTTTTATTCTTTCGTAAAGAAAATTTTCATTTAGTGATAACTCTCAGGTATGGCTTTTTTTTAATTTTACTTTTGTTGATTTAAGTTCTCTTGGCTCATGAATCCTCTTTCTGCCTTTAACTTCTTCCTATTAAATTCTGGCCTTTTATTATTATATTTTCAACTATTTTAGCAGCTTCATGGTTTAATAATTTTGAGATTCCCAATACTTATCCTCATATCCTTGGTCTCTAGTAACTGTTCTACAAGTCTGTGCCTGGATTGACTTTTGCAAAGGCATCTGTTGTGTGTTGGGGTTAATATGCTTGATAGACCAGTAGCTAGAAAGTCAGCTTCAGTTCAGTTTATGTCTTGGTTTACTTTCCTCAGTGGCTTCTGAAGTATTTGCAAAGCTGGACATTTTCTCTTTAGCTTGGGAATTTAATTGGTAAATAATAGCACAGGATTGTACACCTGCACAATTGCCTTCTAGGAAGTGGTCCTTCTAGGGTAGACCCTCCTTAATTGCTGATAAGTACTGTATGTATATGTGTGTGTGTTAACCTTTCTTAGTCTAGCTGCATCTTGCTGTGGATTGAGTTGTTATAGTTAACTTAGCAGTTCTTTTCTTGGTTGGGACTTTACTATGTGAGCTTTGACTTAGTGTTTTTCATCACTGAAGTGCTTAGAAAATTAGAGTAAATAATGAACCAATATTTCAATACCAGATTAGACACAATTTACTGTGATGTTTCATAAACCACAGACTATTTTCTTCTGTGAATGCATGAAGGATCTCTTTTTTTTTCCAGACATACTGGGGTGCAAGTGTAAATTTCCATAAAATTTAAATGAGGTGCTTCCTGTAATTAATGAACAATTGTGGCTGCTCTCTGGTCTGCATTGTAATTAACCGTGATCAGGCTTGTTTAGTGATGACACTGTTCCTGTAATAATTTGACAAGCTACTGTGAATTTGCCAGGTTATTAAACAACCTGCAGCATTTACTTACAGAGTCACAGGGATGAGCCCCACAGCAGAGCTCCTGCCAGTTAAATACAGTGTGAGGGTGAGGCAGAAGTAACCCCTTCAAGTCTTCCTATCACCACAAGCAGATTTCAGTTCCTGTAATTTTGGAGAACTTAATTGATGTGGTATGGGGGTATCTTGAAACCTTTATTGTATGATAAACCTACTGGGACAAAGTTGATCATTTTTTAGGACACACAACGAAGCCTGGAAATTGTCTACAGGGTATCAGTAGGAACAAAATGGAGACCGATTCTCCTTACCACCTTGTTAGATAGATATAATTAATTTTTAAAAAGCTCTTTTCTGTTTCACTGACTCATAACACCCCCCATATAATGTTATTCTCTCTCCTTTTTGTGAGAAATAACAACTGAGTGTGCTCTAAGCAGTCATTGCTGGTCCTCAGCTCTAAGTGGACTGGTAACCTTGTGTCTTTGGTCACTAGTGCACCATCCCCCCTACCTCCCTTCAGGTTAAGAGCTGTTCAAAACGTTACTGTCTAGTTACTGTGGTGTCTTTCATTGAGACTCTGTTTATTGACTAAACCACAAGGATTCCTGCCCAAAGTACCAGGCGGTCTCTGCTTGACTGATTTTGATTTTCTAACATCAGCCCTGGGGTTTATTTGAAAAATGTACACACACTGCAGATTTAACAAGTCAAGTGACTGCATGTTTTTTACCATGGAGTAGAGTATATCTGACGATCATTAAATTTGGTGGTGGGGGTGGCTGTGGTTGAACATAAGTGTAGTACAATAGTCCTTGTACTGTGTGTGTGTGTGTGTGTGTGTGTGTGTGTGTGTGTGTGTGTGCAAGAGAGACAGAGAGAAAGAGATGGTTTTTGTCTTTTCATCTTCTTCAAGAGCCAGAAAGTTTCCTGCCGTTCTCTTTCCAGCTATTGACAAATGATTGCCAGATGTGAAATCTTTGCAGTGCTCTTTCCCTCAGCAAACCTGCAGCGAAGGGATATTTGATTCTCCCTTGCCCATTCCATCTCCTTTCCACATCTGCCAGGGACACACAAGCAACACATCCCTAGATGAGAGTTTAAAGTTTACTCAGCTCCTTTTTCCCCTGAGATAAAATACTCGAAGACGACAGAATGAGGTCCATATGACACTCTCCCAACTTCACTGCATGAAATTAGTTGTTTATTTTACTTATCTACCTCTCAGTAATTGAACTTTCATTTCACTTTCAGTCCAAGGAAAGTTTGATGCAACTCTGGGACTGGTAAGAGTTTAATTTAGTATTGTCTGCTGGCTACAAAGAGAGTCACCACTCCAGCTCCCTCTTGAGTCCCTCAGCTTTGACAAAGACAGTCTAGTCCATATGAGATCCCAGGAAAGCATTTACTATACAAAAACCAAATGTTATATCTCGAGTGTCCTGTAGAATGCAAGAGTCATTTAAGAGTTTACAGAAATCCATCTATGGGTGTGCAAAAGTCATCGTGTTTGACTTGATTAGTTTCCCGGTGTTTGTGTCCATTGTCCAAGTTGCTATGTAGGAGACTGTAGTTTTAGTCACAAGTAGCTTGTAAAAGAAAGTGTGCTGAGTTTGGAAGGCATGTGGAATTAGCCTGGTTGGGGAGGCCACACACATAATCACTAACATGCTCAGAGGCCTTTTGCATCTGTTTAGAATCTGTATTGATACTGATTTTTTTTCTCATCTCAGTTTGAAAATAGTTTCTAAAATGCCCATATAGCTCATATTCATGCTATATGGTGGGCTGACACAGGTGGCCTTTCTGTTTTCCTATTACACTTTTTGGCAAACGAAAAGGCCCCTTATTCCCTGAATAAGATCAGGGTATTTTTTTAACATTTAAAAAATAATCCATAAAATGTCTGCCACATGTTGTCTAGTTTATGGAAATGTTTTCCAAATCAGAGCCATGTATTGAATTCTTATTGTAAAAAGTGTTAGTGTGTTTATTTCTGCCACCTTCTTAGCTACCTATGATTTCTATTTTTATATGAATTTGTTTTATATATATGAAACTCAAATGAAGACTTCAATGGATATTTTTTTAATATTTTGAGTAAGACTTTTTATTGTTGTTTGAAAAACTGATCAGGTAAAATATCACATTTGTTTGTGTGCCTGGCATCACAATCAGAATAGGAAATAGAAACTTTGTTTTTCAACATATTCTTTAAACAAAATTAGTGAAATAATACTAACAGACAAAACTTAACAAGAAAACTCCAGTAACCCTAGAAAAACAAAGCCAACAACAAAATCTCCTACTAAACCTAAGTAAATAGGGTAAAGGTAGAGTTTACAAAACGTATTTCTATGTAATGTTTTTTATTGAATAGGTTAGAGGATAATCATGGTTGCAGCAGAGACAGTAATTTTTAATTGCTCAATCTTAAAAACTAGACACTTCTCAAAATAACATTACCAAAAGCGAGAAAGGTCTCCGTGGAAAAGTTCATGCTGTGATTGTTGCTTGCGGTCCTCTGGGGCGGATGCCATCATAGGCACTCCATACCCTTCTTAAATGCCAGTGTGGAGAAGGTGGAGGCAGAGAGCTTTTCTACACAGCAAAGTTAGGAACTCCAGCCTCAGCTAAGTTCCTCCAAGTTTAGATCACTTTGCAGAATTTGCCCTATCTAATGCATTTGCTGGTTTCTCAGGACTTCCTACTTTTGTTCACCATAGTTACTCTGGGAGGCAGAGAGGTTCTAAGCAATGGAGGTGTCATCCGGCTGTGTACCTAGGGAATGTCCTTCAGAGGACGACTTGTCACCAGCCGTCAAAGAAGAGAGTGGCTTTGTGGTCCCCGAACATCTGGCAGTGCGGCACAGGAAGCTGAGGGGGTGTCATTAATTGTGATGAAGTAATTTAAACCATCAGGAATAAATGAGGCTGTTAAGCTAAGTTCAGATTCCATTTGCCATGCACATGTGTCTAGCAGCCTGAGTGCAGTTAAAAAAAATTGAATTATATTAGCTCATGAGTAGAAGTGAAGCAGATACTGTAAATGAAACAAGTTGCTGTGCAGTGATGACACGGTATTGAGCCACTGCACAGAGTTACAGTTTGTAGGATCAATATAGCAAAAGTGGTTGTATTATTTAACAAAGGTTTATATGAAGGGTCTTTTTGTAAGTGTATTAAAGTGCACTGCAAGGAGCAGCAGACTGGGCCGTGATGAGGGTACCACCAGTTTTTTTAACATGCTGAGAAATATGGTGTATGCTATCAAGTACGCTTACGCAGGGAGGAACAGTAGGCATATGGGCGAAGAAAGCACGTCAGCAGGTAAAGGTGACATGGCAGGAGTCCCTTGCCAGGCTCTAGGTGCACAATTCACCCTCCTGTAGATTCTAGCTGCGGGACTCAGCTTAGATTAGACATCAGCTTGTAGTGATTTCAAATGTGACTCTCAAGCACCATAGAAACCAGGCAACTCTGGCTTTCTCAGCAGGGCAAGACTGTCAGCTTTTGGAAGGTCTGAGAAACTCTGAGGTTTTTGTGCACTGAATTGAGCCCTGGTATGTAGTAGGCTCCGGAGTACATTTCTAAAATAAAAGTTATTGCTGCACACATGAACAAAGTTTCAAAATTGAACGTTTCTTTCGAACTAACATAAAAAGTGAAAAGGAAAATGAGACTGCCTAGGTACAGAAAACATTTTTGAAAAAAAAATAGATGTTTGCTGTCAGAAAACAAGATGCAGGCGTTGGGCTTAAGCTCTGACAAGCTTTGGACAAGAGCCAGTCACTGCAAACATTTTACCTTGCTCAGCGCCTTCGTCTCTTGGTTGCCTCTGTGCCTTTTTTTGTCCAGTTATGTCTCTTCTCCTTTCCTGTATTTTCACTTTAAATTTTCTTCCTTTTCTATTTGCTTCTTTTTACGTCTTTCTCTCATTTTTCTTTCAGAATTCCATTTCATCTATAGAGTTACCTGCTGCTACTGAAAAAGTGGTGTCCATAATTATTTTGGAAAAGAAAAACATGTAGAATTAGGGTTGCATAAATGGATAAAGTTGTATGACTGTTGGTGGATTTTAAAATGTGAATGAATTTGATAAAGAAGTTTTAGAAAGGAATGTAAGAGGCTAATTAAGTCTATTATGGGTCAGTATCATTCAGAATTTAGTAAGTTCAGGTGAGCATTTTCCTTCTCCTATGCAAGAGGGTATTTGTGTAGAAACCCTTGATTTCAGACTTGCCTAAGATCCAACCGAGTAACCAGTAGGGTAGGGCCTCTGTGTGTTTTTAATCTCTGGATTTCATCTTAGTTCATGCAGTGGAATAGGAAAATTTTAGCTCTTTGGTGCTGCCTCTCATTTCTGGAAGGGGGAGATATCGTTAGTACGTGAGGCATTTTATATGGTACATAATAGCAGTAAATCTATTCTTATTATACTATAAATATTTTCAGTAGCTTCTGGTCATCAAAAAGTTAATAATTAAGAAAAATCGAGAAAAACATATGTATATTGACTATTTAAATATTATATAAGTTAAAATAATTTTTAAGTTGTCTTTCTACCATAGGAATTCAAAGTTGACAGAAAATTTTGAATAAGATAAGGATATTTATTTTTTTAACTTGGTATTCTCTCTGCATCTGTTTTTCAAAAGCAAGAAAATGATAGTGTCTTCAGCAATTGAAATTTGTGAGTGAATGAAGAAAACTTGTTGAATGAATGTAAAGTTTTTCATTTTCCCCCTTTTAAATTTTGGCAGGGTACACATTAGATGCTTTTACATATTTGTAGATTTTTTTTCTTTTTATGTTTTCTGTTGCTGTTGTTGCATTTACTTCCCGTTTAAATAGCATTAAAGTCGTGGATTTTTGTAGCTTGAGTTGTAATATTTCAGGTATATTATTAATGAAATAAACATTACTTTCTTTCTTAGTATGAGTGTTTCGATGACAGAATGTATCTGAATTTCAGGTGATGGGTTTGGCATAAGCTGTTCATGCTGGTGACTGTGAGAATTAACATTAGAAATGATGAGCAAGATGCTGTGTTTACTGGGTGTGATTTCTTAAGCCATTGTCACAGCAATTTCATATGAAAAGGAGGTTAGAAAGAGAAACAGGACATTTTTAGCTCTTCCCCCTGATTAGAGAATTAGGTATTTTGAGTGGTTTGGCATGTACATGTGCATGGATTTTAATAAATATGTTGTACTATACACCCATACTTAAATATATAACTATAAGAATTAGTAATTATCTGCCATTAGAATATTTTGTTGGAGTTAGTCACAATGAATACTTTTTATTAGAACATACAAATCTTTTTCTTTTACAAGAAAAAGAAACCTTTTGCTTGTGTAGATAGAACAATCTCAAGTTGTGGGTTAGGTTCTTTAGGACTGAATAATTTTCTTTATCTCTTAAAATTATATGAATTATAGAATGCAGTGTCTTCTGCTTAAAGATTTAGAAACTGTAACTGAGAAACTTTAAAGGACTTACCCCCAGATTATCACAGCACTCCTCATTGCTGGTCAGATCCTAGACGATAGCTTCTGCTAGTTTTATTCCTTTACAGTTGCTAAATGTTACATGACATTCTTCTCAAATTTAAGATCAAAGCTGTATAGCCAGTTTGCCCGACGTTCCGTAAGATCCAGAAGAACACTAAGAATACAGATATCAGTTGTACCTGAACCTGGCAATGGGACAGAATTCAGGAGGCTTCATTTTTAAGCATTGTAGTATAGATCTTGGCAGATTTTCCATGAAAAAAAAATCATATCTTTTGCATGATACGTGAGAGGTGCTGAAGTAATGCTAAGGAATAGAACGTTTAGATCTGGCATTTTAATTTTTTTCTGTCTTTCTAGTGTCAGTTAATGTCATTCAAAAGCAACCTTTTAAACATTATGAAGTAGGAATAGTCACATCCAAGGGATCCCTGTTTCAAAGGCAAAGTGTCCTTTGCAGATACACAAAGAAAGGAATTGCCTGAGAACATTAAAAAATCTCTAATATTCAGGGAGTGCCAGGAGAGTTTCTTGGAGCACAGAGGCAGACTGAATTCTCTTGAAATCATTGTTACTATTTGAAAAACATCTTTAAGTGCCTTTTTGGGTATGGTACTGTGTTTGCATCCTATAAAATGTGAGCTGGACAGATAGGGTCTCTGCCCTTTAGGAGTTTATAATCAAAAACACAGAATGCAGCTGACATCTGTTACTGTATTGAGATTTTACAAATAAACGTTGATCACTTACATAAATAAAAGTTTTATAACATAGAGGAGAAAAGCCCTTTCTTGCCTGATTAAATAAGTAAACAGAAATTCTCATCCCCACACTGAAACTATCCATAGAAGTCATAAAATGGCTAAATTAAAATAATCTTGACACCAGAGTATTCTATTACAGTGTGGTTTTAAAGTTTTGAAGCATACACTGTTGTCATTGATGGCATACTTTAATTATACAAAGTCTGATATACAGGGTCTCATTCTGAGATGGTGTTTTGTTACCTGCTCAGGAAAATGAAGATGAGTTTTCCCCCACCTGTGGATTTTCTCCAGTTATATTCTAAATGCTGATTGGTAGTTGTTGCTTTATAAATGAGTATCTTGGAGTACAGTCTAAAATTTTTATCCAACTCCTTAATATTAGCAAAAAATCGTCTTTTAAAACTGGCTCATTCCCTTTACTCTGTCAGTAGAAGCTACGTTAAAACAAGCACAGGCATTTGAAATTGATGTTGATTATGAAATGAACTTGGAGAGAGAGAGAGAGAGAGAGAGAGAGAGAGAGAGAGAGATAGGAGTTGATTGATTGACTCAGAACTTTGAGGAACAATTCCTCTTGCAAGTTTTGGTGAAGTTGTACCAACTGAAATTAAGTATGTATATTGATGGGGAAATAGGTATTTAATTTGATAAAACATTTTTTCCCTCATGCTTAACTTTAATTCAGGGCCTTAACAGTTTCTTCATTTTTTAGTGACTCACAACATTGAGAAGACTAAACATGAACCCAGCTCAAAGGTCAGAACATTAAAAAATGGCTATCTCTACCTCACTGTAGGTGTCTGTCTGTGTAAATTAAAGCACGTGGGTGCATAAATTAATTAGAAGAACAGTCAGCGATATAAATCAAACTTAGTTGGTACACTGGTGAAATGAGCATTGTTTATGAGATTATCTTGTTATTTAATCTCTTCTGTATAAACCTGGCTGGTTGGCATTATGAAGTAATAATACAATTAATATGATGATGGTATACTTATTCTCATACAGGTCTGATCCTGCAGGCCTTTCTTGATGGATTTGTATGTGTAGAACAGCAATAGAACTGGAAATTTTAATTAGCCACACTCCCTCCCCCTCCTTGGTGTATGTCTGACTTTCTTTCTTATTTTATTTTAAACTCTCAAAATGTCCCCTGAGATTTTTACTCTTTTGAACCAGTAATCTACTGACCCTGGATGAACAAATTTGCCTTCAGATATTATTTTTTCAAAACTCTGCAAAGTTCATTATCAGAGCTACCTGCTGTCTTCAGCTATGCTCTGCTGTGCTGCTGGGTCTCAAATAAAAAGAAAGATTTACTTATAAATGAACCCATTAGGAAAATTTTGAATAAACAAAAGTCTCCTTTTCTTTGATGTACAAAGTAATTTTTTTATACTATTAGTCACATAAGTCTACTTTTTACACAAGCAAGGACCATTCCTTATCTTTTGTGTGAAAATGAATACATTCCTGTTAGCTGCAGGGAGCAGATAAGTCGACAGCCTAGCTCTGCCAAGACAGGGTAGGTAAGTCCTTCATAATTCCTGCTCTACAATCAATGTCTGTCAGAGAAATGGAGCCAAATGGCTGATGATTGGTGCTGTAATGTATGGAGAGAAAATGGGAACTGTCCAGGCAGCCACTGGTATGTCATTTTTTAGTTTTGGAAGCTGCAGGCCCTGCACTTCCTATAAAATCAGATATATTTATCCCTCTCAGGTCTCTGAGGTGGTTGAAGAATAGATAGCTAGAGTCTCATAGTTAAATTTTGAGTTGTTTAGAAATCAAGAGGGTGTTCTGGATCTAAGAAGATATTTTTAAAATTATGAGGCAAGTTAGTATGAAAGCTGAGTTAGATATAGAACTTTAAACACATGGAGATTGTTAGACAGTAGAATGTTAAAGTCAGGTGCCAAATACATATGGACTGGACATTGGGAATGTATGCTAAGCCATATAACTCTTATAATTGTGGCCTATTTATTTCTGTTGTTTTGTATTGTATTTATAGTTATAAGAAAAAACCATTTTTTGGACTGAAAGGGAGAGCTGTTGGGGGGAAGAAAGAAATACCTTAAACTAAAAAAAAAAAAAAGAAGGGAAGAGGATGGGGGGTTGAGGGGGAGGAGGGTGGAAGGGTGGGACTGGAGGGGTGAGTAGGGAGGGGATTGTGATTGAGATGTAACTTGAAGAAATAAAAAATAAATTATTAAAAAAAATGCAAGAAGGAATCGTGGCAATGCGCAAACATTGTCTTTGATTCACAACTTTTGCTTAGTTTCTTGTTTCTGGGACACATTTCCCCTCCCCCCCTTTTTCTGATTTTAATTGTTGATTTTGTGTTACAAGATAAAAAACTTTGCTTGGGGAAAGTAAAGATATGACTGTTACTAACCTTCTTCTCAGTTTGCCTAACTGCCCTTGGCATTCTTTTATGATTAATGATTTCTGACAATCATGTCCCAAAATTTATTTTACAAATAAATCATAAAAAATTTATGTAATTTCTCTTCTAAAATATTTAAGAATAGAGCTTGGTGACTGGAATTTGTTGTTGTTCCTATTTAATCTCATAAAGTGGAAAGATTTAAATCAAATTTAAAACTTTTAGGATCATGCATAGGGCAGTTATGAATTAATTGACACAATCTTCGTTACGAGATTTTCTGTCTGTTTGTTTTTAACTTGGGATATTGACCTTTTTATTGGCTAATATCAGTAATGAACATTTAAACCAGATATTTGTGTGTATTATTTGAACATTTTGATCTCATTTTCATGTGTGTCACAGGTATCACTGTTTGAGTACTGATTATTTATCATGTCTCAGCAATATTCCTGAATCTTAGCATCGTACATCTATGGTTTTGGAAATCAGTAACCACAAAGAAAAAAACTAAAGACCAGCCACCCATGAATCATTTGGCAAAAGTTAACATAAGAAACTTTGCATAAATAAGTTGCATAACACTTCACATTATATATGTTCTTATACATTTTTCACAATTCTTGGTATACAGCTTAGGTTGTAGTCATTGTTAAACTATGCAGATGTATTTTCTGGGGTTTGAGTGTGTTTTGTGGAGGACTTTCAAGATGTTATGTATCAAACATGTATTGCAATCAAGGTATCTGTTGACTGGAACCAAGCCATGTGGTACAACAGGGCATCCTCTGTGTTGGAGGGGTGACTTAAATGTGGACCAACTGCTCTTTTTAACCTGCTGAGCAGAGCCAACTACTTGTATCTGATAGGAGGGAGGTTTCAAGGTACCGTGAGAAAACAGCATAGAGCTGTATGTCATGTTTACACCTGGGAGGTATGCATATGACTGAGCCATGAAAAATCCTGACATGTATAAATCAGCCAAATAGATGCCTGTTGACAGAGGGAAAATTGTATGTACTTAAGGCTGTATGTACTAAATACCTTGAGTTTCTCAGAGATATGGCTTCTCCATAGGATCTCTGTATTTGGGTGTGAAAAAATCTAGCCTTCCTGTGCTCTCCTCCTTTCTCACGTCTATTTGTTTCTCTTTATGTCTTTGTCTCACTTTTCCTGTGTTTTAATGCAGTTGATATTATTTTAGTCATTCACTTTGGGATTTCCTTTGAAGTTGATTAAACCTGTGTCTTCCTGGGACAGATTATGGCATTAACTTCTATGAAGGGACTTTATTTAGGGGACAGCTTTGCAAAGAAGTGGTAGATTGGGAAAACAGTGTAAAGGTGCATGTTGAGGTGATCAGTCTGATTAATGATTGGTGCTTATTTGCAATAAGGCTTTCTGAGGCACATCATGAATATGTCACCCAGAACATCAAATGCCCCATATTTGTGTTTGGCTGGAATCATAAGTACATGGGACAAGCTTAAGGCAGGGTAGCTAGTTAGCTATCAGGGGCAACTTTGGTTAATGCATCTAGAACAAGAAATGAAATGGAGAAAATTGAATCCACATGGGAACCCATATGTTGATTTCACTTTGTTCCATAAACAGACTCTGAAATATTTGCCATTCTACACCCCTAGGAACTGTAGTGTTCTTCATAGAGAAACTCACTTACACATTTAACCACTGCTATGTTCCTTGAAAGGATCGTTTGCATTTCTCCCAGTAATTTTGGGAAGTTCTTTGAATACTGACTGTTCATATTAGGACCAGGGTGATCATTATTTTGACACAAGTTCACTACTTTATCCACATGGAAGAATAAGACATCTCTAGACATTATCCCAAGTGTATTACAAAGTCTTTGATTTTGGAATAGGAGGATGTTGTTACCTGTTCAGCTACTCTCTTTATACATTTTTCTTAAAAGGAGTTATTTATTTAAAATTTTGCTTAAAAGAAGAGGTGTTTATTATCCAGAAGGATGCACATGGCATCTATTCACTTATAGTCAGATTTTAGCCATATAGTACAAGATAACTGTAGTACAACCAATGCACCAAAGGGAACAGGAACATAGACTTTGTTTCCTGTCAATGAGACACTTTGCCTTAGTGGTGCTGCCTTGTAGGCCCCTGGTGTATGAGGAGGCTCTTGGCCCTCATATGACTGCTGCACTGGGGCAGGGGACTGATATGTAGGGACACTCCATTCCAGAGGAGTGGGATGGAAGGGATAGGGGGTAGAGAGTGGGAGGGTGGGACTGGGAGGGGTGGAAAGAGGGCACTGTGATTGAGATGTAACCTGAAGTAATAAATAAATATATAAAAAGAAGAGTTATTTATTCTCTAGACCCCAAGGGTACAAGAACACCACATGGAGACCAACAGAACCAACCAACCTAGGCCCTTGAATGCTTACAGAGACTGAAACACTAACCAAAAAAAAAAAAAAAGAGAGAGAGAGAGTGTAAAGGGCACATATAGACTAGACCTACACACCCCCTATACATATATAGATGATAGGCAACTTGGTCTTCATACAGATCCCTTAGCAAGTGGAGGGGGGGGTGGTCTCTGTCATGGACTCTGTTGCCTGTTAGTGGACCACCTTACCCAGCTGGGCTGCCATGTCAGGCCCCAGAGCAAGCAGAAGCCCTTAACCCTTATGTGACTGATGAATTGAGGGTGGTAGATATGTGGGGGCCCCCCTTCACCCAAGGAGAAGACGGAAACGGGGAAGGAGAGGGGTCTGTGAGCTAGATGTAACTTTAATAAATAAATAAATTTTGAAGAAAAAGACAAGAGTTATTTAGCAAAATTCTGCCATAAGGTGATTTGAGTCTTTGGGGGTTTCAAAACTGGACCCAAACTTTCACTTTACTTTTCCAAATGGTCACTGGAATCTCAAGTAGGCACAATTAATGCTAATTGAGCCTTGACACATGTATGATAAGTTGAGAAGAGTTAGAGTAGAAGAGAGCATAAGAAGAAACTAAAAAGTAGTCCCCAATGGAATTGAAACACTATGTGTAATTTATTACCTGTTTGACAAAAGGATCTGTTTAAGAAACCAATTTCTAACTGAATTATTGTATGTATTTTTATTATAGTTAAATATTTTATATTAGAGTCATAGTACCCAAATTATAAGGGTAACCACTAGTACGGATCTTACAGAGGCAATAAAATGGCATCAATGTTTTGTTTGAAAATGCAGCTAAAGTCTGTTAACAGTTTTTTTGTGGGGGGGATTATACTTTCCACATTCATTATTTTTTTTAATAATTTATTTTTTTATTTCTTCAAGTTCCATCTCAATCACAATCCCCTCCCTACTCCCCCCTCCAGTCCCACCCTTCCACCCTCCTCCCCCTCAACCCCCCATCCTCTTCCCTTTTTTTTTTTTTTTTTTTTTTTTAGTTTAAGGTATTTCTTTTTCCCCCCAACAGCTCTCCCTTTCAGTCCAAAAAATGGTTCTTTTTCCTATAACTATAAATACAATAGAAAACAACAGAAATAAATAGGCCACAAAAAAGGTAATTGTCCCAGAGTTAGGATTAGATTAGCGCAGGGCTCTGCTCTTATAATTGTTAACAGTTTTTGCTTTTAATAAGTAACTGGCCTTGATTTCTTGTTGTGTGCTACCTGATTTGTTTCAGGCTGTTCTTGTATATAAAAAGTATATGCTACTATGGGAAAGAAACTTTAAGGGAGCAGAGGAGAGAGTGTTCTTCATTCATGTAGGAAGGTAGAAGACACACATTCCTAATCAAGTACATGGATAGTATCCTACATCTTAAAATTTCTCGTTACTTTATTTTTAAAGACAATGGAGCTGAATAGAAAAATATCAGAAAGGTGAATTTTATTATTGTATTATAGCTGGTTTAACTTCCTCAATCAGTCTGGGAATTGTTACCTAGTAAGTTTGTGTGTGAGTGTGTGTGTGTGTGTGACACACACACACACACACACACACACAGAGAGAGAGAGAGAGAGAGAGAGATTCTTTCTCTGATTCAGAAGAAATGTCACTGCTTCATTGAAGAAGAAATCCAATTTACTCTGCTAGGAAGTTTTCTGAGTCTGGGGGAGGTGAATATTTGATAATGTGAGGTTAAAAGGCCTTTGTGGTAAAAAAAAAATACAGCCTTATTTCGTGTTATATTCTATGTGTGTTAGAATATACTGTGTAGTGGACAAGGAGGTTTAGATTATAAGGAAAATTACTGTTTGTGGGACCTTCAGGAAATTTTTCTGCCTTGTGGTTGGTCACTTTCAATGTATGGCAGTTGCTTTCCATTATAATCTCAAGAGCCAATCAATACGTACAATATTATGCAACTTACAGTTATATTATAACCAAAATATGTCAAGTGTGGTTTCTGAGTGGCTGATTTACAGTAAGTGTTCTTCAGTCCCCAAAGTGGGTATTATGACTAATTTGAACTCCCATAGACAGGCATTTCTTTCCATGTGAAAATTGTATGAGTGTTTTGGGGGAGGGTTTGTAGAGAGAAGATGAGCAGTAACTCTGTCAATGTACTCACACACAGATTGATCAATTGTCAGCTCCTTTGCATCCGCATGGATTATTATGAATTATTTGCTCACCCTGGGAGAGACATGCTCTGAATTATAATAATTTAAAATCTGTGAATCTATTAAAACCATATTTGTGCTCTAAAAAAAAATTGATATTCACTGGGCAGTTTGCCCAACAAGAGAAAGTCAAAGAGATTACATACTTATCCTAAGTAACAGCAACCGCCCTGCCAAGTCTTCCTTTGAAAGAATACAGCAAACTCGAATTATACATCTATGGGTAAGAAGAGGCAAGAAAAGAACTCAATATATCAAAATCAGAAAGTGAATTCCACAATAATGGTTACAATAATGTTTCAAGATGTGATTTCAGCAACAGCCAAAGTCACTGAACTAAATCACAATTTAGGTGGCTTTAAAATGATTTAAAATACATCCTACGGTTGTTAAATATGTTTACTTCTCTCATTTACTTATGTGCTAATGAGATCACATGGGGTCAGGGCAACAACCTCATTTTTTGATAGAGTAAGTAGGGAATATGTAACAATAGCAGACTGTGGTCCCAGGCTGTCCTTGATGTCTCTCATCTACGGGTCATAGGGTACCGAGAAGTCAAAGTGTTCTGAATGAACACGCTGAGCTTTTACTGCCAGGGACTGGCTATATAAGGATGTGTCGAGACAAGCTGTTATTTCCAAGGTAGCTCTTCCATATGAAATGAGGATAAGCAGCTTTTATGGGAGAATTGTACTGTGACCTTCAGAAGGGTCAGGTTTAGTCTTATTTATCTGTGTTGTCCCAGCACTGTCGATTGTGCCTGACAGTTGTCAGGAAGGAATATGAATGCTGAATGAATGTAACAAATACTGATCTCTGCATGGATTCACAGAGTGTATAGGCAAACCAAGGAACAATTTACACAAAAGATACATATGTTTTAGTTGTATGTTTGAATAAATATGAGACTTCTGTGGCAGTAGAGTAGAGAACAAGCAGGCTCACCTAAAAGCTTCTCTCCTTGAGGACAAATGCACACCTGTGTTTATTCTGCTTTTTTGCATGGTGCCCTGCTCATAGTAGATTCTGGAAAAGAGTATCTTACTGCTTTCTTTCTTTGTAAACTTGAAGTGAACTTTCCATAGTTGTTTCTTCTTTCCATATTAAGAGTTTGATAGATGTTTGGGTTCAGCAAATTTCTTGCTCTATAAATGTTGTAAAAGACTAAATGTCTCATTTACTGTAATCATATCAAAAAGAAGTTGAGGTAGGGCATGATGGTACACACCTTTGATCTCAGTTCTCAGGAGACAAGCAGACAGAGCTCTGAGTTCAAAGTCAGCATGATCTACTCAGGACCCTGTCTCAAAAACAACAACAACACTTGCTGAGTGGTGGTGACACACACCTTTAATGCCAGCACTTGAGAGGCAGAGGCAGGCAGAGCTTTAAGTTCAGGGCCAGGTTGGTCTACAGAGTGAGTCCAGGACAGCTAGTGCTACACAGAGAAACCCTGTCTCAAACAAACAAACAAAATCAAAATAACAACACCCCCCCAAAAAAAGAAACCAAACACCAAAAACTAAAACAAAGCAAAAGTTGACTGTACCATCTGCCCATATGATTTTTGCTTTCTTATAATTGGGAATTAACTTTGGTTGACTGTTGAGGATGACTTCTTCAAATTATGACACTTAGTAAAGGTAGAGAATTTCATCATTAATTCTTACATAACAATTGCATTGGTTTTCCTGTCTAGGAATAGTTCAGAAGTTGGTCTTCTGTAACTCAGTTTGTGTAGAGTGTAGGCCCAACATGGGCCTGGTTGTGTATTTTATTCTTGTGTAGACCTGTTAAGTCTGCAAAGTGAAAAAAAACAAACAAACAAACAGCACCACTGAATAAAACTAACACTTCTAAAGTTGGTTGGCTGTTTAAGAAGTGGATAGTGTTGCTACAAAGTAGAATTGGCTAAAAGAGGCAGCAGTTGTATCTCATATCTTTCCTGGATGAACCACCAAAACACATACAGAGACAATAGTTTCATAACATATTGTGTGTACACTGAGCATATGCATTGTGCATGTGTGCCTCTGAAATTAGTATTTAGTTCTTTATTTCTTTGTTGTTTTTGAGATAAAGCCTTACTAAGTAGCCCAGGATGACTTCTCACTTGTAATGTTCCTGTCTCTACCTCTTGAGTGCCAAGACCACGGATGCAGAGCCTGCTCGTATTAGGTCTTTAATTAGAACCCTGCAGCAGTCCTTGTTGCCTTAGGTTTTTGGTTTTTGGTTTTTTTTTTTAGCACTAGTTCATAAAAATTTGAACTAGGATATATGAATATTGTAACTGAGAAATAGAAAAATACCAAAAGAAAAATCAGTCTAGTAAGCAAGTTAATCCTCCTGATTTTATTGAAGTGAAACAGATAAGAATTCCTCAAAGCATGACAGATTTTTAAAAATGGTATATCACCTTAAAACTGTTTGTGACTCTGTAGAGATGAGTGGTAATCATATTTTATACCAAAAGCAAAAGAGGTAAACTTGCTACCAAGGTTGAATCAAGAAAATGTCCTGGCTTAGCTGGATGTGTGCTCAGTTCTGATGGGTTGAGCCATAGGGTCACCCAAGTCTCAGCAATGGAAGCTGACGTATGAGTTTTTTTTGGAAAATATTTTCACTTAATTGCCAACATAGCTTACATGTTATTTACTGAATGGTCAGTTGTTTTGTTCGTTCAGGTAATGGAAAGTATTGGTTAGTAATAATCTTTTTGTGTATGTGTTTTTAAATTGTTTTAATTAATTACACTAAATGTCTTTAATGTCCTGTGCCTCTTACTGAAAGTGTCATGATAGTGGAAACAATATAAAAGATCTGTATACCCTTATAGGAAGCATTTGCGGCAAAGATGGCAGAGATCAAGGGAATGTCAAAATTACTGAAGTGAAGGAAACAGGGAATTGAAGATGAGACCAAAGAAGATAGATAGAGATGCCTTTGGGCAAAATATAGTTCTATAGGAAAGTGTGTTAGAAGCTAGAACTTCATAGGAAAGATGTATTTTATGGGAGGTATACTAAAAAAAAATCTCACAACTTTATTTATTAAAATAGAAATTCAAATTTTATGTAAGATATCATACAGAAAGTATTTTAAGTACAGGATTCTATGCAAATACAAAGATTCATTGAAAGCATAACAATATACCATTAATACTTCTTTAAATACATGTTAATTGCAGATAGTTCCCTAATTATTTTTAACTCTGAGAGTTCTTATTATAGTTGTTTCTAGAAATTAATTACAGTGATTTGTATTTCTTCATTTATTGAAGATTTCATATGGAGAGTTTGGCAGATAGGCATTTATATTTTGGCTTATAATTTTAATGAAACTAATGGCTAATTATGAGTAAAGAAAATTTGGAAATTTTAAGTTACAACAAGAAGTTAGACTGTGTGGGTTAGAAAGTAAAATTTGTTCTAATTAGAGATGATTAGAATAAGGACTCCCTAACAAAAGAAGTTACATGTCTGTCTTGTATCTCTTCTTGTCATTTCTGAAGCACTTCCCTGGTTGAAGAAGTCCTTAGGTTTAAAATAGGCAGAGTGATGCAGTATCAAGGCAACACTTTGTGGTAATTGGTGGCACATCCCAGTGCTCATAAAATGTTGCCAAATCATAATTCCTGGTGAAACATAAAATCTCTACAGATGTGTGAGTAAGCCATTTCCATGATAGTGTGGCAGTGTGTGCTTTGTTCATGTTCAGCTCAAGCACTTCTCTGTCTTTAAAAAGCTCCCCGCAACCTGAACCACTTAGATTGCCTTTCTTGTCCCCACTGTTTACACAGCTTTCTGTGTGCTTAGTATGTCTGTTCCTACTACACTCTTGAAATTATTTTATTATCATGTTTGTTTTGGCTTGTTTTGTTTTGTTTTTTTGAGGCAAGTTTTCTCTGTGTATCCCTGGTTGACTTGGAACTTGCTCAGACCAGGCTGGCCTTGAACTCAGAGATCCACCTGCCTCTGCCTCCTGAGTTCTGGGATTAAAGGTGTTCGCCACCACGTGTCACTTAATTCTTATTATTACCCATGGTTACGATGTGATAATATCTTGATTCATGTCCCTGTGTCATTTATGTCCCTCCAGCAAATAGTACAGTGCCTTCACATGTATGCCACTTGCTGAGTAGATAGGTGAGGACTAGCATACGCGAGTGAAAAGGAAGAGTAGAAAAAACAATCTGTGGCTGGGTATTTAGCTCAGTGATAGAACACTTTTCTATCAAGTACAAGGCCATGGGTTCCTCAGCTCCAGGGAATGGAGGTGTAAGGAAGGAACCAACTCAGTGTACATGTTAGGCAAGCCTGTGGCCTGGGTTCAATACCCAGCATAGATATGCTGAGTTACTCAGTTCAATTTACAAATGTAGAAAAGGAAAATAATTTGACTAGAGTCAACCTTAATGTTAGAAATAGGACCAGTCCCTAAGTTACCTGTTGTTTTCTTCATGATTCTTTATCAGAATGATGAGATTAATGTAAGGCTCAATGAGGTCAAGTTTAAAATGGGTTAGTTTGCTCCAGAACAAACTTGCTACCATGTTAGTTGAACATAACAAACTATGTTTTTCTTTTCATGGTCACTTGTAGATACAGATTTTTTTCCCAAATGTTAATTTACTTGTGTTTTGTTTTGTTTCTGTACTTCTTAGGGATGTCTCTTGGATAAATTCTTTACCTAGCATCAGACCAGATCAGTATTCATTTATAGAAGTCATGTTTTTGTTTTTATTTTAACCATAGAGGTGTAGTTCAAGGTGTAGTTACTTTCTCCAATGCTAATCTCTTTTCAGTTTCCTCCTCCATCCTAGTCCTAGCTAGGTCAGCAGCTAAATCTTGGTTTAACCGTGTGCTGAAGGACCAGCGTTTTATGCAGGCACAGTGGCACTCTATTGGGTATTAAAATTCTCTTAAAGTTTTGGCTGGAAGGGCTGGTAAGAATCATGGTTATGACAAAGGGTAGCATTGGAAAGAATCAGCGTGTTAATGATCAACAATAGGAGCAAATGTCAGCTCAGCTCACCCAAGGGACTCTGCAGTATGTTGAGGTTAGTGACATGGAGCACTTCCCACCAGGTGCACTTTCACTTGGAGCACTAATTTCACAAGACTGACTTTGCCTTTTTTTTTTTTTTTTGGTACTTCCTTTGCAACCAAACTCAGGAAAACAAGAGCATTAGTCAGGGTTTGACATTTTCTTGCTAGAGTATTGCCTCCCAGATTTGGACTCTACATTTACTGTACCTGGACTTCATAGGTAGACTGTAGACAGGTTCTCATAGGTTTAATGGTACGTTTATTTAAATAGGAAATTGATTATCAGGGCAAAAGTTTATTTGGAAATTTTGATTTTTGTGAGTGCTTTTCAAGTTTTTCATGGGAAAAGTATGATGGAAGATATATTCACACTTTTCTCTTTAATTCAGAATTTGAATGGGATTACTTTGGGACAGGATCTCTCATTTTGATCCTCAAAATTTTATAGAAATGCTGCTGCTGTCATTGTTCTTGCTGGATTCTCTCTCTCTCTCTCTCTCTCTCTCTCTCTCTCTGTGTGTGTGTGTGTGTGCATGTGTGTGTATGTGTGCCTAATAACATATGAAGTCACCTAGTGTAAATTATAGAAAGATACAAGTTAGAGTTCATATAATAAGAACTAGAATATTGATACCAAGAACATGAAAATAGCAGAAATCATTTAGTTAAATTATTTTATTTTTAAAATTTGTTCAAAGTCAAACACCTGAAGTAGCAGCCTCTCCCAGAGAAACCATCTTGCCTTATATTGAATATGGGTGAGCTGCTGTAGTGACAAAGATGGTTTCAAGAGATTGCATTTCTGTGCTGAGGATATTGTTGGTGGAACTGCTGCATTCTTTTTTTTTAATTTTTAACAAATTTTTAATGATTTACTTATTTTCTGTGTACATTGGTGTTCTTTCTGCTTATATGTATGTGAGGATGTCAGGTCCCCTGGAACTGTAGTTACAGATAGTTATGAGCTGCCATGTGGGTGCTGGGAATTGAACCCAGGTCCTTTGGAAGAGCAGTCAGTGCTCTTTACTGCTGAGCCATTTTTCCAGCCATTCTATAATGAAATGGATTAAATAACCAGGAGGAATGTAACTAGAGTAGAGTGTGAGCACCCTGAGGGAAGGCCATGACTTTGCCTCCTTATATATTCTTGGGTTTGGGACACTGACTAGGAATAATAGTGACATCAAAAGTACTTTCTTAGTCTTTGTTTTAAAACAAGCAAATAAAGAAAGAAAGAAACAGAAAACCAAAAAAGGTATTTTGGGAAGCAGAAAATTTTCTTGTTGTTTTAAGACAGATATTTTCTCTCATGATTAGGTCAGATCTGCCAGTTATCTCTGGCCATGTCTTATTATAGTTCATACTTTTTTAAAGATCTGCCCTATAGGAAACTATTGGACATGCCGAGATGGATTAATGTAAAATGAAATTTGATCTCTTGCTCATTTTAGAGGGTTGTTGTGTCTACTGTTTTTGTATCATATGCTTGAAAACATCTTAATGCATAACATCATAACATCCACCCCTTAGGGGACCAACATACTCATGTTGAGTACCCTAAATATCCTCATGTGTTACTGTATGAATGTTTGCCTCTGCTAAGGAGCTAGTGGGAATTTAATGGCTAAAGTGAACTTTCCTTTGTAATGGTTAGCTGAATTGATCTCACTTTGTAAGGCTCTAAATAACAGCCTGTTTTTCTAGGGAAACATATTTGCAGCTGTTTCAAATGACTGGTGGTTTGAAGATGATTGTTCAAATGGTTTGCTACACACTCAAAAAAACATAGACACTCCTCTTCTGTTTGTCTCTGAAGCTAAAGAGTTCAGATTAACTTCAAATTAGTTTTATTCATTGAATATTTGAGTTTCAAAAAAACCCTCAGTTAGTATTTAATTATATAGTAGATAATTATAATTTTCTTAAGACATCTGCAATGACATTTAAAACACTTTAAGAAATTTTATTTAATAGTGGTTTTGTTTTGTAGAGACTCTTTGACATAATATATAATCACATACACAAAATTTAAGAACAGGCAGGAAAATGAGATGATAAGAAATCATGAGTGCTTTAATAGCAGTCACCAGAGAAAGGGGGAGGGTGAGAGAGGATATTATACATATATAATGTATATAATTATATATAATGTATATTATAAACATAGATATATAATATACATACATATATATATATAGAGAGAGAGAGAGAGAGAAGAGAGAGATGAGAGATTGAGATTTTTAGATGATGTTATAATGGCCAAATCTGAGGAGATACCACTTGGGCAGAGACTTAATAAAACAATGGAGTGAGCTCTATGTGGGGAAGAATTCTAGAGCCTACTAGCAGAGGGATAAGACAAATTAAAAGACTTCACATAGGAACAGTTAGAAGCTAGGTGAAGTTGAGAAACTATCTGGGTGGTTATCACTGTATATAATAGCCTTAAGATCTCAAAAGGACACAAAGAAAAGGAATCTTTTTACATGGGAGTTTGGTGTAATCTGGAGTACTGTTAGGCCCCTTTGTATCCAGTAAGTATACTCACCTGAGTACCCCTCACCATTGTGTCTTACCTACTTCCATCTAAGCAACCACTTAACCACTTCATGTTGAGTATTTTCTGTGACTCCATCTGTATTCTAGTCTACCTCTTAAATGAACCCTGTTCAAATTTAACCCCATTCTAAGAAGACAACTGCAATTATCAATAGTTAATGCATTGGCTTAATCTATTTTTTAGACCTCGTTGATTATTTTAAGACCATGTATACTGTAAACTGATACCTTAATATCTTCTTTTGGGATGATATCAGGTTCATAGGTTATACACTTCTCAGCCATTAATGAGCACTTATAGAAGGAAGAGTTTAAGATTAAAGAAAAAGACAAGAGTGAGAGAGGTAGAAAAGGGTTAAGAGATTTCTGACAAGGGTATCTGCTAGTGGGGTCTGTTCTGGGATATTCAGTGAATAGGTTGTGTTAAAATGCAGCCTTCCCTAACAGACAAAGTTGCTGTGGATGCCTGGGAGGAAAAGGGTTGCCACATGCTTATAAGACCTATGATCTTTCCTCGAATTTAGAATGAAAACGGAATTACTAAAAATTTGACATTGGAACCATTCCTTTTAATTGTGGCTTAGCCTAATTCATGGGAGGAGGGACATGAAATCCAAAAGTGATATCCTGAACAATATGGGAGCTATTCATGGTTACAACACACACACACACACACACACACACACACACACTTAGCTAAGAAAATATGTACTTTAGTTTCAGACAGAATAAACTGAGACCACCTTGTTTTGCAGTGATTTTTAGGGAAACTGACTAAAATATATTGCCTGTTCAATATTTTTCCCTTTTTCTTTCCTGCCTTATCACTGCTTTTCTTTTTCTGTACTTAGAAATTATTGAAAATGCATTTAAGAACATATATTTTGAAAATGTTATCAATTATAAACAGTTTAACAATGAACATTTCCATTCTTACTTCACATAGTTCTGCTTTAGAGAATTACCAACCACCACTGTAGACATCACAGTAAACTGCAGTTACCCTTCTATTCATGGGTGCTGTGGATGTCATCCTGCTCTTGCTGATGGAATCCTATTATTGAACTTCTGGTTTTCCTTCTTGGGAAATTTATTTGCTTAAGATGTATTGCTACATTTGTAAAACATACACGTTGTGGAAAAATCAGAACTTAGAAAAAGCAACTCTGACACCAGCTTCTCTAAAATGAGCAAAATTACATAACCATTGTAGGACCCAGTTATCCTCTAGTTGATAATGTTCACAGCGGGACCTAGTTATCCTCTAGTTGATAATGTTTACAGCAGGACCTAGTTATCCTCTAGTTGATAATGTTTACAGCGGGACCTAGTTATCCTCTAGTTGATAATGTTTACAGCAGTACCTAGTTATCCTCTAGTTGATAATGTTTGCAGTGGGGTCTATGATACCATGGAGAGGATGTGATACACACCTCATCTATTTGTGTATTAATATCTTATAGTATTATGACTAACCTCCTGTCATCTTCAGGGACTATATGTTGTTCCATCAATTAGAAAACTATAAGACAAGCTTTTTTCTAGTTCAGGTTTATTCCCCTTCATTAATAAATGCCCAGCTCACACCCTATCCCTGTCTGACAGCCCTTTCTCATTGCCATTCCAAACTCCCCTTAGAAAGGGTATATGTCTCTCTACATCCCCTGCTTGATTCTTCTCCTCTTGTTTTGCCTTCATCTCGCTGTTAGCTTGTTTCTGCTCTTCTCTTCAGTGGAGTCCTGACCTTATCTTATGCGTTTTAGTTTTGCTTGTGTGTCTGTGGTGATTTTTGCCCTTTAACCACTTTTATTAACCCTCAAATCTTTAGATTTTCTGATTTTTTTCATTATCCTATCTTGATCCTTTACCTTTCTAATTTGTTATTTTATACTTTACTTTTGTGATGTGTTCTAAATAGTAGCCTTCTCAAGATACACTTGTCCCCCCCCCATCATACTGTGAGTGATTATATTCATTCCTGTTATTTTAAATATCCTTTTAATTTTGTGATTACTACCCAACTCTTTCTCCAGTCTAGACTTTTCTATATGGCTTTATATTTTCAAGTTCATCTTTTCAGGAGATAAATTGAAAGGTGGAGGTAGAGGTGGGCAGAAGCTCAAGATTTCAGTTTCTGATCTTGCCCTTTGTTTCATGTTAATGGTTTTACCATCTATGTTACAGCCCATGCCACCAGCTGTATGATATCCCACTGAGGTCAGAAACCAGGATCCTCCTAGACTCTTCATTCTCCCTAGTTCATTCCCACGTCTACCATTTCAAATTGCCAACTAAGCTGCTATTTCCTTACTAACTTTCTGCACTCACAGTGAAGCCAGTCTTTTTACTCAGTGGTTATAATTTTCTACCTAGAAGAATGAGTAAGTTATAGAGATACCTTGTATGACATAACACCTGTACTTAAATTATGAAGTGTGCTAAAAAAAATGTTGGTACAGTAGATAGATCCCACATCAAGTATTCTAATACAAAACAAAACAGAAGCAGAAAAGCCCTCAAAAGAAGATGGTCAAAAAGAGATATATATATATATATATATATATATATATATATATATTACCTTAATTGTGGAGATGGTAACATGAACCTGCAGTATGTCCAACTAATCGAATTGTTGACTTTAATTTTGTGTACATTTTGCTTAAACAATTTTAGTAAATCTGAATGGGTTGGAGGAGGAGGGGACTCCCACTAGCTTAATGTCTTCAAACTGTACTTTCAACATTGTTTTGCCTGACTTTCTCATTATATAGAGGGCTGATCTGAGCCCTGCTACTTTATTATTATTTTGTATAATAACAATAATAATAATAAAGGGGATTAAACCAAGGGTCTCACATATGGCCAAGAAGTGCTTTTGTGGAGCTATCCCTCCAGACCATGAACACTTTATTGTGAGAATGAGTCTCATGAAGTTGTGCAGGCTGGTCATGATCTTGCCGCCCTTCTACTTCAGTGTCCAGAGAGCTGCTATTGTGAATGTGTGCCCTTGAACCTGGCTACCTTGTTACTTTTGTACCTCCCCACTCCCAAAGTGATAAACTGTTCCATTGAAATGTTGGATGAGATAGACAGTCGTCAGTGTTCTCCAGTGTTCTCATTCCTTTCACCACTATTCATGTCTGTTTCTGAGGGCGGGGGGGGGGGGGGGGGTTCCTTTTGTTCCATGTGTTCTTTGGATGGAGTTACTACTTCCTGCACATTCTGTCACTGACCGTCTTATCTTTACAGCAGTTGTTTCTGTTGAATAGGTGTGTGTGTGTGTGTGTGTGTGTGCCTGTGCAATCGTGTGTGTGGAGAGCTACATGGTAGTAGATATAGGAGCTTCTTGTGCTTTTCCTCATAGCTACTAGCCAGCAGCTGGCAAGCAAAATGAATCTAGGCATTACCAAGTGTTTCTGGTGACAGTCTGTTTCTTATTTAGAATACCTTCCTATATGTAAGTTTATTGAATTTATGATCCCATATGGTGTTCATATCTTGAATTGTTCATGATTTTACATTTGTGGATGAATGTGTAGTGAGAACAGTGTAATTTTGGTTTATTTTTAAAAACGCAGAAATGTTATAGGAATATGTTCTGGTTTTAATCCCAGGGATGGCAACATAGGGCTGCTTCACAGCAGGTGGCTATGATTTGCCTCTTGCTCTAGCAGAGGGGTGATTTTGCCAGCTCCAGATAGTTCTGTGAATGCGTGAAGTTTGGACTTTTGGGGACTTTTCAGAAGGTATATAAATGTTAGAGCCCTGATAAGTGGGTTGCTAGTTGGTGGGTAGACACCATTGGTTGCAGTTTGTCAAGAAGTTCTGTGCAAACAAGAAACAACAAGAAGAAATTGGATATCTTGACTGCAGATCAAACTTGCCCCAAGGAATTTGACACCCTAGTCAGCAGAAAGTAGTCTAATGATAATGATGCCCCCTTTCCCCTCTATCCTTTTTTCTCACCTGTCTAGTGGGCCTGAAAGGGAAGAAGTAAAGGGGTGGAGAAGGTGGAAGAGAGAAAGGAATGGACAAAGCAGCAAATTCTGGTTATGTGAATGTGTATATGTGAGTACAACTGTGCCAGGAAGCACATATGACAGTCAGAGTATAACTTGCAGAGATTTGTTTTCTCCTTCCACTATATGTGTTGGGTGATCTAACTCAGTTCATCAGACTTGGTGACAAGCACCCTTACCCATTGAGCCTTTTGTATCCAGAGCTACCAGAACAGTGTTAAAATTGTATGGTCCCCAGTTAGCATGTGTTCATTCCTGGACTATGCCAGGACTGTGCCTCATTCCTCTTCTAAATACATAAGAAATGACAGTCAACAATATAAGGAATTTTTGTTATTTTAAAAGAAAGAATTTGATACTTTAGTTTGTCAATTTATAGTATTTTTTGTAAGTGAATTTAAGGTTATATCCTGTAAAGGTAGATGAAGGCAGTTATATAATGACCTTTTAAAGACTTCTTCAAAAGAGTATATTTTAAAAGCCTAAATCATTTCCTTAATTTGTCTGCCATGGTTGGCATTCTCTTTTTATACCAAATTTGTTTATTCCTGGATGAAACAGTTCAGGGACTTTCAGGGTCTTTTAGACATTTCAGATAGATATTCAAACAGGAATTTTAATATAGCAAGATAAAAAGAAGTTGGCTGCAGAGATTTCTACAACTGAGTTAAGTTCACATTAGGTGTGTGTGTGTATGTGTGTGTGTGTGTGTGTGTGTGTGTGTGTGATAAACTCAGACTCTTAAGTGATACTAATTCATTGACTTCATCGTGATGAATCTGGAGAATTATTAAGGTTTCTTTTCTATGATAGCAAGGCTAAAAACAGATATAATCATGAAATGTTCCATTTTTCCTTTTGCTGCATCTTAATGATTCTCCAGCCTCCATTTCCCTCTCCTTTATATGAATTTCTGTAGTATGAAGTATATGTGGCAAGTATTCTGATGCTGTGGCCTACTCTGTCTGCAGAGGTGTATGTGAGTGAGACCCCTTTTAATCATCCGTATAATGATTGGTGGCTCCCTGTTGTTAAACCACAGTTATTGATCCATCATCGCTGAAGTACATAGCTGAAGGAGCTGTGCTGTCAGCCATTGATTGACTAGGAAGGAAGTGCGGAGATATTCTAACTCTCTTTTATTTTCATCAGCAACAGTTACAGTGGAGATGTGCATGAGACCTCCATGATAGAACATCATTTTTTTTCTGCATTAAGAGGTATCTGATGTGACTGAAATTGCTGGAATAACTCAAATGACTGCATTAGAAATATTTAGAACAGGAAAAACTGTCCAAAACCTTCTCATCTGACTTGGCTAATGGTTCAGACTCTGGAAAATAGATCTGAGAATAGTAGTAAAAAAAGTAGAAAATTATTCAGAAGAAAATTGAGTAACATATGATATATGTTAAAATTTTATAAATGGTATTTCCAAACATGTTAATGTGGACAAAAGGAGTATGTTTTGTGAAAGCTAAATCATTTTCTGGCTGTTCAGGGAAGTTTAAGTCATAATTAGTAATTGTCTCAAGGTATTATTTTCACATTTGGGGCTGTTTGAGAGAATTGTGGCTCTATATACAAAAATTTTAGTTAAGGAAAAATTAAACATACAGATGATACTTATGAAAGTACCTCTCTGCTTTCAGTTCAACTTAGATTTTATCATCGAGGTGAGTATTGTTTATTTCTAAGGACTCATTAATAGCACTTCTGTTATGCCCTTGCTGTAATCAGAATAAAATAAAAGAAGAACAAAAATAAGTGGTGGGTGGGTACATTAAAAGTGAAACCCAAAAACAGGGCAGAAGCTAGGATCCCCAGTGACATCTTCCCCATGCCTCAGAGCCTGGGCCTTTGTCACTCTCCCTGAATGTTTTATTTTCATTATAATTACAGTATCTTGCCTGTACTTTGTCCCTCTGATCCTTTGTTAAAGCCCAGTTCTCTGTGCAGACTGTGCTCCTAGGTTTGATTTATTGAGTGACAAGTGGCTGTAGGGTAGAACACCCGCCTCTGTACCTGAGTAAAGCATTGGACATCACAGAGCTGGAGCAGGCAGGAGGGGGCCGCACAATGGGGTGGGGGGAGTGAAAAGCACCAAGCAGTAACACAGCAGCTCCTGGATACAGATCAGAGGAAAGGTTCTGCCACAAATCACCTAGAAACATGTCAGACGCTGCATGTTTGTTGTTTTACACTGAGGGCAGAGCCGTAGTCCAAAAGTATTGATTCTTTTCTTTGTATGGAGACAGAGACTGTCAGACCTAGCGGGCTGGCCTTGGTATGGTTCAGACAACTATTCCCCACCCTGCTGACTAGATGAACCCCACAGGAAAAGCCTGGGCAAGAGATGCCAGTGTCCACTTCTCAGGCATAGGGAGAAACAGATGCTGCTGAAACCACTTCTGTTCTCCCCTTCCCACCAGCTGGGGCCCCGGGGTGCTGCCTGTGACAGAACTTGGGAGGAAAGAATCTTGGAGAGAGTGTGTGTATTTGTTTGTGTGTGTCTCAAAATGCACAAAAAAAACCCCAAAACCTTTTTTTAATTTTAGTTTTATTTATCTAGGAGATATCCTGGAGGTCCAGTTGTGTGTGTGTGTGTGTGTGTGTGTGTGTGTGTGTGTGTGTGTGTGCGCGCGCGCGCGTTCATGTATTTTGTGTTTGAGGAGGTAAGAAAAGTTTATTTTTGTACATATCAAAAGAGAACTCTCAGGGTGAGGCCACTTAATATAGGTTTTTGGACACTTTGTCCTTTATCTGTTTCAAAGTCCTTAGAGATGGGTAAGATAAGAGGAAAGTAACCACCTCTCAAACTTAATTGATCCTGTTATTTTTTAAAGTTGTTTAATAGTTAAATGGCAGTGTGTTTTCACTGTGCTCTTTCTCATTGTAAGCTCTGCTGAACTTCTAGATCATTTTTCAGAATTTAAATATTTTCTAATTCCTTTACAAAATCAAGTATTTTTTTTTAGCCGAACAAACCAGTGTTAATTCATATTTGCATTGGCTAAGTATAAACACGGATATAAAACCCATGTCAGTATGAACCTATAAAACACTAGGAAGAAGAAGAAACTGCAACGTGACTTTCAGGAAACATCGCTGATCCTTTTTGAGGGTTTGTGCATCAAGTCTTTGTTTTGTTTTTATAGTGTTTGCCTGGAGTCCAATGGAAGGGTTTGCCATTCCTTTTTAATGAAGCTGGGTGCTTTATTGTCACTAACAGTAAAAGGAGGAGGCCTTTCTCCCCTTATTTTAAGAAGTGCTTTATGTACTGCTGCTGTAGGATTGAGCAGTCCATGAGGAAGACTCTGGCACCTTTCCGTTTTGCCCAAAGGAGAATCGAAGACACTGACTGACAGGATGAGAAGTGAGGACAGCACATATGGTGTGACATCAAGAGCCTCCTCTTTCCCACATAGAACTCTACAGACAAAGTAGGGATGTGGTACTATGTTGAGTTTGTATAATTCAACATTAATCTTTCCTCGAAGGGAATATTTTTAAAGTGGCTAACTGAAGAGACAAATAGCAAGTTCATGTAAGGCATCTTGAGCTCTTCTCATGTGGGAGATCATCTTACTGCTTATATGTACATTTTCACATTAAACAACCCAACTACCATTGTGTTAAAAATAATCATTTGCTTTATAGTCAGTTTTTAAACTTCCTTTTAAGGTATGGGGAGCCTATACTATATTTGTGTTTCTAGATGGTAAGGTAGAAAAAAGTTTATTACAAAATGACTCTTAGGAAAAAGCAGTATACCAAGATGTGGCTAATTATTTTGGCTTCTTATGTTCATTCTAAATAATTTTCATTCTCTTTGTCAGACCTGTGCTTCTGGTTAGAAATGCCCTATGTTTTATAAGTTCAGAACAGGCTAGACAAATATTTATTAAATAATATTAAGGGGCCTGAATTAGGATTTGTCATGTTTTGAATAAAAGCATTCTGTCTATAAAATAGGAGATGATAAGTGAATCTCCTATTTGTGAGGTACCATGCAAGAAGTATAGTGCAGAGAACCAATTGGGAAAGGTTTAAGATCTGAGTACTTAGGATTTTTAACACCTTACTTTTCCTTTAATAAATACACGCTAATCGTCTGTCTTTCTCTCATCCCTATATGTTATACTCACCACTAAAATCACATTGTTTTTGAAAGTGTCTGCTGAGGTATCCCTTGTCTTGTTAGGATCATGTTTGATTTCTTGGACAGAGACATAAATCACCATCTAATATGCAGGTCTTTTGAAGATGCACCCAGGGTTTATTGCCAGTGACAGACTAGTGGCCTTATGTAGACTTCCCTTGAATAAAACAGATTGATGAGCCATTTTATAGCATCACAAGCTGTATTATAAATACATCCCCCTTTTCAGTAATTTAACGTGAGGAACAGCCTAATGAGCTCCCAGCCATGATCAGTCAGAGATCTGGGAGTTCAGGGTAGCTTCTAGGAGAAGGGACTACTAGAGAGTAAGAAGTCCAAATCCTGTAATGTTTTCTTCAGCTCAGTCACAAAAGTCTTTGTAATTGGAATCATTTGAAATAATAGTTAAGTCAGACTAAACTTAGAGTCTGTTGGAGAAGTAAAGGGAAATACAAAGGTAGAAATTTGATCTAAAGCAGCATTATTTGCAAATGTAATTGTTGAGTGCCTTTGTAAAAACCATCAAATAATTTTTGCAAGTATGCTTGTCTGTCATGAAAGCATTGAGGCAGTTGGCACACTTGGGTTTTATACTCTAGACATGAAGCACTGAATGCACACAGGGCAAGTGCAGAATTGAAGAGGCTTTAATTAGGCTTTGCAGACTAGTTTAAAGTGAATGTGTTACTAGAGACATAAACACATCAGTGAGGACCTAACCCAGTAATGCCTACACTCATTCACATATAATACGTTTCCAATTTGAAAACAAAAAATAAGTGAATGGCCCTATTTATGCCCCCCGTTTCTTATTAAAAATAGTTGACAAGTGAAATTCTACCTAAAAACGTATCTGCAGACAATCTCAATATTGTTTTGAATTTTAAAGAGTTGCTGTGTCTTGTAAATGACATTATGCACTATTTAATATTCTGTATTCAGGGCAAAGTTCTTTTGAAACCAAGTGTGTATTCATCTTTGCTTTTGCCTTTTCCTTTGTTCTTTTGCCTTCCTCCTTAGTACATCTGGGTTTTAGTTCAGACTTTAGGTCTAAGCTTATCTGACTAAAACACTGTTTCTCAGTGTCTTCATTTCTAAAACTATGGATTCAATTTGAACCTTTCTATGGGGAACATATTAAAATTCATACAGAGTAAATTTATAAAGGTCTCTGCTTCCACAGAAGTCATTGTTAGATATTTATTTCTGTTCTCTGTTACACCCTAGGAACTTACCATTAAGTGAATGTGTTGATGCTTTTGAAGGTAGATTGAACTAAAGCTTGTGACCCTGCTATTTATGACTCTGTCATTGGCTGAAGATTACCATGGTGCATTATCTGAGAAACAAATCTTGACTGATTTCATTGCATGTATATTGGAAATAGATGCTGTTCTCTTATAGGTTTTGCCATTTTAACACAAAAATTATAATGATTTTAAGCTTGCAGATTAAAAGCTGGCATGTACAAGTGACCTTCCCTCATATAGTGACTGACTTCTTATCAAGTCAGTCCTTCCCCCCCCCCCCCAGAAATCTAAGGTCAGAGTCTTTCCCCTTGTCTTTCTGTTCCTCTGTCTTTCTGCCTTGTATAGTAAGTCATATTCACCAGTGCCCCTAATGTTCTCCCTGAGTTTGGTAACACTTTCCTAAGAAAAGCATAAGGCTTGTGAAGGAAAGATGTCACCTGTGAACTTGATTCTCCTTTTATTTATGAAAGTCAAGAGGGCTCATGTCTTTTCTTTTTACCAGGGACTCTGGGAGAAGTAATGTTTCAGAACTAATGGTTTTGAAGGATTGTCCAGTTGCTGATGACTCACCTCTTAAAATGTTGGCTCTTTCAGAGGCAACACATACACTGTTCTTGAGTGGTTTTAATCTTGGTTGCAGTATGAAGAGAACCACATTCTGGGACAATTTAGAAGTTGTGTTAGTTTCCATTTTTCTTTGACTGGAATTCATCATTTGACATCCTCATAGTGTGAGGTGAATGCATACACATTTACACACACTCGTCTATGAAAGTATGCTATGTGTGCTATTCTAAGTATGCTTGGCCTTTCATCACTTTGACTAAGTCTAGTGATGCATGCCTTTTTGGTACATCATTGGTTTTATGCAGTGATGGATTTAAACAATGTGTTTATCAAAGGTTAAGTACCTGTAACTGTTCTTATATCCCCAGTTTCCTTTAGAAGGCACAATTCTGCTGGAAAACTATTCCTAATGAATTGCAAATAGAGATCAGTTAAGTAAGTTGTGTTAATTATGCCATTTGCAAGATTGCTTAATGTAGAATTGGTCAAGAGACTAGTAGCTGCTTGTCAGATGTTTCCTTTAACTAATGTGATATATTTGTGGTTTTCAAATGACACAATTCATATAACTTATTGGATGGAACCTCATTAACCACCCCTTAGTTTACTTTAGAAAAATTATGTTATTAAACATGCTGTGATAGGTTCTGTCCTCATTACTTTGCATTGAAGAGTGTTTGCTTTGTGATACCTCTCCCTAGCCCCTAGTCTTTGAGGAAGCCAAAGGAGTTCCATGTTCAGATCATGTGTCTAATCTGCTTTCTGGCATTGCAAACAGCCAATAAGTTATGCATTTATTCATCACGTCTGTCACTCAGCAGTCATGACTTAGTCTTCTTTTGGCCAACTTTGCCAGTTCCCTCAAGGTTTGACATCTTGATTTCCTATTGCTTTAAATAGAAACTCAAAAATATCTTGTTTCATTTATTTATTTATTTGTGTGTGTGTGTGTGTGTGTGTGTGTGTGTGTGTGTGTGTGTGTGTACCCACAGAGACTAGAAGAGAGTCTTTTCATTCTGAGAGCTGCCTGTAACAGATGCTGGGAATTGTACTTTGGTCCTCTGGAAGTGCATCAAGTGCCCTTAACTGCTGGACATCTCTTCAGCCCCAGAAAATATTTTAATTATAAATGTTCAGTTAAGAAAGCAAAATAGATGTCACTAGTAATTGTGAACAGAAATTACAGCTGTGAACTAATTTTCTATCTTTGTCTGTTTGCCTTGTCTAGGAAGTCTTTATATCCGAAACAGAACTTAGTAATTTTTATAAATAATCTTAATTCTCTGCCATTTCCCCCTTTCATATTGCTGAGAAAATTAAGGACCATGTCTTTTTGAAAAGGGAATTTTGTGGGATATATTGGCAACTGTGATAATCCTAACTTCAAAGGGATTAATCTCATTGATTCTTTATGGTGACTGCCTTTTAGTATTCTATTCAACTTCTGTCAATTTTTCATATTGGTAAGCATATATTCATATCAGTAATGTATAAACTATTTAATAAATTGGAGATTATTAAAAGAAGCTGGGATTATAGTTCTTGCACTAGAACAGGACAGCTCATCCACAAGTGATTTTGACTAGCATATTGGTCTAAATTACTAAGATGTGTCTAACACTGCTTGAAGAGGTCAGATTGACTAACTTTCTTACACATAGATTCCCTGAAAGGAGGGTCATGCACACACCGTTGAACTGGTTATATCTCATTTGAAAACTTTTGTCAAAATCTATTTGATCATTTAGCCTGAATATTCTCTTTTATTAAATATTTTGTTATAGCTGCACTTATACCAAGCCACCATAAATCCCTTATCATCTGTTTTTCCCAGAGGCAATACCCCAGGGGGAATTTCCTTAATAAGACAACCCAGTCTGTGTTCTGTATGTTGACTCTTCATTACTTCCACTTTGGTTACCTGTGGAATTCTTTGCCTTAGACACATCCAACCAGGCTTGTCCCTGACAAAGTCTTTCTATAAGGATATTATCCTTCCTGTGGTCTCCCCTTTTCTTCCCATTCTCTTCCACCCCCACCCGTACCACACACATTCTTCCAACTCTGTGCAGTCTTGGCAACAGATTCCATCCCCATCCTTGTTATGTAACCAACCACCTACCCCTTTTGGCAAGGGACACCCAACTTAGCAAGTTGCAACAAAGAATGGAGTTAATTGGAACATGTGCTAGGCTCAAATTTGCAACAAAGAAGGACTGATAGACATCAAGAAAACACAACCATATTGCTTGAGTAGTCTGAGTACATGGGAAATGTCATCTGCTATCAGGGTGCATTTAAAAAGCTCAACTACTATCCTCCCCTTCTTCCGACATCCTGCCTCATAGGTAATACCTTTAACTTGCTCTCTCGTGTATGCTCATGGGTGGGCATGACTTGCTGAAGTGGACAAGTGTAGCAGAGATGTCTGTGACTAACTTCCTTTGTCTCATATTTTTATGTATGCCATTTGTTACGAGTTATTATAGTTCACTTTTATTGTCTGTACCTCCTCTAGCACTTTAGGATGCTTTTCCTGCTGAAATCCTAACTTAAAATCCTTGTACGAAATGCATGTGTACTAAGAGTTTTATTTATTTGAGGCAGGTTCTCACTATACAGTACCTATGTATTTATATTTGGATCACAGTCATTCTGCCCTCCAGGTCCTCCCAGATCACCCCCCTTCTCTACGCACCAATTTTGGGGTTTTTGTTTTGTTTTAATAACCACCAAGTATAATTTGTGTCACCCATATATTATTAGATTTAGATATGTGGCTCTCCACTGGAGTGTGGTCAACTTACCATAGGCTATACTCTTGAAGAAAACTGGCTCTTCCTTTTCCAGAAGCTGTAAGTTGCTGATGGCTCCTCAGCTAAAGGTGAGACTTTATGACCTCCTCTCCTCCACATCCTGGGATTTGGGCTTGCTCGAGCCTATGCAAGTCTTGCTCACCATTGTGAGTTCACATGTGCAGTTCCTCTGTTGTATGCAGAAGACACTGTTTACTTGTAGTCATGCACTATGTGTGCCTCCTGTACTTTCTGCCCCCTCTTCCACAATGAGCCCTGGACTTGGGGAGGAGGGGATATGACATAGACGTCATAGTACGGGATAAGCATTGCAGTTTCTTGTTCTCTGCGCCTTAGTCAGGTGTGGGCCTGTGTTAATCACCATCTACTGCAAACAGAAGCTTCTCTGATAAGGGTTGAAAGCTTCTTTAATCTATGAGTACAATGGTAAGTCATTAAGTATCACTTTAATGCTACATCTGTTTAGCAGAGTAATAGTAGTAAGCTCTCCCCTAAGGCATATAGCCTGTGTAGTCAAAGGTCCTTGGGCTGATAATAGTGCCAGGTATGGATCTCATCTTGTGGAAAGGGACTTAAATCCAGTTGGAAAGTGGTTGGTGATTTTCATGATATCCCCCAAATCACCGTACTCTTGTCTTTGACAAGTAGAAGGACTCTGACTTCTCTACTACCTCCCCAGCTATGGGTAGTATTCTGGGGCTGCAGGCTTCACCGTACATTCTGAAGTCTCAGGCTTCGGGATATTCTTGGTCAACGTCTACCTCTTAGAGGGTGTGGCGAATCCAACTCTTGATGACTCAGAGCATCTTAAATCTTTAAGTTTCCTCCCTTGCCTCCTAAAACCATTCCACTACTGACACTGTGCTTCGGTCTGTATGTGGGCTTCAGAAACAACCTTGGTTGTTTTTGAAATTTCCCTTTCAACCTTGCCTTTGAGGGTCTATTGAAGGTATTTTAGATGATATATATGACCTCAGTATTTATATCATTAGACTTGGAGGGTCTTGGAAACCCTGGCATGGGTGTAAACTTGATTGCTGAGAATTTCCTGCATCTTGGATTTTTTATGCCTAAAGGACAGAACCACTGACTGATCAGTTGCCAGACTTTACTTTTTATTGGATGCCATCACTGTCATAGACAGGGGACTCAGGCTTTGTGTGGTCATCTCATACATAATCTTCTCACACCCTCTCTCTATATGTATGTCGTTGTCACTTCCACTTGAAAGCTCAAGAAATAGACTTGCTCATGCTTATATAATGAATTGTAGGACAACAGTGTGACCCTAGATCTGACACCCAATCCTGACAGATACCATATAAATAACTTTAAGAATTCCTCTTCCATATATAAAACAGACAACGTAGTATCAATGTATTTAGTATTGTGTATATATATACATACATAAACAAACGCAAATTATATTTATGCAATTACACATACTTTTTAAAAACTCTTGTTATGTAAGTTCATGCTGATCTTCATGCCACAGCCTCTTGAGTGCCCAAATGCTTGCATTATAGATGTGTACCCTCAACTTGGTATTGGACATTTTGATATAATTATTAAAGAACAGAATTTTATGAAAAGTAGGAAAATGTGACCCAAACTACATTGGATTGCTACATTGAATTTCTTTCACTTGAGGTCCATAAATCCTGGGAAAATAATGATACTGTTTTCTGGCAGACACAGATAATAACCTACTGTGCTATATTTGAAGACGAAGAATCCAAAATAAGGTTCGTTAACTTTCCTGTGACAATTCAGAGCGAGAAGGCTCCTCTAACCTGACCGGGGTATATGCAACTGTGTGTTTGTGGTGTTGGGTGCTGAGCCCAGGCCTTCACATGCTGGGAAAGTGCTCTCTTCTGAGCTGTTCCCCACTCCACCCTGTCCTAAATACTCATTCTGTATCTGAGCCTTTTACCTACTCTTTCAAATAATCTTTTCTATTATATAAGCTAAGGTTTAAGGAAAACTATCATTTTGCTTTTTATTTAACTTTCAAATCATAGGCAGGGAGTAAAGATTCTGGCATCTAGTTAGATTTAGCAGACTGTTATGACAGCAGTCAGTAATGCTGACTGAATGAATTTTACTGAATGAATTCTGTGTCTGTGAAAGCTTGCCTTTAGGATGCTGAAGAGTTTTGTGAATATTAGGAAAAGGGGAAGTGCTATTTTACGAAAACTTCCCATGGGAACAAGTTGCAGAGTTTGGGGGCTTTGGTTTTTTGTTTGTTTGTTTTTGTTTTAAGATCTTTAAGAGAATGAGAGAAAGCAAATAAAATACACAAAAGAAAGGGGGGGAAGAATGTTCAGGATTGTGCAGACTGCTAGATAAAAGCACAGCCCCCTCCCTGGGCATGCATTCCCCACATGTGAACAGCAGGTTTGCACACCACACTCTTTATAGCCTTGTTTCTCCCCGCATCCTGTTGGGCTGACTCTTTATGTTAACAGTCTCATGCCACTAATTACACTTTTCCTTTTATATTTACTATTAAAGGATAAATTGTGATTTTTCTATAACAGTGCAAAAGGCTTTAAAAGAAAGAACATAGTAGAGAATTGAAGGTTAATCAGAGTCCCAGTGACTGTCAGCAGCTTAGCTTATATAGACTGCATTTGGAATTTATTAATTTTTCATTAGTCATAATAAAAGATATAATTTTCAGCATAATTTAAGGTTGTTTTGGCCTAGTCAAATGTATATTCATTTCTTCATTACACTAAAATGTGAATCTTTACTTATTCTATTAATCAAAATTCATTTAAGGTATATGGGTCTGTAAAGATGATTTAGATTATTAAGTTCAAACTACCATTTCTCTGTTCATATTACAATAACAACAAGACTGACCTATGATTATTCTGGAGGTCTAGATCCTCTTGCTGCTCTTGCCTCTCACTTCCTTCGTAAGTTAAGAATGAAAATATCTCTCTGGAATATCTTTTGATTTGATGTGTATAGGGAACTTTGATATCATTGTAGAAAGGCAGACTCGAAATAAAAGGTATTTCAAAGCCTCTTGATGTAGGTTGTAAACCTGTGAGTTTCTGCTTTGACTCTCTAAAAGGTTATTAGAAAGCCCCTTGAAGTCTCTCCCATAGTGCCTTCACATGCACAGAGCTGCACTCCCATCTCACCCCTCTCTTCCATGGCTATTTCTGAACTTAATTGGTAGTCTTCAAGTATAATTTGTTGAAAGAACTCAAGGTTCTAAAACCTGGTTACTTGTTGCCATGTTCCTGAGGCACATACATTAAAAAAGATTATTTGAAAATGTCTTAAATACGAAATATTCCATTCACTTAAACTATTCTGGTGGTATACTAGTTTGGAGGTAGATAAAGAACTATGTGCAATTTATTCCACAAGAAGTTAAAATAGAACTCCATTAACTACTAGTCTCATCCCTGCTAAGAAATGTATAGCGTTGGCTGCTTACAAGCATAGAATATTAGTTTTCTATCTTTACCAAAAGAAAAGAAACAGTAGGTGAAGCTAAAAATTCAAGAGTTTAAGAGAAGAGGGGCCTTAGACTCTACTGTGCATGATATAACCACTGTAATGGAAGTTGATTCTACTGTATGTGATAACCACTGTATAATAGAAGTTGAATTTTGGACAACAGTGTGGAAAAGGCTATTTCTTTCAGCTAACAAATGTGATTGAGCCATAAATTCAGGATTCAAAACACTAACACAGATTCTAGAGTAACCTTTTCCATATGAGTTCCTTGATGCTTATAGAGGCCGCAATTACTCTATGAAATTAGATAGGTACTTGTTGAAGAGCTGGCAGCAGAGCTCAGTCGGGTGTCCTGGGTTTAGACCTCAGCTTTCTTTACCGCCTTGTGTGTTGGTCCCGACTTAATGCCAGCTCTGTCTATAACAGACAGGTCTGTGATCTTTATGCATTTATTTAGTTTTCTTTCTTGGACAATAACAGCTCAGTGTAGTAGACACTTCAGTTGTGAGTCAGGCACTGTGTCAGATTTTTACTGGACTTTCCCCTTAACTGGGGATACTGATACTTCCATTTTACATATACAAAGAGATTAAGTAACTTGTATACATTTTTAGAGCAAGAGTAAGTGGAAAAGCTGAATTGGATCCCAGGAATTTGCTTCAAAATATGTGTCTTGAACTACTTAGTAGTTGCTCCTCCTCAGAGGGTTTCATCACTACTTTTCATTCCCAAACAAGTTTTATGTGGACCAGTTAAACCATGAGAACTCCAGGCTTCAGTTTGAAAGCCAGTGTTAGGAAAATTAAAAATATACCTCCAAGACGCTCACTGCTTTATTTTCCTGCTTCTTGACTCTTAAGAGTCTGGGATACTAGTGATGACAGTTGCTGCCAGATGGACTCATGGCTACCAGTGGCAGATGTGTCTCACAAACTTTCCATCTTTAAAAGTAAAAGAAAAGCTTTGGTGAAGTGGGTGCCATTAACTGGGAGTTGATGAGTAATGGAGTTGGCTGTTTGGGTGACTTGGGGGGGGGGGGGGGGGAGTTGCAACTTCTACTCTTTCATCTAAGTACCCTAAACAAGCAAAGCTACAAAGGAAGAAAAAATATGCTGAAACACTCATCCTATGTTTGAAGAGGAGTTGACTTAAGACCAACACTATTTCATTAACATCAAAATAAGACCTTACTTAGGTTTGTTAATGGTTATAGATGTTGTTTTTCTTCTGTTAAATTAAAAAGAAAAACTAACTTTGGTGTTTATTTTAAAGTACCTAACCAAAGTCCAAAGCTTGTATTAGATGTAATTTCAAGTTCAGAATTTTGAGGTCAGAAGGGCATGTTGGCAAGGTAGCACTCTCAACATGCTGCAGTAACGTTTGAGAGGAGAGAAGGAAGGCCCTTGTTTATTTTGCTTGTGGAACATGGCGGAGAGCCTTAACTGTGAGTAAGTGCTAATCAGATGGCGTGTTCCTTAATAAGTTGTTGCACTAGACAGATCCACTTATTGAGGATGAAGGTATTTTATTAGTCAGTTGATAGATTGGTTAGTGACTTAATTAAATCTTAGCAACAAACAGAAAAATAGCCATTATGTTAAACACTACCCATATGGTATTCCCCTTGTTGTGTGTGTGTTGCATGCACATGTATATGTGTGTGTGCACATGCGTGTGTGGAAGCCAGAGGTTATTATATCCTTCTCAGTCTCTCTCCATCTAAGTTTCTAAGATATAGGGTCTTCTGTTGAACCCAGAACCCACCTGTTTGGAGATATTAGCTAGCTAGCAAGCAAGCCCTAATGACCTTCTGCGTCCTTCTTCCCAACACCAGAGTATAGATGTGCACTGTGACACCCTGGCTTTGTTAAGCTGATGCTCCAAACTTACATCCTCTTGTATGCACAGCCAGCACTTTACCAAATGAACCCTTTCCGTGGGTCCATCATTGTTTCTTGTTCCAAAAGGGATTTGAAATGACTGTCTTTGTTATGTGTGCTATTTTGTTTAATCCTATGCCTCCATGGGAGTGAGATGTTTATTTAAGCTAATGACAGAGTTTTGGAATCTTAGCTAAAGACCCATTGATTTCAGACACTCATGTGAGAATAATTAAGTTTGGCCAAGAGTTCTTTCTTTACATCTCATTGTTACTAATTTAAAAGTTTCTAGTGATTAAATTAATTTGACACCTTTTGAAACTGTTTAGTAAATTAGACTTAAAAGTAAGGAAACTTAGATAATGTCAACACATCGAGACATTAAGCATTATTCTATTTAGGGTTCATTTTAGAGTACTTGGGAAAGAACCTCTGCAGATTTTATATGGTGGACGTTCTCGTGTTTCCCTTGCTTGTGAAAGGGAAAGCTGTTCTTTTTCTTGGTGCTAGTGACCAAATCTGGGGCCTTTCCCAGGATAAGCACTTGGTCTACCACCTATCTACACCCTAACCCAAGAAAAAAGTCCCTAAAGAGGACAGGCTTCCCACACACTGGCTCAGTTCTCTTCTTTCTACTTGAAGATCACCAGGATTTTGCTTCCTCTTCTTCATGACTTACTGAATGCCTTGTCGTCTGAAACTTTTTAAAATTCATTTTTACATTTATGTATTTATCTATTTAGAGTGTGTGTGTGTTGTGTGAGAGAGAGAAAGAGAGAGAGAGAGAGAGTGTGTGTGTGTGTGTGTGTGTGTGTGTGTGTGTGTGTGTGTGTCTGTGTGTGTGTGCAGCCCACGGTGGGCATGTGGAGGTCAGAGGAGAAGACATTTGAAGGAATCAGCTCTCCTACTTCGTGGGTTCTACGGACTGAACTTAGTTTGTCATACTTCCCTGCAAGCATCCTAATCCGCTGAACCATCTTACTGGCCTACAGTCTGAAATATTTCATTACTTTGTTTTTGGGTTTTTTTTTATTTATACTATACATAGCATGATTCCATTGTGTAATAATATAAAGGTAATAATTTTTAAAAAGTAATATTCTGTCATTCTTTGAGAATAAACCTTTCCAGTGATTGATTTCTATCATTTAAAACAAAAGACTTCATTGTTTTTGTTTTTCTTTTAATTTTCTGAAACACTAATCCTGATGGGTTTCTTCATGAGCTTTTAAGATCTTATCCTGAGGCTCTAGTAACTCTGGATGCTCATGGTGACGATATCTGAAAGTCATACCTAACTGTGGACTGCCCATTGAGTGCTTTATAATATTTAATTATAAATGTGCTAGCTGTACCTTAAGAATCAAAATTCAGATGCCTGATGTCATCTGAGTACAAAGGGCAGAGCCAGGCCTTGCCTATGGCTGTTTTTACACCCAGATGGGGCTCTTTGCCAGCTAACTCATTACTAGAATCCACGTATTTGATGCCTTATGTTGGTATCTTTCTGAAGAACACATGGATTCTTAAAATCTTAAGATGCATGCCTCAGATTCAAACTTAGTTCACGGGAAATAGGCTTCATTCACAGAATTTTCAACCTGATGGAGTGATGGGGTTGTATAATGTGAAATGTTGGAACATTCAATAAGACCCAGAGCATTGGCTGCTCTCTGAAGAAACTATTAACTTGTATACGAAAATTTGGTTGAAACCTCATAGTTAATAATTGCCATTTTCTAACATGAAAGGATCCTGCCCCTCATGTGTTTTGTTAAACATTGTATAGGTGTCAAATTAGGTGGACTGTAATATGTTTGTATTTAATATAATTTGTTTAGCCTTCCTAGAAGTGAAAGGTGGTGGGAATGGTAGAAGCTCAGTGAGCACTTGATATGATGTACATGCATGGTTGTGTACCTGTGTCTGTCTCTGTCTTTGAACATCTGGGTTTCTGATTTAGGCAAATATAATGTGCACTTTTTGCTTTTTCACAGGCAGATGTTACTGTAGGCTTCTGTGCTCTCAAGACTTAGCTTTCTTCTTATGCCTGCTTTTCATGGTTTGGCACAGTTAAAGACATTGATGTTTGAACTCTTCATTGTTTTCTACTTTTTGTGAAGAAGATATTTGTAATGCTACTTCTAATTCATATTAGAAACAACATAGTAAAAATAGGTTCAAATTATCATAAAAATTAAAATTTTAAAAATTATCACTGGTAGTTGAAAAATGTCTACTTTGGAGATTTTTTTTCACATACGGTTATGTAAGGTTCATTTATTTTTTATTGTTAATAATGAAATTAAAGATATTTGATTTGGGGAATTAAAGAAAGCACACGTAATAGCATCTAAACATAATAAAAAAGAATATGCAATGATGCTGTTTCATGGTGATTCATTGAGATAATTTCTTTCTACAACTTGAAATCATTATTTAAAGACATTTTAGACAACATGTCAATATAACATAAAATAAACAGAGCAGCCAAATGAGTTTAAGCTCTTTCTAGTTGTTAGTAATTACTAATAGAAAGATGAAATCTAATACTAGAACTAAATTATCAGATTGTCATGAATAACAGGCCAATGACCACATTGCATGAATATTAGCTTTCATAACCTCTGTTATTTTTGATAACAAATGTCTTCTTTAGTATTATTATCTAAGACTACTTTATTAACTTGTTTTATGAAAATGGATATATTTTCCATAAATTTAAAAAAGTAAATTATCACCAGGTAAGTTTTAAGGGAAAAATAGGCTTTTATGTATGAATCCTAATTTTACTATGAGTTTCCTAAATTTCAGACTTCCTAAGTGCTCTGAACTTTCAACCTAGCCATTTCTTTGTAGTTGTTACTTAAGTTTTGAAATGTATAATCATTGTGTTTAGATGTTCAGTTCTCTTTTGAGGGCCACTCGTCCTATGAAGTGATTGCTTTTATGGATTTGAAGCAAGGCAGCTTACATCCATTTAGAGAGTGACTTACTTTGATTCTTTTAAAATCAAGTCATTATATCATTCTATTTTCTTTGAAGCATATCATTGTCATTTCAGTAGATGCAGAAGACAGTTTCTGTAAGCGTCCTTTTCTAGTACTGTGCTTTTATGATCGGAAAAGTGTACAGCATGTAGCAATGTACCACTACATGTAATTAAAGGTGTAAAGGACATTGAGGGGTGCAAGCTAAGGATCTGAGTCCAGGATGATTCAGAGTCTTCTGTCTGAAAAGTCCTCATAATCTAAGGCTCTTTGAGAGGTTAATTACTTAGGGTTATGGTTATAATAATAACATGTTATTTTAAGTACATTTTTTTAAATTTTCTTTTTCCACATTTTCTGTTTTATTCAGCTGTCATTTTGGCATTAGCTTTCTTAACTCATCAAAGTGCTATTGATGAATTTCATTGGGCTTGATTTATGGGCAGTAATCTTGCTGATGAAAACTTCATATCTGTGTGTATATTTTTAGCATTTCCCTCAATACACTTGGTTGCAGCTGAGATAGGAAATGGAAGTAACAAGACACTTTTAGAAAAAAAAATCTTGTTTCTGTACACAGTGCCAGAAACCACCAGCCAGTGGAAATACCACGAGAAAGCTTGTTTCTACAAGACTCCCAGACTGATTACCAGACCAAAGAACTTTCCAGAATTTTAGCTTCAAGCAATCATTTAAACTTTAAGAGGCAGATCCAGTCCTGCTCAGAGCCACCTATTGCTAATTATAGTTGTCTATGATACTCCCGTGTTGTCGCTCTCAGCCGGATCCAAGGGCAGCTCTGATGTTTTCATGTTCCTCCAACATATATTCACACTGATCACTTAAAAATCAGTTTATTCCACTGCATGTAAATTATAACCATAACGTTTTGGATTGTGCCTGAAATATTCTCTTCACACCTGATGCAACAGATGGCTTTTCCTTTCACTGTAGTTCTGCTCATATCTTAGAACTCGTAGCAGCTGGGAAGCTTGCCTGGGTGAGACCTGTTGGATTTTGTAAGTGGAGTATGTGTTTAGATGTGTGTTTATGTCTTTGAACTGTACAAGGCTGCTGCTGCCTTTTTTTTTTTTAAGGGACTATTTTTATTTTTAACAAAAATACTTTGGGAAACCACAGAAATTTAGTTATTGTTTTGAACCTGTGGAATTAGTGTGATAAAGCCAAAGTTTATTATATGCTGTTGTGAGGTAAATTGCAGACAGGTTATTTTGTGAAGTTAGAGCCATCAGTTTGACAGAAGTTGATCTTCACTGTCAAAGGCTTGTCCATTCCAGTTCTGGATAGATGGGTTTCATGTCAGCTGAGCCCCACAACCAGAACTGCTGTGATCACACCATGGGAATGGCTGTAACCACACCATGGGAATTGGTACTGACTATCCCACTACATCTTCCACATAGTTCTGCCTTCACTCTAGGACTGTGTACATAGTGGTTCTCAAACTCCCTACTGCTGCAACCCTTTAATACAGTTCCTCATTTTGTGGTGATCCCCAACCATAAAATTATTTTCATTGTTACTCCACAACTGTAATTTTGCTACTGCTATGAATCATAATGTAAATATTATATATATACGATCTGTGATATGCATCCCCCCAAAAGCGGGTCATGACTCACAGGCTCAGAAACAATGGTGTGAATAAACACCAAGTGGACGGTTTTCTATTTCAGTTTTACCAGACACCTTACGAGGGAGTGCAGAGGCAAGGCTCAATGTTAGAGAATTTGAACATAAAATTAGGTCTATATCTTTTCATGGTCATAAGTATACAGTATAGAAGATGGAACAAAACAATGTTTCCCTTTTGGAAAGCAAGAGGAAGGAAACTGGAGTAGTTGTCTGAGCTACAGCAATATTTACTCATAAGGGTCCCTTAATAGTTTTCTCCATTAGCAAGCAGGGAAGGGGAGGAGGTAATACTTATTACCCTTTTTTTCTTCACAATAATGGAATAATTGTAGAAGAAATTATTTTAAATTACATCTCAATATTATGGAAATACTCTTCTAGTTTACTAATTAAGTAAATGCAGTAGTTTCAAATAACAGTTTACCTATTTGTAAGTAAGAACTAGAATTCCAGTAACTTGAAAATAAAAGGAAAGGAAAGGCAAAAGGAATCCGGAGATTTATCACTTTTTCTTAAATATTTTCTTGGTATTCTTTGTATTTGGAGTTCACTATTACATTCCTCACTCCTGTTCTTCACAGCATAGCATGTGAGTATGGACATTAAACAGACATGTAACTGTGGGTCTTCCAAAGCAGCAAACTGAACGGTCAGCTTATTTTCTTACCAGCTTTTCTCCACATGTCACTCTCTCCTCAGATTTTACATTACAGTTTTTTAATCTGCTGTCATTGTCTTGGCTGCCTCCATATCCTACTAATCCACAGTACTCTAAAGAGGTGTTCTTTAGTTTATTTTGCCACTTGCCCTGTACAGATTTGGCATATCATTGTATTTTAAATTTAGTTGCTATTAGCCTTTGAGTATTGATGCCATCGTTCACAGTACATCCTCAGTTTTATCTTTCCTTGCCTCACCTCCTGGACGTCACTAGCCTTTTTATTCCACATTCCACCACAATCTTTGTCATGTAGTAGATGAAGTTGTTAGTCATCTTTTAAAGGAAAATTACTTGTTATTTGCTAGAGGAACCCATTTTTTTTAAAATCCCCGATTTTGACATTTAAGTGCTCTATGTTTATATGTTGCATTTATTGAAAAAAAAATCTGTCTGGAAATATTTAGCTTGTTTGGGTAGTTCAGGCTTTGTTCTCATCACCAATTTCTTGTAACTTTCCAGTAAAACTTTTATCACTGTAAAATTTTGACAGCACTTCTTTTTTTTTTTTTTTTGTTTTTCGAGACAGGGTTTCTCTGTGTAGCCCTGGCTGTCCTGGACTCACTTTGTAGACCAGGCTGGCCTCGAACTCGCAAAGATTCGCCTGCCTCTGCCTCCCAAGTGCTGGGATTAAAGGCGTGCGCCACCACTGCCCGGCTAGCCCTTTTTTATTTATCAAAATATTTAAAAGTATCATAAAATATGAAATTAAACCAGCTAGACCTTGTGTACATCAACTAATAAGTTTTATATAAGAAAAAAAGAAAAAATTATCTAGCAAATAAACAAATTTAATTAGTAACTTCCACTAAAAAACATGTTTATGCAGGGAAGTTGTTCTCTACCACTGTTCAGAATAGTTTCTGGATTAAGGCAATCTGTGGTGTCTTTCAAAGACCCCGTTATTTTGTAACTAATGTTACATAGAACAAAATTTATCCCTTATTAACTACAGTGAGAAAAGTCTAAAGCATTAACTTCATACTAAATATCTGAGCAGACAATTGTTTAAATGGTGTAGCAAAAGACAACAACCACAACAACTAAAAGGTACAGTGTTGGTCAGTAAGCATTACTTACTGTGGAAATGTGGGCTCCATATGGGTCTGCTGTATGTAATTCACATAAATCCTGTTAGATTCTACTAAGTGGCACTAAACTAGCTACCACTTCTATAATGGGATGTATAAGGAAATTCCTTGTGCTCCTGGGCTGAATTAAATGACCATTTCCCCAATCTTTCAGTATGTTCTGTTTCTTCACTCTAGACTTTGTCATTCAACAGTGAGACACTGTTACACTTGAAAGTGTAATTGTGTGATAGTGTAGGTGACTAAGAGGCAATAAAACTTGAGGAGAGACTGTTGGATTTGCTACTCTTAGTAAGTAAGTATATTCAGGATGCCTGCTGAGCCCTAAGTAGGCATCCAGGTTTTATTTTAATAATTATGACAACTGTATTAGGAGACATTGAGAAAATAATACAAGCTGATGGTGATTATCTCAGATCAGAATATTTTAAATAGAGAAGAAGCTAGGCAAAGTCAGAATACTACTGAAGTGGAAAAAATAGACTGGAGAAAAAATATGCACTGAAATTTGCAAAAGAGAATGGTATTATTTCTAGCATACTTAATTCCATTGAGTTTCCACAGTGTTGAATTGGAACTGAATATTATTCATATAAATAGTCTTATCAGAATACAAAATGAGAAGAGCCTTGTTATGAACAGTCTGCTTAGGGGAGAAACTCTATAAATTGTTCATGTTAGCTGGTAAATGTAAGGAGAATGACTTGACCAGCATAGGTATGAAAGGAGTGTGATCACTGCAAATGGTGATGCTTTAGGCTTTGCCAAATAGTCTGCTGTCATGACTTTAGCTTATGATCAAAGCAGTTTGAATATGTTTGATAGCTACCACAACTTCAGTTGTTGAAATTAACTTATATTTGTGAGGTAGAACAGACTAAATTGAGAATGTTCTTCAAACATTACTTACTTTGTTCTCTTGGTTGGTTGATTCTCACTGGCATCACACAAACATATTTTGGGTTGGAAACTGCTGTTTACTTGGTTCTGTATTGGAAACATTGTTAGAATGTTATGACACTACCTTTTGGAAATCTTTAGAAATCAGTAGGTTCATAAAAACAATATGAAAATATCCAAGAACATAATGACATAAAACTTTGGAACAGTTTTGGTTATGACAAAACCATGAGTAGGTGCAGAAAAAGTTGTAAAATAGAGCCACAGCACAACTGAGGAAAATTTTGTCTTATATAACTGCTAATAGCAGAAGTTCCATAGTGAGAATATTTTTTTAAAATTCTTGAAAAGAAAACAAAATTAGAACTTAAGTAGTTCAGCACTAGGCTTTAGTGTGCCTAAAGGAAATATAGCTTGAGCAAAAGTTAGAGGGCATTAACTTGTCTTTCTACATGAGGCTCAACACTACTTGTATGTGTACAATCTGGGTTTTCTATGAATGGGGACAGAATCAGAAGACCAACCTGCTGATTTTGATCATTGTTACAGGGCCATCACATGTTAACAAACAGATTTTTTTTCCTTTTTTTCCTAGACATGTAGACAATGGCAATAATCTATAACTAACTGCTGTTCGTTTTGTTGCAGAGGCAAATTGCGCAGAAAATTATGGATAATTTTAAGAAGATGAAATACAGGTGGCTCATCTAAACCAGACTCCAATTAAAACCACATTGTATTAAATAGAGCCTGTTTCAGATAGGCTCTTCTTTATGCTGCATCTGAATGAAGCGACAATGTTAGGTATAATAGCTGGTATCTGGATTTTAATATGATCAGTTCTCAGACTTCAGGGCCCTAATGTTACCAGCTGCTATTAAGAAACCAAGTTTCTATAAAACCTGATTATATTGTTTTCCCCTAGAGTATTGTAGTAGGAATCCTTGAGAAAGTGGCTTTTATATGGTATAGATTTTAAATAAATATTGGTGATACTAAACTTGTATCGTGTGTGTGTGTGTGTGTGCCTGGCATCTTACCAACTGAATTAAATTGGGGTTTAGGATAGTGATTCAGCTCAAGATGGGGTGATAGTTACCCAGAATAATGGATAATCAAAAGTATGGCCAGGAGCTCAGTACAAACTATCTGTTTTGACTTATTTGGAATACTCATTCAAGTAACTTTATTAACTTAATAATTAATCTAAGTTTTATTTAGCCTGATAATAATGTACTATTTCCAGAGTTTGACCAAGAATTCTCTTTAAGTATAGATTTTTGTCTATTTGCACAAATTGATCTAATAGAAATATTTGGTTTTATAAGTCTTGATACTTTTACATCTGTGCTTCTTTGTTTTTGAAACATACATGGCCATGTCTGTCTTGGTTGTGCATTTAAAGAAATTCATACCTGATGTGAAAAGTTCTTAGTAGTGAACTGGTGGAGAGTCAAAAGAATCAGACTGTGTGTGTTTGTCTGTCTGTATGTTTGCTTCCCCCCCCCCCTCCTGAGGTCAGTGACTAAACAATGCTCAACACTTGCAATGTCTTCAGCAAATACTTGTTTCAGTTAAAAATAAGGTGCAGGAAAGGAGAGAATAGCACTTGTCCATCACAAAACAGAAAAAGGTGTGAGGAGGTTCTAGCTCTTATGGGAAGTGGAACTATGCACCTAGAGGGCTTCTGAGTCTTCCCTTAGAAAACAGGAGGCTAAAGCCATCTTTATATTTGTTGAACTTTTAGTCAGTAGTATTTGCCAGGTGAGTATACACACATGCTCAGAAGTATATCCAATACTAGTTTTGAATGCTTCTTTATCAGTAAATCCTTTCAGTTACTGGATGTGTTTCTAAGTCACTTATTATTCTATTTCAGCCATGTTTGGACTGGGTATCCTTATTTAACAGATTTCTCTCTTTCATTTATCTGTATTTGGGAAGCTGCTGTATTTGGGGGTCAAGGGATGATAATTCAGTGTGAGTCTATACTTTGGACTTTATGGGGAGTGCTTGACAATTAGAAGCTCTATTTTAAATAAGGTGTTCTATTTATTAGTGAGGTAAAATTTTATATCTATGGACCACTAATTATATATACTTTGAATTAACAAAGGCTAGTTTGTGGCCAGAATCATGAAAGTATGCTTGGGAACATGAGTGGTGGGGTGAGAAGAGGGTGCAGGAAACACATGGAAGCATTTCCTGGAGGCATTTTGATAACAATAGTTGAATATAAAGCAGTTTTGATATGTAGAAAAACTCTACATGCTTCACAGTACAGAAGATCTCAAGTAGAGCTTCTAGTGAGAACCAGAGTTTTAATTTTTTTAATCAAAATTTTTATTTTGAAAGAAAACCAGGGGAAGCATTTTTCCTTATATAATTTATTTAAATTAAATAGAGTTTGACCACAAATTTACTGTCAATAGCTCTGTTCACAAAAGTATTAAAAATTTTAGGGTGCTTCTCATTTACCTTTTTTTTGTTTCCCATACTTATTTTATTAACAAATAGCTCAATGTATGTATGTAATGGTTGGTAGGCTGGTATTTGCTTAGCCATGTATTGTGAACATCCTTCTGTCTCGTGAAATCACTGAGTTTTGATGCTTTCTTAATATCTTATCAAAAATTGAGTTTATAATTGCATTTCCTTGACAGACTAGGCCATGTAATTTCATAAGTCGGTTTTGAACTTTCTGCTTTGGAGTTCCATGTTAGCTAACAATGGCATGCTGCAGTGCTCCTTTAAAAGCATAATGTCTTTGGATCTGTGTGCTGCTCTTGTTTATGGTTAGGGGTATTTTCAAAGTCTGGTCTTTCAGACCCGAGTAAGTGTCCATCATTAGTCTTCCCTCATTAAGTACTGGTGTGGTTCTGTCCTTCAGGCTTGAGCCAACCACATGGATACACTCGACGAGCACTTGCTTTTGACCAGGCCATCTCCAAATGTTCCTAAATACAAACACCTGAATTCACTAAGAATGATTTTAAAACCCAAGGGCCAAAGTTTCACTTTATTGGGTGGCAAATCTTCTTTGAGTGATTTCTTGATGCTAGCTTCACTCAAAACAAACAAAAATGGTCATAGAACTGTGGTATAAACAAAAAGAGAAGTTGTAGTATTATTATGACTTTTGGATTAGATTACTGCTGAACCAAGCATCTTTTTGACACAAGCTAAAAATAAAGTGTTTAGCTAATTAGATGATAAAAGTAAATATCAAAGGCAAATTTTTCTGTTAGTCTTACAGCTGCTTCCTTGTATTTAAAACATTAGCAAACAACTAAAGCATTTCACCATTATTGCAGGTTTTTGTTTGAGACTTTGGAAAAGTGGAAAACAATACTCCTAGGTATTTATTTTTTTCTCATCCCACATAAAAACTACCAGTCACTTAATAATGGTGAAATTTTGATAGCTACTGCCTTGTCGCAACAGACATTCAAAAACCATTTCTGGTATTCCCACTTAACATATCTAGATTAGCATTACAGAGCATTTCATTCTTTTTCAGTAATGTGTACTCATGGGAATGCTGTCACACAGAAAGGAAAGGTGCATGTGTCAAAAAATATCTGGGGTTTGTCATGAAGGTTGCTTTATTTTGTTGTTATTTTTTTTCCAGAATGCTCTTTGGTTACAAATGAGACTTGTTGTTTTGTGAATGACAAGTTTAAATAGTAGGAATTTATGCGGTTACTAGTGGCATCCGTTGAAAAATCTGAGTGCTGTTCTACATGTGCTTGTGGGTGTTTCTATGCATGTGTTGGTCTGTCTGTAAGCATCTGTGTCTAGTGTCATTCCTTCTCCACTCTGTCCTCTCACTTATTTAGATACATGTATATAACATTGCCTTTACTCAAGACATAGCCCCCATGTGCTTCTGCACATGTAGATGGCCTTGGGGCGATGTGCTTCTTTTTATTGCGTTCTTACAGCATTCTACTTTACAAAGTGACATTTTCTGAAAACACTAGTTTTTAAATTTTCTGGGGCTTTCTTCTTATCTCTGTAATTCCTGAGACTTTTTCTAAACAAGATGGCTGGTGTGTCCTAAGGACAGAGCAGAGACACAGAACAGAGACAAAGCCGCCCCGAGCAGGCAGACACACTTATATTGCTTGTGGTTTTTCAATACAGCTGCTTTCAAATGGGCCGGCCTTTTCGGCACTGGTTCCACTGCCAAAGTAAGGCTGTCACACAGCTGGTAGTACTTACTGTACTTGCGGGAAAGTATGTGATTCATTAGTTGGAACCGTATGTTTTTCACCAGTTCTGGTCATGTTTTTGTTAGGATGTGGTAAAAACATAAGCAGGGGTGAAGAGACAATGGAAGCATGTGACTTGTTAAAGATTGGCCCCAACCCATTATTAGCTAAACTGTACACCATAAAATGTCCTCTGTACCTCATAAGACAAATGACTTAATTTTTTATTCTTCAGTTGAGGTCATTTAGTCATAAGTAGTAAAAATTATCAACACTGAGCTCTTTTTGTCTTTTTTCCTTTCTGTAAAGTATCATGATCCATTTAAACCCCAAATTGTAATACAAAGAGAAGTCATGCAAGTAAAAGACATTAATTTGCTGAAAAATGTCCATGACGGGAGAAGAACTTAACTGGAGTGAACTCTTGCTACTGATAAAATATGAGTGTGGTATTGTAGTTAATAAGAAACACTACTAAACCCACAGGATATGTGCAGAACAACAAAAGGGAGTTTCTTTGTCTATACATGAGCTGAGCAAGCACACTAGAGTTGTATGGGTGGGTGAATGAGAGAAGTCTCTTTCAGATGTTTCTGTCACTAATGAGTTGTACCAGGATGTGTGTAGGGGTTGTCCCTGGGGTTATGCAGAGCTGCTGGGGAGCACTGCATCACCCCCTGGCCCTTTATCGGATACACACAGGCCTAACCTTGTGGGTGCTGCAGCTACAGTGTTCCCTGGACATAGGTATTTGCTTTAAAATTCGCTTTACTTTGTATCCTTCCCACCCTGTACTGCTCACTTTGCCCCCACTCTCATAATCTACTGTTTGAAAGATGACATCTTTGAAGTCTTTGTGGGTAAGCTATTGGCAGATGATGCTTCCACCCTCTGATTCTGTTTTCCAGCCTTTTCCTTTTGGAGCTCTGCACCATCCGTTCTTCACCACACATGCCCTGCAGTTGCTGCACTCTGCAGAATTAGAACCAGGTCTGTCTCTGACAATTAGCTCAACTGGCTACAGCATAAATAAAGGAATGCGCTCAGGGGCTGTAGTCTGTGACATGGTTTAACAGAGCGTGAAAAGGTGCATCTGTTCCCTGCCCAGATTCAGTCGCCTTACTGTCACTGGGAAGGAAGTTACTGACACGGAGACATGCCTGTGCTGTTTGGTAAACAAGCAGCAGGTATTAAATTAATGGGGCTGTGAGTGTGTGAAAGTGCTGCTTTATTAAAAGCTCTGCTTTCTGGACTCACTGCTGGGTCACAAGCAGCCACTAGAGGATCTATTAAGATGACTCATGGCAGGGAATACTTCAACACTTTGTACTCACTTCTAGAGGGGACCGTTGACCTCTGGAAGTCTGATTAGGAAGAGGAAAAGAGAGAAAGGGAACAGAAGGAAGGTGGCCAGTGATCATTTGCCACAGAGTTAGTAGGCTGAGCCAGAAATCAGGGAAGCTGAGAACAGCAGAGAGTTAAGTTGTGGTGTAAGTTGGACTTTTGAATCAAATCCCAAATTGCAGCTGGGGTTTTGTTGTTGCTAGTTTCTCTTGCCTCCTTGCCTCACTGTTCTCATGGCTGCTATTTTGCTTTGAGTTCTGAAATGATGAAGGAATACCTACAAAGTTTATTTTTGGTTACCTGTCCTGGGTAGACGATGAATGTCCTATAATTTACTTCCAGGTCATTCAGTTAGACATTTGCCATATCTTTGAGCATTTGTCTGTCCTAGTATTTAATACTTTGATAGTCTTTTGCTTTCATTTAGCAGTATAGCTGTTGCTAAGGTTTGTTTTATCCCAGCTTCAGAATTCTTTGCTAGAGTGTCCTGTATCACTCAATATATTGCCATGATGAGTGGTTCTGCATTCTCATTGTCTTATCCTTTTTGAGCATTCTTAAGATGTACAGAGGTCTGTAAGCAAATACATAAAGGCAGTTTTCAGTGTGTACATCTGTGTTGAAGACACTGTTATTTAAGACGATGCTCTGCTTTCTTTCTAGTTATGTTTCTTTTTAGAAACATAATTTAAGCCCAACTATCTGTTCATCCATTAGAAGATGATGTAATGCTAACTGTATCTCACCCCACACAATTTGAAGCACAAAATGAATCCAGTTGGATGAACCTGAATGTGAATGAGCAGAAGGTGCTATGCATTCTCCTCTTTGTTTGAAGAGTACATCTTGGAATCTCTCTTCTGGCTACTTGGCCATTTGGTCCTCATCCTGGAGATCCTACAGCCGCACCTGCGTGCCCGCTGTCCAGCCTCATATTTTACTGCAAAGTATGATTACAGAATGATGTGTGGGTGGAGTAGTGGAATGGAGAGAGGTGGCAGGCATGCTGGAGAGAAAGTATCCATTTTCGTTGTTGAAGAGAAGCTGCACAGGAATGTGGCTCACTATCTGGACATTTAGTGATGCCTGAGACACTTTATCTTTGTAACATCTTTGCTGTATGAAGTTTAATAAGCCAGCTGTGCAGTTTTTAAAAGCCAGTGGATTCCAGTTTTCATCTGCATGCCCCTCCGTTCACTCTGAGCTTTCACTCTCTATTTCCTTATTTTCCCCTTTTATCCTTTCCTTTATCTCAGGGGAGTTCCCTGAGTAGAAAGACTGAAAAGAGCTGAGGTTTATGTTAGAAGAAATTAAGGCTAATGATCATTGGCTCATTTTCATATTCTGTGGGTGTGGATGGAGGAGTAATCAGTGCAGGTGGCCCTGCCAGTTGGGAGTTTTTCTTTGTCATCAAGAAAATAAGGAGAGTGCAGGGATTGAATTACCACAACTATTTCAGGGCTAAACATATTTCATTTCCCTGATCAGGTCTGGTTTAAGGACACAAAGCTGACATTAATTTTATCCAAAGAAAGCACAGCAATTTTTTTGTTTTATAATTTGACTGAATGCATAGGGTAGATGCATGTTCAAATTTAATTCCAGTGTAATCTTACAAATAATTCTCTGAAAAGCAAAGGCGTTTTGATTCAGTTTGACAGTTTATGTTTCTGTGCCCAATTACCACTTAGTTATTGAATGTTAAAGAGCTGCCTTCTAAAGTGTGCTTTCTGACTGCACCAATTGGCTTCCCAGCTGCCTGCGATTACATGTGAGGTGCTCCCTTCTAACTTTTAAAAGGATGTACACATTTGAAGTAGTTAAGTTTAGCTAGCAAAGGAAGTGGGGGATTTGGTTAGGAAGTGCTTGCTGGCCTTGAAAAAGCATCTCGTGTACATTCTAATTTCAGCCACATAAAGACTTCTCTTTAAAGAAATATTTGTTGAATTAAAAAAAGAAAAAAGAAAAACTTAAATCCCCAAACTAGGAAAATAACCTTGACTAAAAAAAAAAAAAAATTATGACTTCCCTTTGTTGTTTTGTTTTTAATACTACTGATGTTTCTGCAAGCAAATCATTCTGATTAAATAAATGGAAAAGGGAGATTTAAAAGTTGACCAGTGACAATAAAAGTCATTGAGGAAGAGGGTCCAGTGCTTACCATGCATGACTGGTTTTGCTTTTGTAGCAGAATGGGGCAGGCTGCTCAGGTGACCTGGTGTGATTTTAAGGCACAAGGTTTATTTGGCTGTTACAGTGTAGGTATAATATTAATGATACTGATGTAAAATTAACTTTTATGTTGTGAGAGCAAATTTTCCTTGCTTCTCCTTTAAAATGACAGTTTTCTAAAATATACTTATCTAGAGCTGTTGCTACAATGAACACTTATGTAATTTTACATGTGTTGGGAAACATTTGCTATAATGAAGTGTTTAGGCAAATTATAAGGAAAGGTAGGCTCTGCTTTCTATAGTGTGTGGTATGAGTCTTACATACAATTGAATATTCATGACATGACTGTTAATAGAAATACTTTGACTTATTAATAACACATGTAGAGACCTTTCCCAAACATTCTGAGGGCAAGGATGTTTCAGTGGTTTATGTAAACCCCTTGCTGTGAAAAAAAAAAGATTTAAAAATATAGTTTAATAAGTTGAATTTAGAAGTAACACTTTGAAATATTTTAAACAATAAATTTAACATAGTTTATGAAGTTGCTAAAACTATTGAATGAAATGATCTTTTGAAAGCTATATCATTTCCAAGTGTACAGTTTATGCAAAGCATGTTCTTGGTTTAAGGAGCAACAGGCAAGAGGACAGGCAAACCCAGTCCTTTGTGTTTTCTCCTTTGCCATTTACTGAATTTTCTTCGCCTTACATACTATCAAAAGACCTTAAACTGATCCCACTGGGTTTTGTCAAAGTCTTTGACAATAGTCATCTACATGCTGACCTACATGCATCTCCTACTAACCCAGGAATGAAGAGCTATGAATTAGTTTAACTTAGCTTTGGTAGTTATCTATGATGTAATAGGACTATGTACAGAAGCAAGCAGCTGGTGCTTTACTTGCATGTAGGTTAGAGAGGCAAGAGTCACCTTTAGGGTCAGATTTATGATAAAGAGGAGCTTCTTCAAAGGGCTTTTGGGGTTGCTTTTCAGAGTGGGATAGCTCATGGCTTCTCTGCTGACCTGTTGGTGTCAAAAGTACTAGGCTACCCTGTACTCGCTCCTGTCAGTTAGTGATCCTTCCTGTTAGTTTTTTGTTTCTTTCAGAAGTCCTTCCATGTGGACACATGACCTATTACAACATTCACAGGTTTCTCTGTTCTGCTAACTGTATATTAGAGTTCTGAACTCTCTGTGCCAGGACCATGCCCTCTCCCTCGCAGTTTCTAATTCTTAAGTTTTGTTTGCTGCAGCACTGACAATGCGAGATAGTGACACAGCCTACATAGGAAAAGTAGAGAAGCAGATAAAATTCATTCTATTTTATTTAACATGGTATATAAAAATTAGCATTTGCATATGTAACAAATAAAAACACTAGTAATAATTAATGTGAATGCCTCTTGAGGTACCTTACATTCTTTTTCTCATACACAATCTGCAGTATGCGGTGGCTGACTTGACTATTCTGATTCTTCTGCTGGAATATATCCATCAATGGGGTTATGCATGCTTTGCATGTATGGTGTACGCATCAACAAGGCCTTCACTTAGCTGAGATGAATGGTTTAGTTTCATGTACATATATTAAACAGATAGTTAATTTTGGCTCTAAATTTACATCTCTAACCTACATGCAAGTAAAACATTAGCTTAAATTATTTGCTTCTGTAAGTAGTCCTATTACATAATAGATAACTACCAAAGCTAGTTTTGGCCCTAAAATCCTCCTATTTTCCATTTCATTTCTGTGATTCAGGCATTAAACTGATTCAAATCCTCAGTTTAACCTATAGAATAAAATGATCATACCTATCAGAGAGGCTAGAGACTGAAGTTATATGTTCCATTAGCACTCATGAAATAATAATACATAATTAAATATTTAAAATGTCATTTGGAATTGTTCCTTAGGTGCTTCATCCTTAGTCCTCTTGATCAAATAACCCTGCCAGTTAGTGTAAGTGTGAAGCAACAGGTCCTAAAAATCTCCTTCTCGGCAGCAGATTACCCAAGAGCCATTCAAAGAAAATGTCTTACAGATTATCACACAGTTACGAACATTTGATGTTCTGTGTATCGATTGCTGTAAAAACCTGTATGGATAAAAGAGAAGAACTACATTGTATCTTGTAATTTAAGGTGTTCAGAGTTAGAATTGGTGACAGAGCCACTGAATCTTTTCTGAGATTCAGTAGAGTATATGTGCCTTTGTAAGATTCTGACCGGACGGTGGTGGCGCACGCCTTTAATCCCAGCACTTGGGAGGCAGAGGCAGGCGGATCTTTGTGAGTTCGAGGCCAGCCTGGTCTACAAAGCGAGTCCAGGACAGCCAGAGATATTCAGAGAAACCCTGTCTTGAAAAACCAAAAAAAAAAAAAAAAGATTCTGACCAGCAAACGCAGTCAGATATACATGGGATAGTAAACTTGAATTCCCCATACACACATACATATGCACACACACACACACACACACACACACACACACACACACACATACAAACACAGACATGGAATTCAATTTTTTACTTTACTAATCACAACTATTGTTCAGGGGCTAGATTTTCTTTATCTCATGTATTATATTGATTTATCACATATGAGACCTGCAATTTCTGTGTCTGCCTACATTAAAAACACCGCAATTCCACTGAAAATTTAAGTTACAAAAAGAAAATATAGACTCAAGTTAACAGGGTTGTTTGGCTCTCCTTCTCAGGAGCAGATTATACTCCTAGAGAGAAGGCAAGAAACTGGGATGGACAGAATTTTCAGTGTCTGGCCAGCACTCAGGGTCAAGTAATAACACAACCCTCAAGGGTAAAAAACAGACAGAGATTTTTTTTCTTACATATTTTACTTAACATGGTATGTAAAAATTATTTGCATATGTAGTAAATATAAACAATGAGATAACCAATATGAATGCTTATGGGGACATTTTATATTCTCCTTTTTCTACCTAGCCTTCAAAACACTTCCAGAACAGCTCAGTTTGGACTAGCTGCATTTCAAGTCCTCTGTTATCTACGTGTGGCTGGACAGTGTAGGTCTGAACACTAACTCAGATTTCTTTCCCCCACAGCAGCGCAACAGCATTTAAAACGGTAGACTTGGAGTTTTAAGTCCTTGTTTGGGTTCATGTAGGGGAGCTTTGACTCTGATGCAAAAGTAAGTAAATAACTAAATCCTTAGGGTAACAAGTCTTCGGGAAAAGCATATTTTGATGTTTCTTTCTCGTGAACATTTTTGATTCTTCAGTAAAGTAAATATTCTTAACTATTGTGTTGACTTTCTTCTTAACTTTACTTGCACAGGAAGCCATGCTGTCTCAGTTTTGCTAACCACAGACACATTACAGGCGGTGTTACAGGAGAAGATAATGTCTCCCTCCACTTCTCTTTTTAGAGATTGAAGGCAATATACCCTGGTGCTGCCCTGGACTGAGGCTGTCCACCATCTGTGTAAGGAATTCACAATCCCAGACAAAAGAAATTGGCAAAGTCTTCCTCTGTCTGCTCTCCAGATTCTCTAGATAGCCATAAAACACCTGGACAAAATCAGCAGGTGATGGCAAGGGAAAGAGAATGATCAGTCACAGGCGTTGTTGAGTCCTTTGAACATTACTTATGGCCTGGACGCTGCTGTCACCAGACACAGTTTGATCTTGGGCGAGTTTTCTGGAAGAGCTTTATTCTCTGGCTCTGTGACAACAGCAGAACCAAATAATCCTGTGGGTAGGAGAAAAAAGAAGAACACTAAGGTTTGCCTGCTTCATGGTATGCAGTTCTAAGTGGTAGCAACTTTGTGTGTTTAAGAAACAAATAAGATTATTGATGGGAAACTTGTACTGTTTAGAACACAATTCTTAGGATCACCCCACTAGAGGAGTTAAAATAGCCTCTTACCTACTTAGAGTTGATTCATGGATTGTTTTCGGATGGTCGGTTGACATTGTTCATATGCTACACTCTAAAAAAACAGTTTAAAATCTGCTTTCTGAACTTAAAATGGAGATGAAATGTTGACATTATGGAATGTATTGGCTTTTAAATGCTTTTGTCGTGGTGCTTGGCATGTCCATACAGCTATTGTCCCTAGAGCTTCTTCTCTGTGTGTTAGTCAGAGTAAGGTGAGTGTACCATTAGAATCCCCAGAGAAGTTACCCAATTGTATTTTCCAACATTTTCTTGTTGTTTACTATGATTTGTGTTTATGTCTTTTGTTTTGGTGCTGTATCTGTAGTGTTTAGTAGATACTAAGATGCCATGTGAGTAATCTGCAGCACTATTATGTGGGAGCAGAATTGCGTATCACAGAGTTTAGCAAGGACAAGTCTGTTTTTAATGGGTCAGGAATTGTGCTGTAAGAAGATAATTCTTTCACTGGTAGAAACTCTGAGCAAAGTCCTTTGGTAGTTGTCGTCAGTCAGGAAGTTAGAGTTTAATTTGGTGGCACTTAAGTTGTTTGCCCCTGCCACTTTAATGGTTGCATTTTAGTTACACTCTTCATTTCCAGAGAGAGGGCTAAACCAAAGCAGAAGCTATACTAATTCAAAATTAGCCTCTTTTGCTTTGGCTCCATCTACAAATGTAGCCCCTTTTCATATAAATGGCGTCAAGCTTCATTGAATTTAGCTCTGTCTTGTTAAGTACATTAATGCTGTGTTCTGTCATTCATTACATGAGAATTAGTTGTCTATTACAAAGTAGGGGGTTTTGTTTGGAGCCTGGTCTTCATGGAAGAAGGCCATGCGTGGTTTAATTCCCTGTGAGCATTGAAGACTGGGCGTGTTTATCTGTGATGTGCACACCCCCTCATGCAGCAGGCAAAAGTGGATTGTACTGGTGGGAGACCCACCTTCCCATAAACAAGGAAGTGTAAAAAGAACACTTAGCGCCTTTCCCTTTGAAAATCCCCTTTCCCTCCATGTATTTTGTCACACTTTTTAAAGTGATCTATACAGTGTCCTTAGAGTGTGTTACAGAAAGTGTTAATATCTTAGAGCAGCAATAATAATAATCCTTTTACTCAGGGTAATCATGTGCTAATCCGCTGGTAAGTCAGAAGTATTAGATCATTTGAAATTCATTGTGTCAGCTCAGTTGAAATAGTTGGGATGGCGCTATAAACATTTAGAGAAAGGGAGTATTTGAACCCAAATAATAATGTCAAAAAGTTTGTTAGTATTACATGCGCATGTTTAAGCATTTCATAAGCTCAACCCATAGACAAGAGCATTTCAGTTTACATTGGTGTGTAATGTATTATTTTAACTGAAGGCTTATTTTTATTTTGTTATTTGGGGAAAGTTTCTTTGCCTCTGGCACTTAGGGACTTGAGTTTTATGGTACAGTTTTCACTTTCTGATCACAGGGAGCCTAGTGTGCCAGAGTTAGTTGCTTTTCCTCCTCCCTCTTTCCTTTTCTTTCTTTTTAATTCTTTTTGAATAAAGCTTTATTGTTTACTTGAAGCACAATTTGAACTTGAATTTTCTCCTTGTTGTCTTATTGCATTTTCTTGGGACAAACACTGATGATACATACATGTGTTTATTTTATTGTGAAATTTTTAACGTCTGTGATTCAGTTGAGTGATTCTCTTCCCTTCTCGTTAATAGCCACAACTGAGAGCCCTTTAGATAAGAACTTTGTGCCCAACACGTGGAAAATATTTTTTTTTAATATTTGAATTGCTTCACTTATAGAAAGCTGGAAAATTTGGTGAATTACCTAAAGTTATTGCATGACAGCAAATGAATATTTTTGGTTATGAATCACTACAGTTTCTTTTTTATGACACTATAATTTTTTTTCCCTTTGGAGTGTCAGTACAGTTTGTCTATGGCTGCTGTGTAACACCTGACATAGTATGTATGGTAACACTTAACACTTGGGTATTAACTAGCTGTTGACAACTGTTGGGGCAGAGCTGTAGCAAGCACTGGCCATTTCATTGATTTTTCTGAGAGCTCCAAACTTTTCTTAGAAATTGGGCAACCAAGGCTCATATTGGATGAAAGTAGCAATTTCTCTTCCTTCCAGTATTATTCCTTGCTTCAAGTTTGTCTTTGACTTGTAGTTTGGAGGAGTTTTCAGATCTTCTTCTACTGGGCTCATTAAACGCTGTGATGATACTGGAATCTGCAGGCCTTTTCACTGACTGCCTGCAGTTAGAGAGAGTCCTGTATATCGTGCTAGATGCCCCATCAGGGTCCACCATGCTGCACATGACTTTCTTCCCCAATGTCCTTCTGAGAACATATTTCAGAATTAAAATGGCTCATCTTATAGCAACCAGAACACAGGATAGCTTTCTCTGAGCTGTTATAGAAATAACTGAGATATACACAGGATCTCTTGAGAACTGAAGCCTGGACTGAGAAGCAGTGTCGTGAAATGCAACTTGAGCATTTTCAGGCGGATCTCAGCTGAGAGACTGAGGCTGCCAGATGGTCTGGTTTAAATCACAGAGACAGTGTGGCTAGCTGTAGACTCAACTCCCCATGGTCCCAGCCATCTCACAGGTTGCATGGCAGGGAGGGGCTGGGAATGCCAATCTTCCAGACATTGGTATCAGTGAAAGAAGAGCTGGGCTTAGAGATCAAGGAGGGCATGCCTGTCATAAGGGAGCCTTGCTCAGAGTGGGCATGCTGGACAGTTACTTTTAGTACTGTAAAAGTAAAATGACTATTTAGAGATTAGTTGAAGTATTATGACTTTCCCAGGATTATTGGAAAGGGGCAGCATGGCACAGTGACAAAAAACTAGGGTGTAGCCACATGTCCAAATGCCTCACTTCTGAAGTATATCTTTTAATATCTACCACCCCTATACTACAAGTTAATTGTGGAGAATGAATAGATATGCAGTGCCTAGAATAGTACCTGAAACAGAGAAGGACCTCATGTCTGTTTGAGCAATAGAATAGACTAGACATTGAGAGTATTGTTGAAAACCACCAGCAGAAACAATTCCCAGTAAAGCTGGCTGCTGCAACTCTCTCTGTTAAGCTGAGTAACACGAACCATCTCTGTGCTATTCATAAAGACCATCTCTTATTCTGTGTATTTCAAAATCTCTAGCAGAGAAGCTTATGCTTTCTCTCCATCTGCACTTGAGAATTGGTTTTGTGGGGCTTTGTGTTGTGCATCGTCAGACAAAAACTCATGCTGGGTGACCCCTACTTTCATTGAGAGGTAGGGCTGTTGTCATAATTCGTATGTTGCTCTCTTTGCTTTATTTGAATAATACCTTCTTTCTCATTTTTTTTCTTTATTTTCTCCTTTCTGTTTGGAGCCAGAGTCTCACTATGTGGTGCTTGCTGGCCTAGAGCTTGCTGTGTAGATCAGGCTAACCTGAAACTCAAGAGAGAATCCACCTGTCTCTGGCTCCTGAGTATTAGGATTAGAAATATACACTAACATGCTCAGCCAGTGATAATCCTTTTTGAAATATAATTTGTCAGAGAAGGCTGGTTTTATTTTAAAACTGATTGACTTTCAGTTTACACCTTACTGAGAATATCTATCTCACCATCAATTTTAGTTCCTCAGAACTAACTTCTTTGTGAATGAGGCAGAGGGGCTTACAGAATAAGAACCTAATATTGAATGTAGTGCCAAGATTAAAGTGGACTTTAAAAGTAGACTGAAATTTCCATTTGTCAGTGATTGTCACAACTCAGTGTCCATTTTCTCAAATGCGTGGTGTGATTGTCAGATTATGACTAGATATCTTCCAACACTATAATTTAAACCTACAGCAAGTTGTGTGCTAATAATTTTAAGAACTGGATTTATATTTCCTTTTGTTTCCTGAAAGATCTAGTAACATTTGCATCAGTAACAACTAAGAAAGGATGGCTTCAGTCAGAAGGAAGAGCACAGGTTCATATGCTAGGGATGCCTCCTAACCACATCTCCATGTCGTGCAGGACGCCCATCATGGTATGACTATGGAACATTAGGAATTGATCATAGTGGTCAGATTAGTCACTTGAATTGGCTTTGTCTTGATGCAATGGAACTGATATAATGGAATTGGACCACAGAGCTATTAGAATATGTTTTGAATACCAGTTTTTCTGTTGATCATATATGAGACCTTAGTCAAGTCCCTCAGTATCTCTGATTTTTTTTTACTTCAGTTAGTTTATGTACATAAAATACTAGATTATAGAAGAAGAAAAATTATCTTTTTCTATGCATCTTTCTAAGTTCTTGGCTGGGGCTCTTGTTAAAAAGAAAGGTAGATCAGCAAGAAAAAAGTTTCCAGGTGTTTGTAGTCTGACATTTATGTGATACATAGTATTTTAATAAGGAAATAAAGTCCTGAAAGACCAATGAAAATTGAGTAGTTTTTTCTAGGCTTGTTGAAGAGTAGAGAGTTCATGGGAAGTGAACAAAAAAGACTATGAAGACTATGGATATGAGTAGTCAGCTGGAAGAAACTGCAAAGTGTGCTCTGCTCATTTGTAGCCCTCTGGTTATGTAGAGTCCTATATTTTGCTTCTGGGGAAGATGGTGAGGGGATGGCAAATTGTTCTTGACCTGGCTATTTCTCAGATACTTTCAACTTAAAAGATCCATCATGCCAAGTTGGTATACTTGGGATTGTGTGCCCTAAACTACGTTACCATGAATGTAAATATGTAGTCTGTGGTCCGGCTTTCATAAGAGCTTGAAAACTAGCCAAAGTTATTATTATTGGATGTAGAATTATTAACCTTCTATGTCACTAAAGAGCTTCTCTAATCATTCATGAAGGGTTGTAGTTGTGTTGCATCCTCATTCTTGGATGCAGCAATGATTATTAATAAATATTGCTTAGGTAATAGTAGAATGTTGTGTTTATAGAGGTTTTAGTTTAGTTCTGGCCATTCATCCATCCATCATCCTTCCATCCATCTATTGCTCATCCATCTATCCATCCATTGCCCATCCATCCATCCACCAACTGTTTTTCACGTGAGAAAGTGACATGTATGTATAGTTTTTCAGTTATGGTATTGGCGATGTGACCAGGCTTTGCTCCCAGGCTCTTTCATTGAGCTGAACCACAAGTCTTATTATAAAGTGTTTTTCAATTTCACAATTTGAAATGTTTATAAAAGAAAACTTTGCTCTCTTTTTAGAGATACTAACATGATATTAAAATCATTTTTGTTGATAGATTTTCTTTATTTGTGTGTGTTTTGGGGTCTGTGTTCACAGGTGTGTGCATGGCACATACATGTGAAAGTCAGAGCTTGATGGCTGCTGTTTTCTTCAGTCACCCTCTGCCTTATTGTCTGAGAAAAGATCTGTCACTGAATCTGACACCCACCAGTTTGGCTAGATTGGCTGATCACTGAGCTCTGGGGATCTGCCTGCCTCTGCTTCCAGATCTCGCCCCAGTGCTGGGGTTACAGACAAATATATCCTGGCCATGCTTTCTGTATGGGTGCTGGGATCTTGACTTGTCTTTATGTTTGTGCAGCAAACACCATACTAACTAAGCCAGCTCCCCAGCCCGTGAGTATGTAGGATTCTTCGAATTCTTACTTTAATCTAAACAAGGGTTTTCTGAGTATTTTGTTGTCTTTAAAATGAAGCCATCCCTGTGAATATTCTGTGGTATGGAAGCATCTGTGATTTTGGCTCATTATTCTGTGCTGGACACAGGGTTAGTGTCAATGGCTGGGAAGAGGGGCCACCATCCTCTGTACCAAGGGGTTCACAATTAATATTCAGGAGAAATATTTGACTCTCTCTTAACTAATTGTTTATCTAGGAGTTACCCTCTTGATCCCAAGATTGCCTGTTCCCTCTCATGAGTTTTTATTCTCTGAATTTTGTGATGATAAAATTTAATTCTTAGGTTTCACTTTCCATCATCACTGTGCAGGATTTTATAAGACATACTATAATTTCACTTTTAACTTTATTTCATTAAGTTTACATTTAGAGCACCTGATCCAGAAACAGAATCTTTTTCTCTTTTTTGAGAAACTATTTTCCATAAGATAATACATTCTACTGTTTTCTTTTTGGTAAATTGTCTGTTTTGTTTGTTTGTTTATTTGTTTGTTTTGTTAAGCCAAGTGACATATGATATCACCTGAACAGTTAGTTGAAAATACACTGTCTGGAGTCTAATACAGTTTGTATAGTTTTGCAATATTATATGGCATACCTGATGCTTGTCGCAATTGGAACTGTCACAGTCTTCTAAGTCACAGTTTAATTCATGAAGACATATTCTGGGGGCCTAGTTGAGCCTAACCTCTGGTAGCATTCTAGGTACCTCCATCTTATGTTCATTAACTGTTTTTCATATGAAAAATGGCAAGGGGTGCTTACAAAATGAAAGAATTCTTAATCTAAGCAGTGGGAGGAATGGTGTTACTGATGTCCTTCCTATATCCATTTCGTTGCTACAGAACTTCTGTCCTGAGGACGTGCATGGTAGTCATGGGATGGTCCACACATACCACTATTCCTGGGCTTTAATAATATCCTTTGCATTGATAATGTTTTATAATTTAAACTGCTTTTACATAAAGCGTCTCTGGGATAGAATACAATTGTTTAGTCTTAAAGGTACTGTGTCTACTTCCTAGTCAATTATAACAGGCTTCTGAGTGTTTCTTTAACATAATGCATTATTTCTTTCATGTGTGATCCATATTTTAACACTGTGAAAGTATACTACATAGATTCATATTCAACTGGCACTGTAAATACTATATTAGTTATATGCCTAGGTAATCTTAGTGTTCTTTATGTCTTACAATTTGAAATGTCATTTTTAGTTTAGTTCAGTTTTACGGGATTCCCTTTACAGAAGTAAAAGAGCCTTTTCTTTTTCCTCCTGTCATCTGATAATTTAATCTTCTGAAATAACAGATAAGAGCTAGATTTATAGGAGAAAAGTCATACAAGTTTATGACTTACATGAGGACATCATAGGAAAGTGGACACCCAAAAACCTAATGGGACCTAGAAGCTTAAATTCCCAATTCATGGGAAGAGGGAAGAGGGAGGTGAGCTCTGGATTTTGCAGTTTACATGTTCTTTGGATGCAGCTTATGCTGTCTTACCTATATATCATTGATAATGTGTATCTTCTTGGATGATCTTCATTCCCCATCTTAGTTTGTTGATTTCAGCTAAATTCCTTTTACATAAGTGCTGATGGCCCAGGTAAAAGGTGAATTTGGGGAAGGACTGCCAAATAAAACAAGATATGGTCTCTGACCTCAACGACCTTGAGTCAGCACCTCTTGAATGCCTATCCATCTTCCAAAGTGACTCTTCCACTAAACCTTTTCTTACACCTCCAAGTCTTCTCTTGGAACCTGGAAGCATTTTGTTTGTTTCTTGTCACATTGATCACCCGCCACTTAATAGTATAGTTGTGTGTAGTTAAAGCTATCTCTATTTAAGTATACATTCCTTGAGGACACATGCATGCTTACATGCCAGGGTTCAGAATTCTACTTTTCACATAAAAGTTTTTTGATGGATTATTTATTGAACCTATGAAGCTACAAGACTTAAATTTTTGCCTAAAAATTTGTGAGGGGGCTCTTGTCATATTTAGTATGTTATGCTTCTTATTCTATATAGTTGGAAGGATTTTATTTTCAATTTCTAGTGTGTTACAAAGAACTAAAAAATGCAGTGTAAGTTTAGTATGAGAAAGGTGACTGAGGAATGGGAAAGGGTAGAAGATGGTTTAGTATATACAGTCTTCTATCATAAGGCAGGCACTTAATCTCAGGAAACAGCCTAATGAATATGAACACTTGGAAAATTAGTTGCCCATTTCATTAATTGTTTATTTGTGAATGAAAGGGGCTAGTCAGGCTGGGCAATTGCTTGGTTTCTGGAAATTGGTATGCTAAACTATCTCCAGATGTTGGGAGAAAGCAAGACATCCACATTTTATTGTGTATAACATATTGTTGCACAATTCATAATTTGAGTCTGTAATTTTTAGCTTCTGTTTTCTTAGCACTTCATTTTATTTTGATGTTAGATTTCTCTTCTCCTTCTGCAAACTCCCTATTAAAAATAATTAAAAGGAAACATTCAGTACTGTAATTTCACTGAGGTTATGTGGTCTAGGTTAAGAAAAGCTAAACTTGCTTTTGTATGAAGAAAAAGTGTGTCTTCCTCAGTGTGTCTTATTGAGAACTATTTTCATATGTATATGAATTTTCAAAGTTGAGTTAACTTCAATCAATCAATAATTGTCTTTGATAGGCATTTTTAGGTCAAATTTAATTTTTAATTTTAGAAAATTAAACAAAGATTCCTAGTAAAAGTTTGTTGACATGATTTTATAATGTTCTTCTTTCAAGTTAATATTTAGTGATTAACCCCCCCCCCAGAAAAAAAACAGGAACTGCAGCAGCAAGATGTAGATGTCTCGTGTCACTAGCATGGAGAGTGAAAATGTTCTCACCTTGTTCTTTTGTCTTTATTCAGTCATTGAAATGATAACCCTACTGTGGTTCATTATCTATCAACCTCACCTTCTCAGTAACAGGTATTCCAACCCTCCTTTGAAGCTGCTTGGAAGTCTTGATTTTGATTGATAACCAAACTAAAACAATATCAGATGAATGTGAACAGTTGGATTTTTGCATGTCATTTAAAAATGACATTTGTGCTGCACTGTGTTTTACAGATATTTTCCAGATAATCCAAGATATTAGAAGGAAATCCTTTGGGTCCCTTAGGAAAACTGCCCTATCAACCTTTCTTTTCATCTGTGTGAATAGGGGGACTCAGGCTGGATGTCTTGGTGGCTAAAATATCTGGCAGGACAGTTGATAATATCTTTCCTTTGTGTTGTGACAAATATATTTCGGCTGCAGTTTATTAACATAATTCAGCACAACCACAGACATATTGTACATATTAGAGCATAGAATTAGAACCATTTTTTGCACATCACAGTGTCCTCTTACTTGTACTTTTTTTCCTTTTTGACAAGGATCTGGATAATTGCTTCAACAAATGAACTGCTGTGTTCAGTCTGTTTCTATAATTTCATAAATTGTTTGCTTGAGAAAACCAAGCAAGCTTTCACTGGGTTAATATAAGAAACCACAGTGTAATTACAGGAGCTGTATCACTTTTAAAATGTATGACAGGAACGGCAGTCAAACTGATAGCTACTTTTTCCTTGTTCTAGCACACGAATTATAACTCTGTTAAGTGTCAGTAAGCAAGTCTGCCCTGCACACTTCATCTTTGAAATGGGTCTGCACCCGTGACAAATGGCTCTGGGTATGTGTCTGGTGGCAGCCCCTGTCAGTGACTCTTGCGCTTGAGAGCTTCTCAGTGTTGGCATTCTTGAACGCTGGAGTAAGGACAGGTGAACAGCTTGCATTCAAATGAGAGTTAAATTTTCCAGAATGTAGACAAATCATTTAAAAGAAGGTTAGGTGTTTTTTTCCAAGTCTGTATTATAGTATGCTCATTGTTTTCACTTAAATCCTTTTTCAGTAATATAATTAGTTATTTTTCTTTCAGTTTATGTGCTCTTATAAAGCTGACAAATTATAATCATTTGACTATTTTGTGAATTTCTCATAGTCTACCCCTTCACTCTTACACTGTAGTCAGCTTTCTTCTCATACATAAATTATTGGGAACCTCAGATTCCTTCTGGGGGTGTTTAGGAGAGATGTAACTCATCGGCCATTCTTTACAAGTTGTACTGAATAATCTAATTATAGTGGTGCATCTGGCAGGCATGAAAACCATTAGACAAGCAAAGAGGGCTCCCACATGCCACTCCACGAGTGCAATTTTAAATGCTTCGGCACACCCTTCTTCAGTTATCTTCTCAGGATTGTTACCTTCCGGTAGCATAGTTGGTCTTCTCCAACCCCTTATCCCCTGTCACTGACCGTGTGCTATCTGTATTGTGGAACTAGTGGGGATGATTTTTTTTTTAACCCACAATACACAAGAGACTCAAATGATTTTGTACTAAGGGTAAAGTTGAGGTTATTTTGGATCTTGTAAACAACAGACCACAGATATCCAGGAACAATAAGAACATTACAAAGTCGCGCCTACTTTTTCTGCCCCTTAATTTAGTCAAGATTGAGGACAGTGAGACACCAGAGTCCTAAGGAACAAGGAAAAGTAAGAGTGAATCAGGCACGGGTTCATATTCAAGGCCTAATGGAGTAAGGGTTGTTGCTGTGAAAAAAAAGAAGAGCAGCAGTCCTCCTGGGAATTCTGCAGAAAACACTTTTGCCAGATTAGTTTCCGTCAAGAGCTGCAATGGAAATGTCCTGTCAAGTACCAGCTCCTGGCTAGATGCTGTAGTCCTGGAGACTGGATGATTCCCAACCCTGTACTGTGGCCACGATAGCAAAGGAAAGACGTGGGAGACATTTCCTTATTTCCATAAAGATGCAAGGATACACACTGTTTCCTTCACGTGGTAGACTTGGTTTGGCCATGCCCTTCTCTGTGATCAAATTTAGTTTTTCAGTTGAAACCCAAGTGTGTTGTCTTACAACAGTAAAGTTAACTTTAACCTCTGTGTCTTTCGGACTCCTTCGTTAGTGAAGTAAGACTAGGTTACAGGTGCCTTCTCTGTCGATCATGGCATCCTGTGTTCACCCCATTTGCTGCAAACCCCTCTCTGCATTACAGGTCAAAATTCTGCAGCATGTTATCTATTCCATGCTATCTTTATCTGTGATCCCTGGCCCAGAGTGGATATTCAGAAAAATATTTATTGAATTAATAATTCTGTTTTGTACTATAAAAAAGTAGTTTGTTGCTACTTGTACTATAAAAGTTTCCAGATTTGGTCAACTGTGGCTCTGAAAGGCCCTTTGAATATTTGCTACCTGCCAGTCTTTAGTAGAGTTAGCCACGCCTGGTCTGTCCTGTCTCATTCACCTATTTCTTTCTTCAGGCTGTGTTCCAGGCACCAAAGACACAGTTCCCAAATCTCTTTCTTATATAGGAGATAAGAAATGTAGGTTGGGGGCTGGAGAGATGGCTCAGTGGTTAAGAGCACTGAATGCTCTTCCAGAGGGCCTGGGTTCAATTCCCAGCACCGACATGGCAACTCAACAAATGTCTGTAACTTCAGTGTCTGACACCCTCACACAGACATACATACAGGCAAAACACCAATGTACATAAAACAAAAATTATTTTTAAAAAATGTAGGTTGGGAAAATGTGATATTTAGGAAGCACAATAAATTACATAACGAAAGCAAGAACAACACTTGCTTTCATTATGTAAACATTACTGAGTTTTGAGAAAACCAGGGACATGTTAAAACTCTTGCACATGATAACAGAGGAAATTGAAATAGAGTTTGATCTCAAGCTCACATGCCAGTGAGTAACAGCATGTAAATGACAGATTTGGAAGTTGTACTGCAATTTTTATGTTTCCTGGCCCCTTTTAAGTTTCCATATTGAACCAGCTTATATAGTAAGTGCTGAGAGTAGATCAAAATGTATAAACAGTGTGTCTAAGAAACTATATATTGTTCATATTAGAAATGTTATTTCAGTCATATCTAAAATAAAGATTAAAAGTCATTACAATTTCTCTGTTTACCATTTACTCTTTGTCTGGCACCCTTCTTGGCTCTTTGTACAAAGTATTTCTCATGAATGGGAGAATTATGTGTGAAAGTGGTTGTTACAAGTGAGGAACAGAGCGTCTCAGAAAAGATAAGTAATTCACAAGTAGCACATAAGGAAGCTTTCTCTGCTCATAGAAGACGGAAGGCAAGATTTAGTTAATCACAGCTTTCCATGCTTTTCAGGCCTTCCTCCTTCTAGTGTGAATCAGTTGTCTCAAGACACTTGGATGTTCTTGCTCAGTGTGAATATTGCTTTTGGTCTCTGCATACAAGGTGGCCAGCTCATTCCACGAGGCTTTTGATAGCAGGAAGTAGACAGTAATCATCATAGTAAGTCTGGGTATCCTAGGAATATTGATTTAGTGATTTAAAAAAAAAAGGACACACATGACTCATTGACGGGAGAGAGTTCTTTTGCTTGTTGTGTCTCTAAAAGGTTAATTTGATTAATGTGTGAATTAGGTTGCCAGAGCTTGTGATTGGAACATCAGGGGACTTTTCTATGTGGAAGACTAGGCTGCTTACACAGTGTAGGGAAACTCCCTCGGATTTCAAAGGGACTTCAGGAGATGCCATCTGGGCACATACATGAGCATCTTGGGCCACTGTCCAAGTCTCAAGTAGAGTTCTTGGTTTCTATTTATTTTTAACAAGACTGGTAATGTAAGAAAACCAAAAGGATTATTTTAGCTTTGAAACTTTATTTGTGAAGATGCAAAATTGTTTATTCACTGTGAAGTGCAGCCTTTATCAAATGCCTGTGTTTAGACCTGAACTTGTTTCTAAAAGGGCTTCTGAGTTGATATGGTCACAGATGATTTTACAAGTGTGGAATGGTCCTCCATTCCTTTTAAATGGCACCTTATGGAAACACAGTTCCTCTACATCTCTTAGTTATGGTTTCCATCTCAACTTTTTATTCTTTTGAGGTATGAGCTACTTCATCTAATACATATTTTTATTTCCTCTTTCCCATTTCTAACCTGTCTGGCATCATCTTGGCTAGAGTGATCTTTCTTCTTCTATTGACTCTTAAAATTAATTGCCTTAAAGTTATTTCTACTTTCTTGGGCTTTTGTTCTCCAAAACATTTATTTAATACAGTGTTTGAAATATTTGTTAATGACTTGTAAGTAATTACTTAGGGCCTCAAATCTGTCCATCAATGAAGGTGTAAGTCTTTTCTTTCATTCTAGTGGTGGATTTTACAGATATGTGATGTTTCAAAGAAGTTCTTGAAAGGTTGTGACCAGGTCATTAAATATAATAATTATACTCCAGTTTTAAAAATACAGATTGTCATGGCTCTGGTTTTCTTTGTAATATACTCAGTTTCTTATTTTCATATACTTCATACTTGTTTACTTCAACTTTGGGTTTCTTCTCTGGCAGCAAAAGAAACTTCAAGAGGAAAACATACAGCTTTTGTTACTCCCAGCACTTTTGGAGCATAAAGGATACAAAACTGAAAGGCTGTAAAACAGGTTTATTTAGAGACTAGGGACTGGGTTAGACTGAGAGTTAAAAGTACTGGCTCTACTGGAAAAAGTGGGTTCTTCCTTCTCATTTCTCTTCTCCCCCCCCCCATATAACTGAGATAATGATAGTGAGGTATGCTCCAATAATTTGAATCAGAAGTAAATGAGTTTGTCCTTTTAGAGTATTTAGTACACTGAGTATTACATGTCAAAGTAAGACAACTTGGCCAACATTAGTAAACTCTAATTCTGCAGGCAACAGATAATGTATGAAAAATAAGTAAATACATAATAAATTAGACTAAATCTTGGTGTAGATATGCCTTTTCATTCTTTTTACTACTTATTGCTGTTGTGTTCTGTACACATAACACATTTTACTGTGTTTCACAAAAGCAGTTGTATTGAGATAATGACTTGTTCTCTTATGAGACTGTCAGGGTGGTTAAGTAAAGTTAGCACTGAAAGAGATGTGGACTTTTAAGGAAGTTCGTACTCTGTTCTTCCAGAAGGAGTGGAGTTGTTTAGTACAGTAGCCCTGTTAGTTTACTAAAACAAACACATAGAAACAGACTGATACCCAGAAGTATTCTTGCCTTTTACTTGTCAAGGTCTCTTTTATTGAGATGTAATTCATTTAACACAAAATGTACTATTTAAACCATGTTAAAGTATACATGTCAGTGGGCTTTAGTACACTTACAAAGTTTTATAGCTATTACCACTACAAGATCTTTTTAAATTAAAATTACTTATATTTGTAATATATATATGAATTTTTTATTGAAATCAAGGTATTTTTAAAGCCTTTTAACATTTTTTAAACAAAATTCAAAACATAGACCTTAGTAAATGTTAATCAGTTGTTTGCTTTCCTTTCAGAACACTCACTTTTATTTATTTACTGTGTGTGTGTGTCTGTGTGCGTGCGCGTGCGTGTTCGTGACATGTGTACTCATACCAGTCCATGCATTCAGAGGCCACAGGTCATCAAGCTCCAGTGATCCTTTCAGCTTAACCAGCACTGCATGCTACGGTTACAGGTGTGTGTCCATACTACACCCAGCTCTTTACATAAGCTCAACAGATCTAATGCTTGTGAAATGTGTGCTGTTAATCACTGAGCCACTGCCCAAGCCCTTATAGTACTTACAAAATATTAAATGTGTGTGTGACAATGAGAGACACTTTCTAGACATGCTAGTAATCAGAACTGTGGCAGAAACTGTTCTACAAAACATCTCATTTGTAGTGTAGTAGTACTTGATAAAGGTTTGAAAGTGGGTGTAAATAAAAGTATAAAAACTAATAATTCACGTGGGGTTGTAAGCAGAAATATTAAAAGGCTTTGGGATGTTAATTATGAAGCCCATGTAAACTTAAATATTACTGAACAGTCTCTTGGTTTTGCAAATTGGACAATTGGTCTAGCCTTCTGCGCCCTACAGGTTCTGTCCTGAGTGCTCAGATTATACTCCTTTTATTATGACCTTTGACCTGAGAGCTGGTATCTGTGGTACATGTCTGCTTAATCCTTCAAAATCATGCTCTTTAACTAAATAATTAAACCAGAAGTAAAAATGTGAGACCTTTTTTCTGTCAAATGACAAATTTGATTGCTGAGTGATAAACAGATTTGTTTGGGAACATGTAGTAAGCCTTTTCAAATTCACATTGCAGAGTTCACTTTTAACCAGTATCAGATATTCTCATGTAACATCAGCATTTTCTCTGATGCTGAGTAGAAATTGCTCTTGATTTCAGCACTGGAACATTACTGTAACAGTTGGATCTGAGGCCCACTGAAAACCTCTGGCCCTAGCTTTCCAGCAGGGCTGTGAACATTCCTGTATGCAGTACCTGACTTCATGTCTTCCTGGATGGAGGAACAGAATTGCTTAGCTTCCCAATAACATTTACCTAATCTTATACTAATTTAACAATTACAAGCAGGCAGGTAGGGGCAGCAATATCTTTATGCCATAGAATAAAGCAGTGTTTTAGAATGAAATTTCTGGATTTTGGAGACTTCTGAAGATCTCTGTGGATGACCCATCAAATACTGTTTTTCCTCACAGTGAGATAACTCCTTCCATTTCTACAATATTTAGCTTATTATTTTCAAGATCACATTGTATACACAATATTGTGAAAGAATACCATAGAGAACAGAACAGATGAAATAAGGACCTGGCAGCATCAAATGATTAAAAAAAAAAATCCCTCTTCCTGGAGGCAGTTAATACAGAAATGTAAAAATGTCCCCATCTGTCTAAGCCATCAGTTTCTGATGTTGTCCCTGGAGGAAGTGGCTGAAAAGTCATTTCCACCTAATGGGTTGTTAGGTTGCCTCTATACTGTAGCAAGTTGGTGGTTGCAGCCCACTTCCTCTTAAGACAAAGGTCTGTGTTTCTAAAATCCCATCACAGCTGACACTAATTGGCATTGCTGTCGGCCTGAGCTGTAGGAACAGGCCTGAGTGGGCAGAGCAGGGCACTCTGTAGGGGTGTGTGGCACCAAGGGGATGACTACTCAGACTTTGCTAGTGGCTTTTCTCTTTCTCCAGCCCTTGTTCATGCAAATTGCATCATCTTCAGGAGAATTGTTTGCAGACTTGGGAAAAGTCTGTTGAGAGCCATTTTTCAGATTACTATGTCATTAGACATAACCCCACCTTGCATAATGTGGACTCTTGAAATAATAACACATATAATACTTCCCTTAAAAATACAAATATTAAGAGTAAATAAAAACAGAAGGTTTAACGCAACTGAAAAACTAGCCTGTTTTTTTCTTCTTTTTTTCCCCTTAAGCCAGAAACCAGAAGAGGACATATTAGTCTTATAAAAATGAATTTGGGAGCCATTGGGCCTAACACAGTTGTAATTCCTATAAATTAGGCAGAGAACCTGCTTTGTATTCACTGGGTTTAGTTTTCACAGGTTTTAGTTGTATTCAAAGGTTTTAGTTGCCACTAGGGTTTGGAGTGACAAAAGATAGGAAAGCAAATTAGTACTTTCCTTAGAAATTTTAAGCATTTCAGAATTTGATTGCTCATAAAATTCCGATACTTGAATGATTATATAAACAAGAGGGAAGGGACGCATTGCTAGACCATTAGCTCTATCAGTTATTCTGGGTACTTTTCCTGTACATTATCTTTTAGCATTTACAGAATTTGCTTGTTGGCCATTGGCATTTGTAGGCAATTCCATACTTTCTTAAATGCATATTGAAAAACTGGTGAATAGTGGCAGTTGGGAGGAAGGGAATTACTGTGGGAATTGATTAGTCATATTAATCATTTATATCTTTTGCCTGCATCCATTTAAAAATGAAAATGGATAGCCATTTAGGTACCTAGTCCCTGTTCTCCCTGGCTTCCTCTCTCCTCTCATTAGTTTCAGTCTCAGGCGTGTGGAGTGGGATCCTACTTCAGTTGGCTTGGAGCTGAGCTCCCTGTGAGATGTTCTGCTCTTTCCCTCAGAAACACCCAGGAAACCTTCCTCAGGAAACTGCTCATTTCCCCCACAATGTCCAAAGGGACACTCATGTGGGACGTATTTCACTCCTCAAGTTCTTTAAGTGAAGCATCTTGTATTTATGTTTTGTGCAGGGCTTAGGTTGGTCCTATGTCTCTTTTGGGTACCATGATAAATGAACTATTTACAGGACCAGGGTTTATGAGGCAAGTGAAAAGCCTGGGGTATAAAATCTGATGGGAAGGGCTTCTTCTAGGGTTGTACAAATGCTGGTGAAGTTCAGACTCATTGGTTGTGGTCCTTGACCTCTCTGTGTCTAGAAAGCATGGGAAATGATCATGACATGCCTGCTGTCTTTATATCTAGTAATTGTTTCACTTTGTTTAAAGAAGTGCAACCATTAAGCTCACTGTTACAGAAGAGATTGTGGTACAAAGCCTTGTTTTCTCAAAAGCTCATGTACAAATCTCACAGTTAATTCATGGACTTTCTCACCCCAGCTAAAACATTTAAATTTTTAAAAAGTGAATAATCACTGTTTTCTGTGATCCCAGATTAATGCAAGATACAGTATCACATCAAAGGAATTACCACACAATTTACATTTCTAATCCCTCCAAGTGCTCAATACTTGTGTACAGAGTTTTAAAGTATAAACTTGGTACAATAAACTCACACTCTAACTTTATTATCTGAAAACAGTATCATATTATAAAGATTGCTTCCAGCACTGAAAGATTCTTCACCATCATCTTCAACTTTAACAATATCAGACAAATTGATTATTTAGGGGAAATTTTTTACTTTGACACACAGAATCAAAACTTCTTATCATAGGGATAAATACTAAAACTAATATTTTGGCAGCCATAATATGGATAGATGAGTGTTGTGTACCTTAACTCTAAAATTTGTTAATTGCTCACTGAGGCATGAAAAGCAAAATTTGTCAGCAGATCAGTTCTGTAACAGAAAATTACAATGAACAAGTTCCCACTTAAAGTAGTGCCGAATCTGCTTGACTGTTGTCTGAAGTATACCATCTGGCAGCTTCGCCTCAGTGCACAAGTATTTTAGAATTAAAATAACAGCCTCACATTTACAGATAGACAAAGTATTAAAGTATGCTTGCTGCAAGCTCTACACATATGTGGATTTGTGGACAGAGTTTCAGAGAAAACACTGAATTGTGCCTTACCCATTTATGGCTCACTCAAGTGGAACATACTAATTGTATGAATAGGGTAGGAGATGGCCATTTTAGAAACTATGAAGCACTTAGTGAAAATCAAACTGATGTCTGGTCTCATGAACAGCAATGTCTGTAGTATCTATTTAGAAACATTCTTGGGTCATTTAAAATAGACAGTGAAGGTCCAGGTACAGGTTTCTTAAATGCATCAGACTTCTTCAGTGCAAGTGAAAGATAAGTTCAGCAACATTCGTTGGTTTTGTTTACTTTTTTTAAAAAATCACTCATAGACTCCCAGAGGTGATTAGCATGTGTTTGCTCATCCTATATTGTAATGCATGTGCTTCAGTAGTCATCCTGAGGAAGTCAAGACCCATTTATGGAAGGTTCTCCAACTCTCCTCTGAAAATGTTCATGTGGATGAAAGAAAGCATTGAGCATATTGTTGTGTGTGTGTGTGTGTGTGTGTGTGTGTGTGTGTGTGTGTGTGTGTTTAACTACCATTAATTCTTCATGAGTCAGTAACAGCCTACCCATTGATCTTTTTCTACTTTAAGAAAACAATTTGGGAGGATTTTATCTTTTATCCAAAGAATTCAAATTAACTCATTCAGGCTAGCTTGTCTTTTACTAAATACTAAATTGGAAAAACCTTACTTTCAGAAAAGGTGGTAAAGGGGTATGGTTTGCCATGACAGGCTGCTGTATGTAGGCTTTTGGTCACATCTGTCTCTGTGCCTTGAAGCAAGGGAGAGAGTATTAAATTTCTACTATTTTCCTTTTGATCTTAAGAACGTTAATAAGTTGATAGTGACAATTATGACTTAACATTTCAAATTATTTGAACATGCTTGACATTAAACTTAAATCAGATCCCATTGCCTTTAATATTTACTAGGTTGAGGGGAAGAAGGTTTATTGGTTTATTTTATTACAACTTCTAACACTCTTTCAGATAAGAGACTAGATGAAGAAATAATGGTTTTTCCAAGATATGCTACATGCTCTTGAGTGATGCTGTTATTATTGTTTAGTGAGTATACAGTATGATTGTAAGTTGTAGATAAGACATTGGTTTTATAAATTTTATTTGTAGTTATACTTTAATTGTTAATTTATTCAATTTTGAGCCAGAATTTATAGTCAACTACAAAATATCCATCTTAAGGAAATAATAATTGGAAAAATGTACATGTGGATAGACAAGTGTTGTATATCCTAACTGTAAAATTTATTTGTTGATGGAGGCATAAAAACATAATTTGTTAGTATATCAATTCTCCAAAAGAAAATCATATTGGAAAGTCCCCACTTACAGTTGTGCCATTTCTACTTCACTATTTTCTGAAGCATATCATCTGGCAGCTCTGTATCAATGCTAAGGAAATAACATTGGAAGGGTCCCCACATGCATGTGTGTGTGTGTGTGTGTGTGTGTGTGTGTATGTATGTGTGTGTGCATATGAGTTTGTGTGTGTGTGTTATATAAAAAGTAGGAAATATTCCATTTTATTTCCAAGTAGAAGCAGTAGATGTTTCCTGAGGAGTTCACATACATCTCATGCTTGTAGTGGAACCAATCCCTGGTTCTTGGACTCGGAAAAGTAACCTTCCTGTATTTGTCTTTGTTTGATTTTTAGGCACAGGAAAATAAAATACTTTTCAGGGCTGGAGAAATAGGAAGGTTGTAGTTTTTTTCTGCAGTGTCAAGTAGACCTCAGGCTAGAATTGGTTACTGGTATTACCTAAAATAAATAGGCACATGGCCTTTAAGAGAAGTGGTTGTCACCCTTCCTAATATTGCAGCCCTTTAATACAGTTCTTTATGTCGTGGACTCCCAACAATAAATTATTTCATTGCTACTTCATAACTGTAATTTTGAAACTTATGAATGATAACATAAATATCTGATATGCAAGATCTCTGATATGTGACTGCCATGGGGTCACGACCCATAGGTTGAAAACCATTGCCTGAGAGACAATGTCTCTGAACTACCTGTTTGCTGTAATGGTGAGTTCATTCTGCTTCAACAAGGGGTAGGGACTTTTTCTCTTGTTGTTCTGTATGAATTTAAAGGGCAAGTAGAGATCCTGAAACAGCACTTGTATATTGTGATGGGGCATACATGCTGGGTGTTTCCTCTGAATGTTACTATTTCCATGTTTAAATCCTTAGGCCTGGAATGTGTAGATAATGCACAGTCACAGTGTTTATAAACTTCTATTTGGAATTTACAGAATTTTATAACAGTTATAAACACTTAACTTATAAACTTATACTTAAATTTATAAACACTTAAGTTTTAATCTGCCATACCCTCCTGCAGCATGATAATATGTAGAAATCTAAGTTCAAAATAAATTCTAAATTGTTACTCTTGGAATTCTAGCAGATTCAAAAAATTTCTTAAGAAGGTGTTATAATCTAGAACGCCCTCTTGATTCCTAAACAACTCAAAATTTAGCTATGAGACTCAAGCTGTCTATTCTTCAACCACCTCAGAGAGCTGAGAAGGATAAATATATCTGACAGTTATAGAACTTTAAACTCATGGAGATGGTTAGAAGGTAGAAGGTTAAAGTCAGGGGCCAAATATGTATGAACTGGACATTGGGAAGGTACACCGGGCCATTTAACTCTCATAAATGTGGCATATTTAATTCTGCTGTTTTGTATAGAATTTACTGTTATAAGAGAAAGAACCATTTGTTGGAATGAAAAGAGAAGCTGTTGGGGGGGGGAAGAGGGTGGAAGGGTGGGACAAGAAGGGGGAATAGGGAAGGGTTTGCGACTGAGATGTAACTTGAAAAAAAAAATAAAGTACTTATTAAAAAAAAAAGAAGGTGTTATAAAACCAAAAATTTGACTGATAATATAGTGTCTACCAAGTGATGTGAGTACTAACAGATGTTACTCCCTTTAATTATCTAAGCTACCGTTATTACTATCTGAGTATGCAAGGCTTGCTCAGGTAGGCACATAGAGTCTGTTCACTCAGAGGCAGATATGCCTGCACTGGGGCAGATTGGTGGTTTGTACTGCTTAGTTATTTAATGACACTTCCAAACTGAGATTTAAATCCCCAAAGCCAGAGAAGACAAACTTGGTAATATAGGCATGAAAGGAAAGTATATCACCTCTTTGTGACAGTCAGGACTGGCTTTGTACCAACAGGACCAGATATATTCTGTACACTGAGATTATAGAGGCAGATGACAAAGTGCATGCATGTAATGCTTGTGTTGTCTGGTATGTAAAGTACACATCTAGACATGTGTCTGCTTATGGCCATGTACATTCAAAGAAAACACACTTTTCTGTGAAATAATGCATTGCTATAGAATTGCTGTAGATTTTCATAATTTTGAAAACATTTCTTTTGTAACCTACATCAAAAGGGAACCGAAGGTTTTTGTGTGTGTGTCTGACTATACATATGCATTATAAAAAAAAAGTGAGTCTACTGTAATTACCAGTTTGCAGAGCGAATTCCTGTAGGGTTTGTACTCTACCCATTAGTAAAAGAGATAAGTTGAAATGTATTAAAATTTCACTGTACAACTGGGAGTTTTTGTTCACAGTAAATGTGTTAATGTTTCTTCATTGCTTGACTGTTTGTGTTTAAATTTAGGCAGCGTGCCCAACAGGGACAAAATTATAGGATAAAGCAATGTATAAAAGAAAATCCTTCAGAGAACACCAATAAGGCTCTTTTTAAAAATAAGCAGTTACATATAATAGTACATGGCTGCAGCCGTAGAGAACAGTTTTATCTGTCTATTTCAGAATTATTGGAATTTTTTTCTCTTGTGTGAAAGTTAAGAGGACTGTGCTTATGTAGAAAAGTAATCTACTTGGATGTGAAAACATCTATTATTTTATTCAGTGTTACTTTTAAAAAAGAGAAAAATAAGTGATTCCTTTTTGTCTTTGTGATGAAGTAAGACTAATACCATTTAGTGGGAGAGGTAATAGAACACATTTTCCCTCCAGGACAGGAAATTTCTTTTCTAGCTAAGGATTTTAATTAGAATTTGTTATGTTTTTGGGACATTTTTCTATGCTTTTCTTTGTAGCCATGAACTTAAGTAAATATAATCATTCACATAGATAGGCATACTTTTTAAAAAATTAATCTAAAGCCACTATCACCTAGTGTGAATATATAATGACATTTACTACAGGCTGCTTGCTGTTTCTCCAGTCTAGATGGATAAAAATAGAGTTAATCAGTAAACACAGGCTGCATAAGCTTTGGCCTTCCTGGGAACAACACTCCTTTATTTTTCAGTGTTGAATATGTACTGCATACAGGCTTACCTTCTGTAGTTTGTTCTGCTTGCTTTTTGTTGTTTGTTCTGTTAACCAATATCCATATGTTGTCTCTGATCTCTCCATAGATCTTGAATAACAGAGATAAAAATTTGTGCCAACAACCAAAATAATGTATCTCAATTTGAGATGATGCCATTCTAAAAATTGTGTATTTAAATCTGCTCAGAGATAGTAAGCTTTGGAATGTGAAGAGGAAACTGTATATGCATATGTATGTGTTTTATTGTTTGTATCATGAACACAAACAGCCTGTAGGAGGATAGAAAAGCCTTTCGTGCAGTTCATGTTGTATTTTACCTTGTCTCAAGCTATAGTTTGGCCTTAAATAAGTTGACTCACCCTACAAAAAGGCATTTAATTTTTATTTCCTTTTTTCCATTCTTCTTTAAAACATGAATCTGTAACTGATAGACCTTGAAGTCCTTCAGAATCATTACTTTCTTTTGGCTAATTTGTGGAAAGGCACCATATGAAAATTGAATTTTTGATCTGATGGAGTGATTTTTGAGTTCTTATGAACCATTTATAGTCTATCAAGTAAATCCTTCTTAGTTCACGGATTATTGACCCAGTGGACCATATTAGCTGCTTCAAAGCTGTTAGAGCCCATTATGTTGATTCAGCTGACACATATGTGAACCCAGACCATGTGCCCAAGATGACATTAACATTGTTCTTGAACACTCTCTTTTTTTTTTCATGAGACTTTCTATTTATTTCTTAATTTTCCAAGAGTTAGCTCATAGTTCATGATGACCATTACACAGGTCTCTCAATTTACTCAGTGAGGTAAGAGCATTTTAGCAGGTGGTGGCTGTTCTTTGCTGTCATTCTGTATAAACATAAGACTCTTTGGCTTTTAAATAAACTTATCTTTAAAAGGCAAAAAGAGAATAATGTTTTTCTTTAATACTATCAGGGTACATTTTATCCCGGATGGTTATAGATTCCACAGAAATTTGTAGAATTTTTCTAAGTATTTGAATATAATATAGTTCTCAGAATTTGAAAAAAAAACTACCAATGAGAAGAAATAACATTGTATTTTTGTGTTTGCTCACTCGTGCATGTGTGTCTGTGTGTGTGTGTGTTTGAATACATTATCTGAGAGGTTTCATTAGAACAATTCCAATGACTCCAGCTTCTGGAAAAATGGAGATGAGCCTTCATTGATTTGTGCAAAACTCTAATGAATCCAGCATAGGCCTCAGCATGACCCTGGGGACTCTACCACCTAATATTAATACATATAAGGACGCACAGCCTGTTCATCTTATTATTATCCTTATCTGTAATAGCTGTGATTCCTGTGGCGATATCTGCATTTAGGTGAAGGAGCTCGTCTTTACGAGATAACTGCAATGTACCAATATAAGCACAGTAGAAATTAGAATGTTTGTAAGTGTATGTTACTAGTGCACATTCTCAAGATAAGGATGGATATGATGATTTATAATAAGCCATGTGTCCTTGCAAGTATCTTCTGTCTTGTTTAAGAGTTTGAATTTCTTAGTAGAGCTGTTTAAACTCCATCAAATACTGTTTGGAGTCACTTTCTTTATCTAAGATATACCAGTGTTTATACAAAATTCTAGTGTAAGTTAACTCTATCAGGTTCTCTCACTTCAGATTGCTTAAATCTTCATGCACAGACCCTTTCCCTTTTCTATAGCTTGGTTCACATCTAAAAAATGTTAAATTGCCTTTGGAAGTTATTGAGAGCGGGGTAGCAATGTGAATTTCTTTTGCTTTCTTTTCAAACAAAGGCTGTGTGGGAACTGTCCCACACACTAGCTTGTGGCCTGTGCTACTCAAGAGCTTCTTAGGGATTCTTTTCTCCGGTTTTAATAAGAGTTTAAATTCAGGGATTTTAGTGATTGTGCATGAGAATATATATGAAGAATTATGCAAGCTTGATGACAATGAACAATCATGGACTATAACTCTCATAAAGTGTGCCTCTCTTGCTCTCAGTAGTTGTTGTCATCTGAAATGACAAATTCCAAATGTAGCAACTTTCTCCCAATGTCATTTCACCATAGTGAACTTTTTACAAGCCTAGGGTAGTAAATTTAGTCAAAAGGTTATTTACCTTATTTTCTTACTTGACAAATGGATTGATTAGAGTACTTTGGGATTTTAAATAATATATCCAGATCCACTATACCAAAGAAAGGACCTAGTAGAATTTTCCTTCCCTCTCTCTATCTCTGTCTTCCTGCATCATCCTTTCCTCCCTTCCTCCCTCCTGTTATGCTAGGGATTAACTCAGGGCATTCTTATACCTGGTCAAAAATTAAAACTCTGAGCCACACCCTCAACCTGGAAATTCTGAGCATTTTTCTTAAAGGAGACCTTAGTGTTCCATTTGGGAAGGAATAATAGCATTGACTTGAGATGTCTTATATTTGGTACAACAAGTTTTGTATTATCCCTAAACCTATCTGCCTTGTCACCAAAGTATAGAATCATTGTGTAAGTGGCATGCTCTTCCTGAGATTTGAAGGTGCCTCTGAGAAATCAGGACTTGGATTTCTTATTGTCCTGCTTCTTGCTAAGTAGGGAGTAGATTTTTATAAAATATTAAAAGGTTTATAGATCTTCTTACATCATATTACATTTACATATCTCATCCTTATTAATGTCTCCTCCATCATATTAGTAATTGTTTTTATGAATGCCACGAGAGATGTTTAATCACATTACCATCATTCAAATTGCATTATTGAAAATGAATGAAAAGTGTATCAATGGAAGACAAAATTGCTGATTCAACATAAAGGTATAATAAGATGATTATTAATATTCAGATATCGGAGTATGTTGGCTCTTTATATAAAGTTATGTGTCAAGGCAAATGCTGAGTATAATTAGGATGTAGTTATTTTGGTGGTTAGTGAGCTACTCTCTTTCATCTTAGTGATAGCTGTATCCATTGGAAGAGTCTTTTTTAGTTCTGACATCTCAGCTGCCTAGATCGTCTGCAATTTTTTAAGTATATAAGCACTAAATGGGATTTCTGAATTGTTAACTGTTTGGTAAGAAACTTAAATGTTTTGCCCAAATTGAAATGCCTGTTCATTTTCTGTTTCTCTAGTATTGCTAATTATCTAACAAAATTGTTTGTATTACTGTTGACCTGATTTAATTGGGGGGGGGGAGCACTTCCACATTCAAAAGTTTGTCTGCTTTGATGCCATGGAAGCGTAAATATTTTCCTGATCTAATTGGCTATATCCCGCTGTTGATTTTTACTCTGAACTCTTAAATTATTTAAATGGGGTCTTCCTCATGTCGATTGATGGTAGTCTATGATCGTGAGGTAATGACTACAGATGCTCATTGGATCTGTGTCTGAAAATTTATGTGCCTCTATGTGTCCTTTTCTCGCTGTTTAGGTATTCATACAGTCATAGCAATATTCACAGTCATGTATAATGATACACCCACAAGTTTAGGGGTTTCTCTCTTTGCTTCCTTCCCTATGCTTAATTTGTTTCAGGACTCAAGTAATTTTTTTCCATCATAGTAAATTGAGCAATGCTATGGACCTGTGTATGACAGAATTCACCACTATCATTTATAAGTAGATTCTGTTCAAAGCTTTTAGAACCTTGATATTAATATTGGTTAGTATTATAATTGAGAGCTCCCCTGCCAGCTTTTAAAAGATGTCCTGAATCTTCCTGAAAGATAGTATTATTTAAATGCTAGTTTTGAAAATATATACAATAGATTTTAATATTTTGAGGAAAAATGTTTTTAAACTTAGGCAGTGTTGAAATTCTCTTGTTCACCTTTTGGGTACTAACTCATTTGGAATTTACATGGTGAAGTTGTACTGGGGGAGACAGATACTGTGCTGTCCTGTGTCTCCTTGTGAAAGGCAGGCTTGCAGAATTAATGATTTAGCACACTGAAAATAGTAACTGGTGCAAGATATCCTGCACCTGTTTATAAGTGACTTCATTGAGATTTTTTTCATAACCCGTCCCTTCGACCCACTTAAATATTTGCTTTAGTGTGTTTTATGTACTCACAATTATGTAGGACAATGACCACTTCATTTTGTAAGCATTTTCATCATGCAAAAATGTAATTCTACATGTTTTAGTTATGACTCCACCTCACCCTCCACACCAAGTCTTAGGCATCCATGAATACTTCTGTCTGTATAGTTTCCCATTATGGACACTCCATGTGAATAGAGCCATGCAGCAGCACTGTAAGGGCCTTCTTGCTTCTTCAACTTAGCTTAGTGCCTCCCAGGTCCATTTAGGTTTTAGCATGTGTCACTTTTTTATGGCCAAGTAATATTTCATTGTAGGGATATCCTACATTTTGTTTATCTCCCTGTTGATGGAGGGCAGTATTTTTTTTCCTTTATTTTTTATTTCTTCAAGTTACATCTCAATTGCAGTCCCCTCCCTATTCCCCCTCCAGTCCCACCCTCCCACCCTCAACCCCCCATCCTCTTCCCTTTTTTTTTTCTTTTAAGTTTAAGGTATATCTTATTTCCCCCTACAGTTTCTCCTTTCAGTCCAACAAATGGCTCTTTCTCTTATAATAATAAATACAATACAGTACAACAGAGGTAATTAGGCCACAGTTATGAGGGTTATATGGCTTAACGTACATTCCCAATGACCAGTCCATATGTATTTGGTACCTGACTTTAACATTCTACTATCTAACCATCTCCATGAGTTTAAAGTTCTGTATCTGACTCAACATTCATACTAACTTGCAACACAATTTTAAAAGTATCTTCTTAGATGTATAACACACTCTTGACTCCTAAACAACTCAAAATTTAATTATGAGACTTTATCTATCTGTTCTTCAATCACCTCAGAGACCTGAGAGGGATAAATATATCTGATTTTATAGGAAGTACAGGGTCTGCAGTTTCCCAAACTAAGAAATGACATAGCAGTGGCTGCCTGGACAGTTCCCATTTTCTCTCCATACATTACAGCATCGCTCTTCAGTCGTTTGGCCCCGTTTCTCTGACAGACATTGATTGTAGAGCAGGGGTTATGAAGGACTTACCTACCCTGTCTTGGCAGAGCTAGGCTATCGACTTACCTGCTTCCAGGTTTTGTCCTTTTTGGACAGCATTCTGTCTACAGTTGGAGCAGGCGGCTTTTCCTACCAAGAGATAGGCTTGCAACTAATTCAGTCATCTCCCACTGGAGATTCTTCGATGCTCATCTTCTACTTGGAGGAGAATAGAGGGTGCTGTCAGGAGTTGATATGTCTTGAAGTTTCCTCATCTATGTTTATAGCAGCCTTATTTGTAATAGCTAGAAACTGGAAACAACCCAGATGTCCCTCAACCGAAGAATGTGTTAAAAAACTGTGGTACATCTACACAATGGAATATTATTCAGCTATCAGGAACAATGAAATTATGCAATTTGCAGCCAAATGGATGGAACTAGAAAAGCTCATCCTGAGTGAAGTAACCCAGACTCAAAAGGACACATATGGCATCTATTCACTTATAGTAGGATTTTAGCTATATAGTAGAAGGAGGGCAGTATTTTTGAAAGAGAAACTTCAAAATGAGGTTTTTAATCTCTTGATTTTTAACAGTAGTAGATGTTCTGAGACCAGCTTTGTTAGAGAATCTCTCGAACCTCTTTCAGTTATTTTGAAAACATTTATTATGAAAATGATGTATTTCATTGGTTCATAATTTTTCTTAAATTTAATCATCTTTGAATCATACAGCCTTTTGTGTTTTCTAAATTGTTTACTGTTTAAGCCAATGACATCATACCTTCATAATGAATCTAGCAGAATGTTTTCAAATTATCAGAAGAATGCACAAGATTAAATAATGTGTTTTCTGTTGAAAAGACAAAAAGGATTTTCTGATCACACAGGTACAACAAAGTGGTCATTGTCTTCTACTATTTCTTTGTATGACTTGAAAAACAAGGCAAATATAAGGAACAATTTTAAATTTTTTCCACTTTCAAGTTATGTTACTACCATATTTATATGTGTATGTGTGTGTATTTACCATAATTTTTCATTAAGTAAACTTTTAAATTATGTTTTTAGGCAGATAGAATAACTTCATTTCTCTTTTTTGCCATTACTTGTATATCATGAGTATAGTGACATTTGTGCTATAATTGAACAATCTGTGGAACCTTAGCATATATAGTAGTAAACCTTATAATCCCCAGTAATTACTAATTGTAAACCATGTTTGTTACCTATTCAATCTAAGATTTATATATTTGTATAAATACAGAGAATATATCTACCTTAGTAATAGTCTCATTATCAGAATTATATAGTTTATTTTTAGGTTTGTAAAAAAAGAAAGAAGGGTTGTTTGGGTGTGTATTTATAACCGTATCTAATATATCTAACCATATACCCTTTAGGTGCATGGTCATTTACTTCCTTGGAAGTTATTTCTTTTTACTCAGCCTTATGAATTAGCCATAAGATAAAAAGGGAAAAACTATCCTGAAATTTTTATGGGGAGACATTTGTTCATTTATGATACATGTCTATATAAATGTGTATGTGTTTGACTTTAAAACTACAAAGGTGAGTTTAATAAAAATAAATTACTTATGAGCTGAGAATAGAACTCAGTATTTGTTATGTGTTGGAGGCCCCAGGTATCATCCAAAGCACTGGGGGTAAACTGAAAATAAAGAAGGCAAAACTTCTAATGCTGCTTGTTATTACGGCTAATTACTGTCTACTCATTAGTAAGTTATACTGCCCAAGTTGATGATAGACACTAGTGGATTAAGTGAATGCTACTGTCACAATTATTCTTTCCTCAATTTAAGTTTAATGTTTTACATTCTTCAGTATTAAATGCCTACATTTTTTTACAAGTGAAATTTCATAACCCAAGTTACAAATCCTTATTGCCCTAAGAAATGTCAGGAGAAAGTGTATTTAAGAATTTTAATTTTGTATGAGAGTTTGGCCAGTTTCAAACACTGAGAAACAAGAGTGTCCTGTAAGTACTTTTTTGGGGGGAGGGTGGAAAGTTGAAACCCAGAACTAAAATGAGTTAATTATTGAGCCCTCGCTGACTGATTTTATCTGTACATATATGTTTTAAGTTTATGTTTGCCTTGCTTGTTGTTATTTTGTGTCAGATAACTTGAGTGGTTATTTCCACATAAGACACAGCTAATGGATGTTTAGCCTATATGTAATTCTTTTGTTAGATTCATTAAGCATTATCTTTCCTGAGAAAAGCCATTTTGTAAGAACCCTGATGTTTGATTCATACATCTCACAGAGATAGAGCCAGTTAGTGTAATGAAAGAAACCAAAGGGACTTGTTTCAGTGACAGTCTAATCTAGATTTGAATAGATATTTGTAGCCATAATACCTCAAAAATACATTCTCATTTAATGTTAAAACTCATGTTAATATTTTGTAAGCCAACTTACCTTACTCTGTAGGTTTTAGGTGTGCCTTTCCTTTCTTTCCCTTTCTTCCTTCCTTCTCTCTCTCCCTCCCTCCCTCCCTCCTTCCTTCCTTTCTTCCTTCCTTTCTCTTTTTGTTTTTTTTTTTTTGTTTTTTTAAGACAAAGTTTCTCTGTGTAGTTCTGGCTGCCCTGGAACTTGGTTGTAGACCAGGCTGGCCTTGAACTCAGAGATCAACCTGCCTCTGCCACCCAAATCCTCAGATTAAATGTGTATACCACCATGCCCAACTAGGTGTGCCTTTTTTTGAAATGGATCTTGCTTATATTGTCCAGGTTATTGTTAAATCTCTGAATTCAAGCACTCCTCTTGCCTCAGCACCCCAGGTATCTAGGACTATGTCTGTGTGTGTTACTACCATTTCTGATGTATGTTTGAATCTGCGGCAGAGGAATTATAGTGAGTAATAATTTGTGGAGCTTCTCCACTGTTATCATTTTAGATCCTTAGAACAGAAATAATAATGCTTGTCCTCAGCTTACTCTGTAATATGTGCATATATACAATCAATCACTTATTCATGAATGTTAAATATATATTACACATCTGGAAAAATTACTGAAATAAAATTAAGTACAGTAGGAAGAATTGTAAGTGAAAAATAGAATCATTCCATACAGAAAGTTTCTTAAGATTATAAATAGTTGTCATTCATTAAAATTTTACCTGTCCGGGCAGGGTACCCTATACTTTATGTCAATTAATTCTTTTGACAAAATTACAATGCAAATTTGGCAGCCATTATTAACAAGAGAAAAGGGGTGTTTGTAGAATGTCCCTCCCTTTCTCCCTTCATTTTTTTGGTATCTCATTTAGCTCATGCTGTTTTCATATTCAGTAGCTGAGGATGACCACCTGAGTTAGATCTCTGGAACTCACATTGTAGAAGAAAACCAACTCCCATAAGTTGTCCTGATTTCCACATGTGAATGATAGCAAAGACATACTTGAGTGAGCAGTTGCGCATGCATGCATATACCACACATACACCACACACACACACACACACACACACACACACACACACACACCTGCACACACATTCACAAACACATACACCCACCCACCCACACCCACACTCCCCACCAAAAATACAATGAGCAAATATAATGAAAAAGAAGAAAAGATATAGGATGGGATCTACTGTCAAAAACAAGAAACAAAGATAGCAGTAAAACGATTACCTTACAGAAGAATCCAAATGAACAGAATGTTAGTTAATTCAACAAGGAGAAAAGAGGAATGAACTTATTAATTGGGAGCCATTTTGAATGACTTGGGGAAAACACTGGAATTCAGGCATTAAAAGTCAGAGTGGAAGGCCAGGAAAGGCAAGGATAGATGATTTTTGGAGGGAGACTTAATGTCATTGAAACTGTCCTATGACTGTGTCTCTGAGCAGAAAGGACACTCAAGGATCCTAGTCATTGGTGCAGAGCACTCAGACATACCTGCATACCAGTGTTTGAGCTGTTTGAGTGACTTCAGGCAAGGGACTTCGTCATCACCTCAGGTTCCACATATGTGAAAGAAAAGGAATTACAGTGTCAAGCTCATGATCTTTTCTGAGAAAGCATTTTTTTTTTTGTAAATTATCTAACACACTGGCTGGAAAATACCATTCAATTAATCTATTATTAATACTAATGAACAATAAGAAGTGATCACATTTGCATAGATCAATAGAGAAGAATAGATGGTAGTTATCCACCATGTTTAAGAACTCTTGTTCGAGAAAGTGGGGCATCCATCTTTGGGTAGTGACAATGTTGACCAGCCAGGAACAAATTAAAAGTGGGTGATGTTGAGAAAGGCAAGAAGATTTTTGTTCAAAAGTATGCTCAGTGACACACTGTGGGAAAGGGAGGCAAGCACAAGACTGGGCCAAATCCCCATGGTCTGTTTGGGCAGAAGACACGTCAGGATGCTGGATTCTCTTACACAGATGCCAACAAGAACAAAGGCATCACCTAGGGAGAGGATACCCTGATGGAGTATTTGGAGAATCCCAAAAAGTACATCCCTGAAACAAAAATTATCTTCACTGGAATTAAGAAGAAGGAAGAAAGGGAAGACCTAATTAATAGCTTATCTTTAAAAGACAACTAATGAGTAATTTCACTTCCTTATTTATTAGAAAACAAATGTCCCATGGCTTCTAATGTGTACCATAATTTAATTCATAACCAAATTCAGATCCTGAGTGGCTAACAATGTTTTTGTTGGGCAGTCCTGATTTAAGTAAAACTGACTCATAGTAAAGTGGATACGATCTTTTTAAAATAACAATCCAGTTGCATACATACTATCACTGCTCTCTCTCAAGATAAGATTGGACTTAATTAATAATGTTCTACTTTCCACAAAGATGGGGGTGTCACCTCAAACCTATTAAATGGTTTTATACTTAGATTTATATAACTGGTATATGAATAAGTTTAAACACTGAGAAAACAGTGTTATCAGAAACAAGAAAATACTTGTGTTTCAGTTTGTGTTCACTGGTCTGTTATAGGCAATGGCTGAATGTCAGCAAGCAACTGTCTATTCTTCACAATACTATTTTATTTAGAATTGCCTATGTCAAGAATGCTGCCTTTACCATTGAAAAGCACTTGCTGTGGTTTATGAATGATGTCAAATAAAGAGTAACACTTCTTCATAGTTGATCTATAAGTTAAAATGCTTTTGGAGCCATCAACTTAGACCTTACTTTTAAATTATTTATTATTTAAAAATAAGTTGTAATTCAAAATTGTCCTTAAATACCCATAAGAGAAACACACAAAACTGAAACTTCTGTATATGTATAATGGGTAATAGTACTTTTTGTCTACTTATTAGATGGAAAGATTAAAATAAATGAGATAGTTTTTAAGTTATCAACAGTAAGGTTGATAAGCCTTCCTCTAAGCCTCTGTGCCCTCTAATCACACTGCCTGTGGATACCCAAGTGGCCAAGCCTTGCACACAAGGACACTCTCTTCCACTTCTTTCCACTTAACACAGTGACTTACTCCAAAGTGATGGTTTTTGCATAGTAGTTGGAGTGGTAGGAGAGGATGAAATTGCCAAATTCAGAATGAAGAACCTAGCCATGGGCAAAACCTGTCTTCAGTTACAGTGGTGAGAGAAGTTGCTGCCAGAAAAACTGGATAGTCAGTCTCTACTGCTCAGGAATGAAGGCAAGTTAGAGCTGCAAGTTGCCCCAAGGCCTAAGAGGACAAGTGGACTAAATGAGGAAGCAAATGTGCTGAGAGCATTGCTTCAGAGAGTGCAGCTTCAGGAACCTGTGGACAGAATGCAGGTAGAATTAAAATTACATGACTGAGGAAGAAAAGACATTGTTTTGGGAGAGCATGGATTTCTCTTTCAATGCATGAAAGAGGGGAAGAGTTAAAAGGTAAGTTAGAGGGCCAGGGTAGCTTGTTTCTGAGAGCCAAGGGGACAAAGTACATGGTAGGTTATTGAGGTCCTCCAGATAGGTCTGCATTGGCCAGTCTGAACACTGCTTCCAGCAGAGAGACGACATAGGGATGAACACTCTCAATGAAGCTTCCGTAACTTTCCTACTTTCTTGTGTTCAGAGTTTGTCATTCAGACGCTATACTATGTACAGGTCCTATATAGAATTCCCAGCAGGATGGGAAACACTCCAGCATTTGCTAATGAAAGGAAGAGTTGAGGGTGCTCACAGGATTGGAGGCTCTTCCACTGAAGTTCTTCCTGACTGTCTCCCTGAAACATGTGGACATTTCTGAGGCTTAACTAGATTTGATAGTTTATGATGAATCTATTTTGTAAGTATGTCTGAGTTGGCAAATGATCACATTGGTTCTGTTTTGTTGTGAATAAATAGTATGTCAAAGTTTTATGCTATTTCAAAAACATTATTTAAAACAAAACTTCCTTTGAAGCCATGATAGTCTCTTACTCAAAATATTTATTTAGACCATATTGTTTAAGTATCTGTAATTCCCTTAAGGAGTAATTGTAGTCTGTTCAAATCTGAGTTTAAAACAGATAGGCCTTCTGGAATTTATAGAAATACAAAATGGCTAGTCCCATGCTTAAGTGTTTATATACAAAAGAGTTGAGGTGTTCCAGTGTTTTATGTTTGGGTATAAAAAGAATTAAGTCCATGAAAAAGAAATCTTCTGAGAAGATTTAATTCCCAAATGAACCAGATGAATAAAGAAAGTTATTTAAAAGTTCTGAATGAAAGAGTTAGCCAGTAGTAAGATGTTTGTGTGTGTGTGGAGGGGTGTAGCTAACCTACCTACATCTCTTATTTTGTTTTTGTCTCTATTATTGCTAATCAATAAATTGAAGATTTTCTCTAAATAATATGAAATAAAACTTTTGGCAAAATGATACCAAATTAATGACTAAAAGTGGTTGATATCATTTATTCTAGAGTTAAGTATTGTCCTTGGAATTTCATTTCTTTTTATTGTCCACTTTTGATTTTGATAAAGCGGAGCATTTTTAAAAGTATTTATGAAAGTTTGTACTAATGTACTTCAAGTATATTTAGTGTTAATATATTCTGTGCATCTGAATTTATAACTAGATACTTAGAAAAGCAGCTTGGTTTTAGTAGAAACATTGTGTCCTAAAATTTTGCTTTGTTCATAGTAATATAAAATCTTGAGTTCATTAACTAATGAGCATGTTATATGAAGAAGTGTATTCTGATATATCAGTTTGTATGTGAATTGAAAATTGAATAAAAGTATTTCTCCTCATGCCCATCTAGACCTTTAATCACTAAAACATACAGCCAATTTCAGTAACCTAGAGAAGCTGCCATCTAATGACTGGAAATAGAAGAAACTCTGAAAAAACAGGTGGCTTGTGCAACCAAATATCCTTTTAGTGCTGAACAAAAGAGCAGATTATGTCTGAAAGGAGCATAGGTTGAGGAGTATAACATCTAACATGGGGTAGGTACCCACAGAGAGAGCATTAGTGAAAGAGAAAGTTTCTATTGGCCTGTATATAGGGAGAAGTCAATTGAGTCTTTTCTGCTATATATGTACTTGGCCCAAACAATAGAACACTATTGGATACAAAGGAAATAGTTTATGTAATAACCCAAATACTTCCAGGAGGAAGAGCTTTTGGAGTGTGTACCTGTAGCTGTCGGGTACCTACAGTTTCAGGTAACTAACCCTGCTTGGAGGGGCCCCACCCCATGCCAATCACCCTTGCTCAGATCTAAATCTCTAGAGAGATGTTTTCCAGCAGCTCAGATAGTCAGTAGTTAATAGGTGAGTCAAGTTAAATCCCTTCTGTCTCTAGAATTTTCATGCAACTAGAAGTCATATATACATGGTAAATTTATTAACTGGTAACTAGGGGCACACGTTAGCAGCTTTGACACAATTCCTAAGCATGGATTTCACTCTTAGAAAGTTATACTCCTCTTATGGTGCTTTCTAAGAATTCACTTTAGGATATAAACTGGGGAGATAATTTTTGAAGTGCTTGGGTAGAAGTGAAAGACATTTCATGTGTGTATCAGTATTCTAGAATAGAATTTTACTTTTCCAAGTGTAGAATCTTCATGTAAACATTTTCCTGTTTTATATTTGACCGCAAAACAAAGTTTCAACTTAGTTTCTTGTCACCATAAAATAAAAAGATTGCTTTCATTTTAAAATAGGGATGAAGCTAGAATTAATAAAAAAAGAAAAAAAACAAGAGATTGGGAAATGATAGTTATAAGCATTTAAATAAAAGCCACTAAAAGGGTTTTTAGATAATGTTTGTCATATTTTACTTTTACAAATACTTCCCTTCAACAATGTTTGGCTGGTGTCTTCTTAGAGTGTGGGCTTTCTATGCTACACCATTGTGAAGTAGTTAAATAAATATACACAGCAGCATCAGAACTGCTTTTCTCTTGGAGATCCAGTCTTAAACATCCAGTGTCCTGTGGAAAACATAATCCTTAATCCACACTCACCTTGTTCTACCTTGGTATTTAAATACTTAAAATACCATCTTAGTGAATGTGCTGTGTTTCCTTTGTTGTAAACATATTTTGATATAAAATTTATTTTCAGAAGTCTTCAGACCTTTACCAACATAAAACCTTTAAAAGTAGAGTTGGACACTGTTTACCAAACAATGAGAAATAAAATGTTTTCAGACAGATGCTGATCTCTTCTCCTCCTTTTTCAGGCCATCCGCTGCACACTGGTAAACTGCACGTGCGAGTGTTTCCAGCCAGGGAAGATTAATCTGCGGACTTGTGATCAGTGTAAACATGGCTGGGTGGCACATGGTGAGGAAAATCTAGGCTCCTCCATTCTTGTTCTCTCTCTCTCTCTCTCTCTCTCTCTCTCTCTCTCTCTCTCTCTCT
>CAJQZJ010032443.1:7433788-7469734 GCA_907164525.1 Lophiomys imhausi
TTAGATATTCACTAAATCTAACTTATATTAATCTATCAGCCCCTTCACATATCTGTACATAAGTTGAAATATATACATAGAGGTTTTCAGAGCCCACCCTTCTCCTTTCATTAGGGCACGTATGACAGTGAGGGTTGGCTCCTGGCCTTTGAATTGGCAGTGGGATGAGAGCACCCACCCATTTTGCCCCTAGCATTTCCACTAATTGCTTCATTCCCTCCCCCTGCACAGAAACCCTGAAATCATGTCTCCAATTATTTCTGCTCAGAGGTGAGACATAGCAGTCTTCCTGGCTGCCTTGCCCATACAGGGACATGGGAGAAGTGACTTGTCCTTCCTAGTGTGTAAGACAGAAAAGACACTACCACACAGTACTGTCTCAGTAGCATTGATTACATTCTACTTGTTACTGTGGTACTTAAAACACACACACACACACACACACACACACACACACACACACACACTTGCACACAAATACACACATACATATACATGCTGCTTAAGAATAACCAAGTACTAATTCACACATTCCCTTTTTTTCTTATCTCATTTTTTATTAACATTTATTTATTATAAGTTATATTTCAATCAGTCCCCTCCCACCTCTCCTCCAGGCGTACCCTCCCACCCTCTACCCCCTCTCCCACCTCTCCTTCTCCTCCAGATCCCAGCATATCAGCCCCCCTCAGTTCATCAGTCACATGAGGGCTAAGAGTTTCCTCTTGTCTGGGGCTCAGCATGGCAGCTCAGCTAGGGTAAAGTGTCCCACTAACAGGAAACAAAGTCTATGACTGAGACTGCCCCCCTCAACTTGCTAGGAGATCTGTATGAAGACCAAGTTGCCTATCATCCATATTTGTATAGGGTGCTCTAGGACTAGTCTAAGCTTCTTTCTTCGTTTTTTGGTTAGTATTTCAGTCTCTGTAAGCCTCAGGGGTCCAGCTTGGTTGGTTCTGTTAATCTTCATGTGTTGTTCTTATCCCCTCTGGCTCTCTCTTTCCTTCTCCCTCTTTTTTTTAAAATCTGTACCCCAGATAAAGTATATTTTCCTATTATTTGTGTCAGAATTGTAATATTTTTTCTTTTTTTATGTTAGCTTTTTTTTATAATTTATTTTTTATTTCTTCAAGTTACTTCTCAATCACAATCCCCTCCCTACTCCCCCCTCCAGTCCCACCCTCCCACCCTCAACCCCCTATCCTCTTCCTTTTTTTTTTTTTTTAAGTGAAATGTGAAGTTTCGGCCTTTTGCTACCAACTGTCATAAACTGTTTAGGATAATTAAGAAATGCAAACTAATAGTCATGCAAGTCTATCATTTTGTTAAGTACTATGACAGCCTTCTCCCTCTTATATAGGATGCCCAGAGCTCCCTTAATGTTTGACTGTGTTCTCTTTAAAAGAAAAAAAAAATTAGAAACCTTTTGGTCTCTTTTGAGTGTCTTCTTAAATCTCTTTTATTGTTACTTTCTAAAGTATTGAGTTTCGGGTGTCACATACATGTCTCCATGGGCAAATACATAGACACACACACATATGTGTATGCCTATGTATACACACACTTGATAGCCTAACAGATTGCTTCTTATCAAATTGAATTGAATTAGCTGCCTTCAAGAGACCTTGGAGATATGTTTTAAATATTTGAAGAGAGATTAGTTCATCCTCTTACAAAAACCTGGGTGTTCAAATAACTTAGGAGACAGCATCACTCTTTAAGAATTGCTTCCTTGAAGCTCTTAGCCCTCATTTGACTGATGAACTGAGCGGGGGGGTTGATATATGGGGGCTCTCCTTATCTTAGGAGAAGGAGAGGACTGGGATGGGGAAGAGGGAGGGAGGATGGGACCTGGAGGAGAGAAGGGAGGGGGCTGTGATCGAGATGTAACTTGAAAAAATAAATTAATATTAAAAAAAAAAAGACTTGCTTCCTTGAAATCTTTAGCGCTAATGTATTTGGGTACGGGCACTCAGAACAGTTTATTGGATACCAGTTGAATTTCCTCCTGAGTAAAAGTTAATGAATGATTTCCTATTTTCCTCATTTAATGAACGTTAGCTCTTGCTAATCAAAAGCAAGGTTTATTGAATTTAACTTTATAAAAAAACTTGTTATTTTGATATAGGATAGCCACCTGATGTATGTAATAACTTAGTTAATGCACTCAGGGCTTCTAGTTCTGCCATGTTTATGTTCAGAGTCCATATAAAGGTCTCGAGCATAAGGCTACCCAATTCACTTTACTCCTGTTTTCCCATGTAGTGCATTGTCTCCCTTTACTTTTCTTCCATTTGTCCAAAATGGTCTGAATGAGTTTTGGAAGTTGGGTTTTCCTACAAGACCAATCCAAGAGTGCAAATAAAATATAAAGATGTATTGGGGGGGGCCCTTTTTTGTGATGTTTTTGTTGGTAGAAAATCAGTTATGTTTTAACTCTTTCTTCCAAAACTAGACTTTTTAATTCAACCACTTGCAGACTTAAGTCTTCAGTCAAAGACTTGGCATAATCATAAAAGTTAGCCAGTATCACCATAATCTACTCGGTGTTGTGTGAAGGTAGATGGAGGCAAGGAAGGGACCCTGTCCTCATCCCTTCCCTCTCTAAAGGCTGTCAAGGAGATCTGTTGCCAACAGAAGATGTTACCTTTGTGGAATGTGTAGAGTCATCTTTATTATTTGTGAATTAGTTTTAGTGTCCATAGTCCAAAGGAGGACTTTATTTCTAAACTTTTAGTATCAGTGGGTAAATAAAGTTACACAAGTAAAAATAAGTTAAATTCTAAATGGTTTTTAGGAAATATTTCATTATAAGCAAAGACTATTGAGAAATTGTTTTTATACAATGATGTATATATCAGTTTTATAGCAGATAAAAAATGTAGGCCAATATTAGAAATGTAATTTATTTAATTTTTTTCTTTATGGAACTAGAAGTAATTTTCTGATGAAGCTTATTTGTTAAAACTGTCTCCATTTTATCTTCCCCCCCCCCAAGCTAAATCAGTTTTACTGTTCTTGAGTTTGATAGATGTATCAGAGGGACATTTGGATAGAACAGGATAATTGTAAACAGTATAATAGTCAGCTTAGTGAATTTCACAGCAGCATATGGGAATACAAATTATTTTCTTTATAGACTACTCTAGCACTAAGAAAGGAAATACCCGTCTACCACGCTGCGTGAATACTAGAAGTTTCCATTCACTTCCAGGTGATCTACATTTAGATGAGTGGCGTTTCTTTCGGCTGAGTCCACCTGTAAGAATGCTGTTACCCTGGAATTCTTGGGACTACTTCTTTATTATGGTCTATAAATGTGATTTCCTTTTATTGCTTGCAGTTATTTAGGGAAAATATAATCCTGCATTGCTATTTTAATTATTGTTTCATTAAAGCTTCTGTTTTTTCCTACCCATATTTTATCTAAATCCTTCAGCTTTTATCATGTAAAATGAGCAGGCTTGCATCATGTGGACCATCTATCACTAACTGCTTGTTAAACATATATCGTACATAAAGTATTTTACCATGTGACTTTTGTTCCTGTGACACCTGAAATGCTGAGGAGAATAAGTTAATTTAGAGTCATATACCTTCCTACATTATGATTTAATATTCTGCAAGAGTTATTACTCATATAATTCATTAATTTCAAGCATTTCTTTTAAAGACTTGTTTAATTTTACAAGATTGTGTGTGTGCGCATGCATACACAAACTCACAGATGCACTTAAGCACAAATTCATGCATATTTGTATGCACATACAGATTTTGGTCTTCAGAGGCCAAAAGAGGATATTGGCTCTCCTGAATCTGGAGCTGTAGGCACTTATGAGCCCTCCTGCATGGGTGCTGGGAATGAAATTTAGGTGCTCTGCTACAGCAGTATGTTAACTGCTGAGCTATCTCTTTATCCCCAGATTCAAGCCTTTCTTTGTATAATCCAAGGAAAATATTTTCTTCTCAGTATCATTAAATTTGAATTCTCAGCTTTTACCTATTATGTCTTATTAGACACTCAAATTGAAAGAACAAAATATCTCAATAAATTGTAGTGTTTTTTGTTTTTTTACTGTTAAGTGTACATTACACAGATGTAGGTGGATATTCTCTGTTTTTATTTACTAAACTTAGAAGCTGCTGTTAAGTTTCTATTAAGACTCAGTTTGTAAAATGAAATTTTAACCCAGGATCCAGGGCATTCTATAATCAAAACCCTGGGTTGTTAGTCCTACATTTAGAATCATGAGCTCTTGGAATTCTGTTTACAAATTCCTCAAATTTATTGTAGACATGGTACCTTATAAAGACTTCAGCAGGGCAGATCAAGACTAGTACTTTGCTTTTTATCATATGAGAGGTCACATGTCTTTATTATTTGTCTCAGTCTGTGGTAAGCTTATGAATTATCTAAACATCAATGAAGTAAGTCTGTCCTCAACTGGTATCTTGTGTTTCTGTAACTCTCCCATAAGCTCATCTTCCTCATCCAGTTTTTTTATTCTAATTTTCTTCCTTCATATTAGAAACAAAAAGATGACATTTTTATGCTCTACTGTTCATTCAGAGAGACTTGGCACTACTTCTTTATTGATGGTCTTGGCAGCACTGTCCTATTATAAAATTATCAGGATAAATAGGAAACTGGAAAAAAGCAAGTGTTTGTTAAAGGAAGACAATGTTCACACATATTAACCTACTGCAAATCTCTGGCCTCACTCTAACTAGCATGGAGATGGTCTGTCAATAAATGTTGCTTTGGAAGAACATTTTTTAGCAGGGATTTAGAATCTGGTGAGCTGTACAGTAAAGTCCTAGCCTGGGTGCTTTTTAGAATAGTGTAGGGATGATGGCCTGAACAAAGGTGGAAACTTGGTTCTGGACTCTGGAGATACTGGGAGTTAGCTAACCCAGTGTCTGCTTAGAAGAGTGTCTTTCCACTAGGCCTGATTCTTCTAGTGTGCTAGACCCTGGTTGTGCCTAGCTGCAAAACCTTAGAGAAACCAGCTGTTTTTCTGCCCCTGCATTCTGTTGAGGGTCCTGGTCTCCATGAGAAAAGTCCTTGAACATTTCTCCACTTACTTCACTTGAGAGAGTAAAAACAAGGCCATTTCCTGCCTGGCACAGGAGACTGTTGCTTGACCTGAGGGCAGAGTGCCCTCTCCTGCCTTTCTCCTCCCTGATTGGCCCTGATAAGCCATAAAGGGAGGACATCCTGATGCGGAGGCTTGTGCTTGATTAATGGCACTCGCTTTTCTCATTGAATCCCTCAGCTGCTTGTTCCCATTGCTTTCTCAGCCTGCGCACCTTTCAGATGTTACATGAACTCGTTAAATTTTCTTTTAGCATAGCTCAAACACTGTCTCCTTTTCAAAGTCCTGGCCCTTCTGCCTACTAGCATCTCAGATGTTTTGTCATGGGATGCAGGATGAGTGTTGCAAGATCTAGTGTCATAAGTCCATCAGTGCTGGTTTACTGGTCATGGGTTTCCTGGGTGAATTTGAAGGTTACAGAACTCTTATCTCAGAGCATGATGAAGCTCTGCATCAATTAAAGGCAGAATGCTAGAAAGGGAGTTAAAGGGACAACTAATTGAATGAGGGGCTTCCAACTTGCTCTAGCAGTGAACTTCAGAATCTTTTCCAGGTTATGTAATTTAGTTTTTCTCGTTTTTTTTTTTCTGTGAAATATAAACAATGAAATTTTCTTCTTTCTTCTAAGGTTCTTCTAAGATTAAATGAAGAAATCCATATGATGTGTACATAGTAAAAGCCTGGTAAAGTGTTAGTTGTTATAATTACTAAATCAAAACAACAGGTTATATATATCAAAGTTGACTAGTTAAAAGATAGCTGTAGGCAGACTAATGTATTTCCTGTGTTCTGGTTCTTTTTATGTGCAAATTCAAATAATAATAGGAATGTGCCTAAATATTACAGTTGTTTGAAGGAAGATAAAATGAGAGGGGAGTTACCCTAATGTTCTGGCACAAAAATTTTAGCTGAAAATCCTATTAGGAAGTCAATAAAGTAATTCTAAACATTAACATTTATGAGACTATCTAAGCGTTTTAGCACTTGGGAGGTAGAGGCAGGAGAATCAGAAGTTCATAGTCATTCTCAGCTGCATGGTGAGTTTGAAGCCAACTTGGGATACATGATACCCCATCTCAGAGACAAAAACAAGAGTCTCTTAAAGTGTAGTGTGGAAGGAGATTTGCTTCAGTGTTGAGTTCTGTACCAGTTACCTTGTCTGTAACACCCAAAGCTCTTTAAGGACAGTCATCTCTCCCATCAACTCTAGGACAACTGTGTATGTTCCATAACCCTAACATGTCATGTGCACCTTATCTGAACAGAAGCAGAGACAACTTTACTCCAGAAGTCAGTTTTTGAGAAATACAGACCAGTTAAAATGAATTGTGGCATGTATATCCTTACTAAAAACATAGTGAGAAAACCAGGAACTGTTAGAGGTTCAACTGAGTAAAAGCTGCTTGTACCTGTTTTCACACCTAGTCATTTGCATTCAGATACTTTGATGGGCTCACTACTTTATCATTTTATTACATCATAAATTTTTATATCTTGCTAACGATCCTACAAGAAGCTTAATTGTTTATAGGAAGATCTTAATTAACTAGAGTTCACCAGGTTAAGCAGAACACAAATTGAAGGGGTGATAAATGAAACACCCTCCACTCCTCTCCTTCTATTGGATGCATTATTGAGATAAACTGGTGTCTTCCCCTGGGTTGTCAGGTCTCACGAGGTGGTAATGCTCCCCACCATTCTTTCTGTCCTTTGTGTCATAGCAGGGTAGTTCCTCCAACCTCCCTCCACTCCTTTATGGAACTGTGATTAGATCAGAGTACTATGTCACAGAGAATTGTGACCTGTATACTGAGAGTCCTGAAATATTGTTTATGGATCTCGTTCTTTCCTAGGTATTTGCACCCCTCAGATCTTCCTAAATCAGTCTATTGTGAGCATCTAAGCAAATTACTTTGTGTTAGAAAGCAAGTTACTGCCGGAACTGAATAGATGGCTAGGAGGCCCATATTGTGTTCTTCTTTGTGTGACTCTCTGGTAGCAATGGATCCCTACATTGATCTCCTGGTTTTCCCCATTTGTTGATGATGAGCTGGTAACAGTTGGTGTGTGGTCACAAACCCATCCAATTGAAATAAGTTTATCCAGCCTTATGTTTAGTTGGCCAACAAGTGCAAAGGCAATTCTAGATATGGCTGTCTAGTAACATTCCTTTTGAGCCCTTGAAGTATGGCAAGTTCAAACTGAGATATGCTGTAAATATAAACCACATTTTAGAGATGCTGTCTTAAAAAAAGGTTATGAAATTGTCACTAAGAAGTATTCTATATTGTTACATATCAACATCTCTGATATATGGTATAAAGCTTTCTAAAGTTGTATCATGTTTACTTTTAAAACTTCATCAGTGAAAGTAGAAAAACTAAATTTAAAAGGTGCCTTGGGGCCTGAAGATGTAGTTCAGTTGGTGGTGAGCTTGCTTGTCATGAAAAAAGTGCTGGGATCAATCCCCAATGTCACATAGAACAGGACATGTCTAGTTCTAGCACTCAAGAGCTAGAAGCTGGAGGAGCAGGTGTTCAAGGTCATCCTTTGCTTCATAGTTAGTTCAAGGCCAGCCTAGGATACATGAAACCCTGTTCCACCCCCAAATTTTTGAATACTGTTTCTATAAACATCCTGCTGTAGGTTACTGTGCATAACTAAAGCTAGAAAACTCAATCTTAGGTTGAAATGGAATACTACCAGAGTGGGTAGAACTAATCTGAGAACCTGAGAGCCTCAGCTCAGGCTCTAATCTCTTCCTGGTTTCTGTGAACTCTCCCCAGAACTTCCCATTGTAGCATTTCCACCGTGTTGAACATGTGCACTTTTCCTGTGGTACCTTGTTCCTGAGTGAGGAGCAGTTCCCTGCTCTCTCCACTCCCCACTGGGTGCCTCTTAAAAGAGGCTAGTTTCTGTGTGATGATATCCTCTTAAAGATCTAGGGAACCCTAGAAGGGACACTTCATCTTTATGATGCATCTGGTACCCGAAGTCACAGCTTCTGTATGTTATGTGACACAATGGTTTATGTAAATTTATGTTTTTCTATAAGTCTCTGATCCCTAATTGCCTGTTTCTTTCCCAGAATCCCCTTGTTTTGGTGTGCAAGGCTGCTTGTCTTAATTTCCATTGCTTCATTCCTCTTTTGAGTCTTCACTTTTTTTTCTTTATTTTTTCTCTTAGTCTTTAGGCAACAAAGTGAGAGGTACATAGAAGGTTTTATAGCTCCACTACCTAGTAAGTACATTTTAAAGACATTAACTTTGTTGGATCATTAACAGATGTTTGCATTTTTGTTTTATTTAAAAGACACAGTAAAGTAAAGTAACTCTGTTTTGGTTGGTAGTTCTTTCAAACTCCTTTTCCTGCAATGAGAGTAAGAAATTCTTGCTTCCTCCCTTGGCTGATCATGCTTTCCACTATCAGTACAAATTAAAAAACAAATCAACTTCTAACATAAAAGAACACACCTGTTTGGCTTGAAGAGCTTGGCTAGGGAGATCCTTTCTCTGACATGCCAAATGCGACCATCACTAGGCCCCTGAAAAAGGATCTTTTTTTCTCTCTTATTTCACGTGAGCATTGGCAGAACTCTGACAAGCAGTTCTTCATATTTTATTACGTTCTTGTCTGCAGAATCTCTGTCAGGCAAAAACCTTGTCAGTGGAAAACCTGTCGTAGGATCAGAAGAGACAAAAACAGGTGTCACACAGGCAGTCAAAACTGAAAGAAAAAAAAGATTAGGCTAAAGAGAGAGAGGCAGACAATTACATTAATGCCGCTGCTTTTATCTTATAGATGTGTGTTATTATCTCGGGGTGCTGAGTGCGCAATTGCCTCACAGAAAAGTAGACAGGAGACAAGGGGAAACTTGATAGTTATTAACTGGAGAGGCAGTGTGTCAAAGCTGGATGGGGTTCAAAGTTTTACAGAGGGAAAAAAATGCAGGCAGCAAGCAACGGCTGTGTGGTTCTGCTCTCGGCTACATAAACTTAGGAGCAATCTAACATTTTCTACTTGGAAAAGGATCATAGAGAGAAAAACATTAATGAAAGATTTGATATGGAAGCTCTGGAGGTAACATTTATTCTATGTACATGTGACTCAATCTCAGAACCTTTTCTTTCTCATATAATCTTGCTACAATGTGAGACATGGTGGGTGGGTCATGGAGACAGGCATTTGTCAGTTCAGCTGTGTTATTTGGATATGTTTAAAACACCTATTATCAACACACTTTTAATTTTAAAAAAGCTATTAAGAAGCACTTTACTAAGTGTGAACATCTGTACATGCAAGCTGTAAATTAGAAGATCACATATGTGTGCCTCAGTCAGAGACTAAATGAATTTGGCAAGTGTTTTCTATTGCTGGGTTTTTAAACACAGTCATATCTAAAAGAAATAACAAATGCTACATTTCACAATTTGCATTGACTTTTTTATTGTGTGTGTTGGTACTGATTAATAGAACTTTTCTAATAAGAAGTTAGAGTCATTATCACCATCAAATTAGTAAACAGAACTCAGAGCAGCAACAAGTAACCCTTCTGTTTCTTATTCCCCAAAATTTGCTTTCTAAAAGCTGAAACCCTGGTGATACATAAAGTACTTTCACTTAGCAAGTTGCTTAAACCCTGGAAGAATTCAAGCTTTGCGATAATTCACATGTGTCAGGCAGCCCACTAACAGAGGACAGGCTGCAGTTGTCAATTTTCCTGTCTGGTCAGTCATACATTAGTTGTGTTAATGAAATATCAACAGAGACATTGTTCTGGCTGTTGGCATTTTTTGGTCATGCATTTAATACTTGGTTAGTATAGAATTTTGCTAAACCCTAAGACATTTTCTTAACCTTTTTCATCAGCCAATCCCTATAGCAAGTCGTTGTTTGCACTGGTCATCAATGTAAGGCAGTTTGATACTTGATATGTGCATTATACAAATCCAGCAATCCAGAAGAAAACAAACATCAGTGTCAGTGGTGTCTGGCAGTAGCCCAGAGTTTTAAGGGATTACAGGTAGTAGACAAAAACTAAAAGACTAATTATAGATTTAGAATGAGATTTCAGACTGACTTGCTAGGGAAGAAGAAAAACGATGACACAAAGGTGACACATACGTTTAAAAAAATGAAGTTAGAATCTGATCATTTCTTTTAGGCATTTGCTAAAGAACACTGGCTTATAATACCACTTTTTCACTCAGTCTTAAAGTGTTTCCTTAATATATCTGACAAAGGTCAAAGCATGTGGTGCATTTAAGTATTTCCTTCATGAAAATATATAGATATATGCTCTTTCAAGGAAATTAAGTCTAAAGCTGATGGCTTATTTATAAGAATTCAGGTTTTTTTTCTTTAAAGACACACAGCTCACTCAAGCAAAATTTAAAATTTCATGTTACATTTTAATGGGTTATGTTTTATAGCCAGCACACATTTAATTCATTGATACAAAAAAAATTGAATGAAGTAGGGATTAAATAACCAACTTCAGGCTAGTCTTGGCAACTCAGCATTGGATAGAACCACAGCAGTAGTAATAAGCCTGTAAACCTGGTTTTAGCAAGGAAATGCAATTACCAAAATTCTTTCTACAGCTACTGTCTATTCTGCAGACAATTTTCTCCTCTCTCTTAACCACCTTTGAGGAGAGTTGCTGCATAGGAGCGAGTACTTGCCCCTAGAATTGGGCTGTGTGGGGAACAAGGAAAAGCAACCCAGCCAGCCAGGCGCACGAGCCTCTGAGCTTCCTTCCACACATTGCCAGTCTACTTTTATGGGTGCTGCAGTCAGACATAAATGATCCTAAAAATCAGTTCTGAAGACTTTATTATGCATAAGAACACAGGGGAGAAATGCCAGTCAGCTTGAAATACTAGCTTCATGGTCTCAAGTGTTTCTCAGATTCGCCCCCAGACTAATTGTGAGTATTTCTATGCATGTGTTCCCACATTCTGAGAACTGCATGCCAACTGAAGCTGATTAAACACAGTGGCTGGTGGGGCTTATTGGAACTACTTTTGTCCCCTATCCCTCCATAGTGTAGAGACATATTTGTAACAGCTTATGGGAGTATTTATAGACTACCTTTTATCCATTAAGGGGTCATTTACATATGGTACATAAGGTGGTATGTGTAATGAGGGTTTGTGGAGTCTTGGTAAAGTCTTCAAATCTAAAACTACCAACACTATCTCTTCAAGAAAAGAAGCAAACCTTTTATACATCTGGACTGAAATTTTCATCACCATGCTGTTGAGATCAGCTCTTTCAATGACCTATTGTTTGCTTTCTTCTTTCCTCTAAATTTCTACAAGTAAGACTTCTCTCTGCTTTACATTAACTTACCGAATTAATTCAACTTTGACAGGAATGGAGCGAAGTTGTGACTTAACTAGAATATGAGTTATTTTGTATCTAATTTGCTCCCAATTACATAATTCTTCATCCCAAAAGCAGTGAATAAAATCTGCAGATCTAAATATTTTTCAAGTCACAAGGAATTTTCTCTCTTTTTTTCCTTTATTTTTTTATTTCTGCAAGTTACATCTCAATTGCAGTCCCCTCCCTTTTCCCCCTCCAGTCCCACCCTCAGCCCCCCATCCTCTTCCCTTTTTTTTTTCTTTTAAGTTTAAGGTATATCTTATTTCCCCCTACAGTTTCCCCTTTCAGTCCAACAAATGGCTCTTTATGTTATAATAACAAATACAATACAATACAACAGAGGTAATTAGGCCACAGTTATGAGGGTTATATGGCTTAACGTACATTCCCAATGTCCAGTCCATATGTATTTGGTACCTGACTTTAACATTCTACTATCTAAACATCTCCATGAGTTTAAAGGTCTATATCTGACTCAACATTCATACTAACTTGCAACACAATTTTAAAAGTATTTTCTTAGATTTATAACACTCTCTTGACTCCCAAACAACTCAAAATTTAATTACGAGACTCTAGCTATCTGTTCTTCAACCACCTCAGAGACCTAAGAGGGATAAATATATCTGATTTTATAGGAAGTACAGGGCCTGCAGCTTCCCAAACTAAGAAATGACATACCAGTGGCTGCCTGGACAGTTCCCATTTTCTCTCCATACATTACAGCATCGATCTTCAGTCATTTGGCCCCGTTTCTCTGACAGACATTGATTGTAGAGCAGGGGTTATGAAGGACTTACCTACCCTGTCTTGGCAGAGCTAGGCTGTCGACTTACCTGCTTCCAGGTTTTGTCCTTTTTGGACAGCATTCTGTCTACAGTTGGAGAAAGGGGCTTTTCTTACCAAGAGATAGACTTGCGACTAATTCAATCATCTCCCACTGGAGATTCTTCAATGCTCATCTTCTACGTGGAGGAGAATAGGGGGTGCTGTCAGGAGTTGATATGTCTTGATATAAAAATATCTAAAGTTATGAAAACATCTTTGAATGCCATATTCTGCAGATCTCTTGAGGTTTTTGAAGAGGCCCTATCTATCTCTTATATTAGGGTAAGCAGATGTTGCTTGTCTCTTAGCAGGTTTATTTCTGATTAGCTTAGAAAGTAACTATAATAGGCTGTCATAGTACCTAACAGAATGACCGGCTTGCATAACCATTAGTTTGCATTTCTTAATTATCCTAAACAGTTTATGACAATTAGTAGTAAAAGGCCGAACCTCACATTTCATTTTTTTTTCTTTACCTCCTAACCCTTCCATCCCATTTCTCTGGGGTGGGGTGTCCTTATATAACAGTCCCTCATCTCAGTTGAGAGTTCATATGAGGGCCAAGAGCCTCCTCATTCATTGTGGGTCTATGAAGCAGTACCATCAGTGAAAAGTGTCTCGTTGCCCGGGAGAGAGAACTACTAAACAAACAAACCAATAAGCAGACAATAGATAAAAAAAAGACTAAAAAATAGAAAAAATATAACTAATATATAAAAATTAAAAATAAGAAGTCTATGTCTAAGTTCCCTTTGGTGTGTTAGTTGTAGTATCGATACCTTCTACTATATAGCTAAAATCCTACTATAAGTGAATAGATGCCATATGCGTCCTTCTGAGTCTGGGTTAGATCACTCAGGATGAGCTTTTCTAGTTCCATCCATTTGGCTGCAAATTGAATAATTTCATTGTTCCTGGTAGCTGAATAATATTCCATTGTGTAGATGTACCACAGTTTTTTAACTCATTCTTGGGTTGAGGGACATCTGGGTTGTTTCCAGTTTCTAGCTATTACAAATAAGGCTGCTATAAACATAGATGAGGAAACTTCCTTATGATTCCATGAAGAGGCATTTGGGTGTATACCCAGAAGTGGTATGGCTGGGTCCTGAGGCAGAGCTATTCCAAGTTTTCTAAGATATTGCCAGACTGACCTGCATAGTGGTTGCACAAGCCTGCATTCCCACCAGCAATGGAGTAGGGTACCGCTTTCTCCACACCCTCACCAGCATGTGCTGTCATTTGAGCTTTTGATCTTAGCCATTCTGACAGGTGTGAGATGGAATCTCGGAGTCATCTTGAGTTGCATTTCTCTGATGGTTAAAGATGTTGAGCATTTCTTCAAGTGTCTCTCAGCCATTAGGGATTCCTCCTTTGTGAATTCTCTATTTAGCTCTGTGCCCCATTTTTTGATATATTATTTGGTTTCTTGGCATTTAATTTTTTGAGTTCCTTGTAGATTTCGGATATTAGCCCTCTGTCAGATGTGGGGTTGGTGAAGATTTTCTCCCAGTCTGTAGGCTGCCGTTTTGTTCGAATGACAGTGTCTTTTGCCTTACAGAAGCTTTTCAGTTTCATGAGGTCCCATTTATTGATTCTTGATCTCAAGTCCTGAGCTGTTGGTGTTCTGTTCAGGAAGTTGTCGCCTGTGTCAATTAGTTCGAGGGTTTCTCCCACTTTTTCTTCTAGTAGATTTAGTGTGACCGGCCTTATGTTAAGGTCTTTGATCCACTTGGACTTAAGTTTTGTACAAGGTGATAAGGGTCTAATTTCATTCTTTTACAAATGGACATCCAGTTGGATCAGCACCATTTGTTGAAGATGCTGTCCTTCTTCCATTGTGCCGTTTTGGCTTCTTTGTCAACAATTAGGTGGCCATAAGTGTGTGGGTCTATTTCTGGATCTTCAATTCAATTCCATTGATCTAGTGGTCTATTTCTATACCAATACCATGCTGTTTTTACAACTATTGCTCTGTAGTACAGCTTGAAATCTGGGATGGTAATACCTGCAGATGTTTTTTTATTGTACAGGATTGATTTAGCTATTCTGGGCTTTTTGTTGTTCCATATGAAATTGAGACTAGCTCTTTCCAAGTCTATAAAAAATTGTGTTGGTATTTTGATAGGAATTACAGAATTTTCTCTTAATCACGGTCATTTCTGTCTCCAGGATCTCCTGATTCACTAGAAAGATTTTAATATGCTGTCATTGTTCCTTATTAATGTCCCCCTTAGTGGGGAAGGTTTTATTAGGATCAAGCCTGTAGTCTACGAGGAGGTTAAGCCTTTGCATTGAGCTCTGATGGTATTTTCTAGTAAGGGAACTAAATCTTATAATGGCAAAGGATTGATGTTATAATGATTCCAAAGGGCCTTTTTATGATGAAATTCTAAATACGCAAAATCCCATTTAATGTGCAGAAGTTCATGGGCTAGCTCCATTGAAATGACATATCGTTATATTGGGTATAGTGTGCTCATTACAAAGTGTAGCATAATAGGAAATTATTGGTCATATTAGTAGGAATTAAGAACCACTCACCCCCATAAATTCAGAAGCTATGGCCTAGACATTTGAAGTAGAACCAATAACAATATTCTATTTATAAGCAATCAAAAATCTTAAACTCTGACTCCAAGAATTGCATTAACAAAATACTGCTACTAAAAGCTTAATTTTAGGACTTTAACAGTATTCATTGAAGGAATTCTACAAAAAAATTATCCAAGGACAAGTGTTAAGTCTATTATAAGTTAGCACAGTATACCCAGGTCCAAATCTCATATTGCTGACCACTTGGCACTACTATAACTTGAAGTCTTAAAGGCAGTTGAGAAGAGATAGGAAGTTCTCCAACTTCCCTTGCAATTTAAAGCTCACTTGGCATGTTCTCAAAGTTAAAAAAGAGGTTTTTTTATAACTTATAAAATTGTTTCAAAGAGATGTTTAAAAACATTAAAATATCCAAGGCAATACTAAAATTAGTGAAATAACAAATTTTCTTTTATATACTTTTCATATTAATTTCTGTTTGATATGGCAAAGTGGGTGGTTTTCCATAACCATTCCACTTTTCATACTTCTTATTTCTTGAGTAAAGGTCACAGGTGTAAGCTCCACACCACTATGCCTGAACAACTGTTGGATGGAACCCCCTGGACATACTTCTGAAATTAGCACATTCTTCCACAAATCACCAAAGTAACTTGCATTTGACTTTTAAAGAAAGTCGTGTTTTTAAAAAGTTGTGGAAGGCTAAGAGGTATAAACTGCCACTGAGAGCCAGTTTTCTAAGATTAGTGAAAAGCACTTTTGTACTCCTACATTAAGAAAAAAAGGGATCTGAATATGTTCATATTTTTGTGACCTTCACAGAAATTTTGGAAGTGGAGTCTTCAGAATTATAAGTTTATATTTAATTTATTTGAAGGTTCTGGACTAAATCCTGTTTTTAAAATTGAAATGAAAGTAGTCATACACTATTATCATTATCATCATTATTATTATCATTATTATTTCTTTAGATAGGTACTCCATCTAACTTGGTTAGATTAGCAATATAGTCAAGAGTATATATGTTATTATATATTTATAACATATTCTGTGTCACACTTGACACTCGATTACATTTACATTTCATTAATGAGCCATGAAAATTCTACCTGTTGTCTTGGTTACGATTCTATTCTTCTCATCAGTGAATGTTCTTTGTCCATACATTTGTGTCCCTTATTGTTTTTTAACTTTTACTGCTTAACCATCAGTTTGAAAGACTGTAGATCTCTCAAGTATTTATAAGCAGGCCTCAGTTTCTGCTTTGTTTTAATTGTGTGTTCTGTTTGAGGTTCTGTTCCTGACTCTTTAAAGAAATCCAGATAAATTATAATCCTTCAGCAACTTTATTAATAGTACAAGGGGCTTTTATTTGTATGTTGTATGTTTTCTTTGTTCCCCTAACTTATATTTTTATTGTATAGTTAGACATTTTGCTTTTTCCAGATGAAATTCTGAATGCAACATGGACGTTAAGAGGACAGGGAGGTAGGATTGGGATTGGGTATAAATCAATGATTAAAGGGCACGCAAAACAAATATGATGCCCCAGGTTCAACCTCTAGCATCCTACTCTTCAACACAGAAATGGGGTAATTTTTCCTCTGAGCTTTTTATACAATAAAAATAATTTTCTCTTTGTAGATGCTATTTTTTCAGTCTTACTGTATAACTGCTCTTTAACCCTTTCATAGGTCTTTTTTTATATAGATTTGAGACTATAAACTTAGCATATTGGTCACAAATCTAGTGAGCATCTGTAGGTAGTTTTCATAATATATAGACATTATGACTTGTCTGTTCACCTAATTGTTGGTTTTACATAATAGACTTACATCTTGGGTTTTGTTTTTTGTTTTCTTTTTTTTTCTTTCTTTCTTTCTTTATCTAGAGAATGTCGGAAGTGATACAAAAGGGAATAAGTAAATCTTAGAATTCCTGTCAAGATAGCACCCTAACTTTATCCTTTAAATTGTACTAATTATGCAATCCCATTGTTCTTTGGAAGTGTGAAAAGCAGAGAGAAGGGTTGAAAAGGGGGCCTGGGTAAGACCCATGAGAAGGGGGACTCTTCAGACTTATACCAGTACAGTGCAAGGAGTGTGAATTGTGCTGTCCTGTAAGAACTGTCCATCCATTCAGCAGTACAAATACTAAACAGCGATTATCCATTATGTGTCAGATATTATTAGTGCTTAAAATAAAGCCATTAGGACTTCAGCAAATACAGCATACGACTGGTAAATGTATAGTTGACATACAGGTACCAACATTGTTGTGGTATTTTGAGGCACCTAGGAAGATGTGGAAATTTCTCCAACCTTTGTGGAAAAACAAAACATAGAACCTCAAGTGAAGCTCAAAGGAAAGGGTTGGTGAGAAAGGAGAAGGAATTTAAGTAATTTAAGGCCAGCCTTGACATTAAAATTCTGAAAACTGAAGCCCACAGTTTCTCCTCAGGTGTTTGTTTGTTTTCCTTCATGCCCAGCTGAAGTGGTTTTTCTTGACCCCCACACTCTTCTTGCAAATTATGTTTCAATGATAAATGTGCAATTTTGTGTTTATTTGTGTTTTGTTTTGTTTGTTTTTGGGGTGTGTGTTTTTTCAAGACAGGGTTTGTCAATGTAGCCCTGGTGGTGTCCTGGAACTTGCCCTGTAGACCAGGCTGGCCCTGAACTAAGAGATTTGCCTGCCTCTGCTCCCCAAGTGCTAGGATTAAAGGTGTGCACCACTATGCCCACCTATCTGTTTATTTGTAGCTTTTGAAGTCTTTTTTGCTGTCCTTTATTAACTAGAAGTGGGCCTGAATCATCTCTAATTTGAAACTTAGCATAGGACATAAAAATACTCATGTAGTGACCAAATATTAATCTGCTAGGAAGTCAATGGGTAACTCACATGGAAGAGGGTTCATGTCAGAGAATTATTATGCTGGGAAGTAAAAAAACCCTGCTCAAGGCCATTTGACCATGTTTAATTGTATAAGTGCATATGACATGTGTGTGTACATGCAAGAATGTGTAATGAAAGGGTGAAGAGGTGAGTTATATGAAAAGATGGAGGAGAGTAGCAGAAACCTTTAAGAGACACGTCAAGTGCATTTTAGGGAAATTGACTTGGTTTTGCTTGTACTAGACAAGTATAAGAGAAAGACCAAAACCTAGTCAAAAATCATTAAAGTAATGAGGGCATGAGGGTCTGAACACTTGTTTTGAAGTGGTAGAAGTTAGATTAGAAAGAAGGAATTGATCCATAACAAACTGCAATGGGACTAATAAGTGATTGAGTATATAAGAGAGCAAGAAATAATTAGAGTTGATTTTGAAAGTTCTTGCTAGATAATAGAGAAAAAAACAATTTCAACAACACAGAATCTGATATCTGCAGATATTATCTCAGCTATGTAAAACCACCCAGTGAAAGAGGATGCAGAGACATCAGTACATGAATAGTCCTTGTTTTGTTTAGTGGGATGCAAGATGCTTTTATTATTTTCCATTTTCTTAAATTTATATCATCAAAAAAATTCCACTGAGAAAATAGCACATTCAATTGAGTTGGATTTGAAGCCTTTTGGCCATGTTTCCTAGTCCTACTTTTCTGAGCAATACAGGTTATTTATGTGTTTAGATTTAAGAGTATAGAGTTGAACTTACAGGATTGTACAATAGCTGGATTCATAGGCACATTAGCACATGAGGGAAGCACACGAGGCTGCTTTCCAGAAAAACTGATGCTTTCTTTTGCCTCTCAGTAGATTTCCCCTTCAAATCAGAATGTCATAGTCATCTGTGGTCCTGCTTGATAGCCTTATCAAGCATATCCCACCCTGCTTCTTGACTTGACCTTGTTTCCACCCTTTCCACTCCTTTGGAGTTAAGGTACTCGTAACTCTTCAAGCCATGGGAGTGCCATACCTAAATGAATCCTGAGACCCAAGAGTAATCGTAACATTTTCCTGTGCCAGGTAACTTGCCACTGTTGTCAAGTAACTGGTGGTATAACTGGGGTTGGAGCCCTTGGAGTCTGAGTTCAGTCTGATAGTCTGACTCTGTCCTTAATCTGAAAAACAGCAGTTACCTTTTACACTCTAAATTGTTCATTTAAGGCTATACTTTTAAACCTTAACCTTTGTTTTCAGCTGTCTTTTTTTCCAGATAGTATTACCATAAAAGTTCATTGGAAGAATTTTAACATTCAAACTATCATGTGTCTACAGTAAAATTAAGGAAATGTATCTATATGTAAAATCTTATTTTTTAAAAATAAGATTATTCATCACTGTAGACAAAATCAAAATGATATGAATATTAATGTTCATGAATTGCTAAATACTGAGTGGATTGCCTGTCAGGAAAATAGATGAAACTATTGGCTGTTTCTTCACAGATTAACCATGGGTAAGTGGTGCTTATAAGAGAAAAGGTAACAACTGCCACTTCTGTGTTTCTCTCCATTGTTACAGATGCAGTTGTTTAAACACCTGTCATATGTACAAGCATTTATTAAACTTTTCTAGATATATGATATTCCCAACTATATATTTATAACTAGAGAATGTGTGTCCTGCTAAAAAATATTTGGATTATTATTTATTTCCATGTTATTTTACTAATATACTGAATACAGTCTGTTAGTAAGTCTCTAGTCTCTAGTAGAAAATATTCTAAACTTCATAAGATTAAATAACTTCTGGATAATGATAATTGGAATCAGTTTGGGACATGATTGTATATGTGGTGTATGTGTATGTACATGTGTGTTTGATTACAGAAGCCAGAGATTGTGAAATAAATATTTTATGTTGTTTGAATGGGTGGATGATAACTACCTTATTCAGTGGTAAACACAGCTTCTGAAAGAAATTATGTGAAATGTATATCCACAGATTTTATCCAGTATGTTTCAAAAATCATATCGGTCTAGGAAAAGAATTAGAGAATTAGAAAGTAACCATCACTTATATATATATTAGGGGTTTTTCTGCTGTCTAAAGACCTGTGCTAGAGATAAGTAGGGATTGAGGAGAGTAAGAGGTTGGTGTGAATACTCAGGAGGTTGGGAGATGATTTTCAATATTGTATGCTTCTCAGTGTGCCCTGTAGATGGGTGCATATGTGAGAGTCGCCCATCGTGAGTTCTCAGACTGAACCTGCTCCTTCTGAGCCTCCCTAGGCTGTGCTTGAAGCTCTGTGGTGGGGGTTCACTCAGCTCCTTTAGCTACAGTTATTGCCAGAAGCCATGTGTCATGTTTTTGGTATGGGAGCATACTAACAACTTCTGCTTTTACTAAACTTCTGCACAGTTGTCATATATTCATATGTAAAATTAGAAATTTCCAGTTTGTAGAACATTCAATGTTTTCTGTGTATACTAACAACAACAACAAATTAGAAGCTTTCCATAGACTTTGGCTTGTTAGGATAAAAATTCTTTGTAGTCTTCTCATCTAACCTTTTAGACCTATCTCTACTCTTTTGTCTCTAAGTCTACTCAGTTCTCTTACACTCATTTTTTGTAGTCTTAGCCAGCAACAGCAACATAACATCTTGTGAAAACTTGCTAGAAATGCACTCTTGATCACACTGAACCAGAAAGTCTAACAGAACTGGCCCCATTATCTGTGATGTAACAGACCTCTGAGGTGGTTCTGGTGTACATCATGATTGAGAACCTCTGCCTTGATTCCATGTATGGGCACTGCTCACCTGCTAGCATCCTCATTCACTTGGGAGACTAAACCTTGTTCTTTCTCGCCTGTACCACAGAACATTTATCAAGTGTCTTATGGCATTAACAGCTCCTGTATCTGTCTATCTTTGAAGGTGGAGGCCACAATATAAATTACTTTTCATCTACAAAGAGCCCCTTCTCAGTGGTCTGTTAGTAAGTGCTGATAACCAAGTGAATGTATGCATGAATGAAGGACAGCATTTTAGGAGGAGTCGTGATCAATAAGGTCAGCTTCTGTGGAGAGATCACGGAGAATAATGAATGAAAAATCTATTGGATTTCACAGTAAGGCAGGTGTTGGTGACCTTTGAAATGCTTGCTTCAGCAGAGTGATGGGCAGGAAGCCCAGATTTCTGGAAGTTAGTGGTGTCCAACATGATAAGGACTTACACACTTCTTATTGACTGCTTTTCTGAACATGTAGAAACAGAATTTTCCTGGGTGAAGTTACTGAATGACTTTTTTGGTTGATAACCTAATTCCATTGAGCCTGTGATCTTAGGATATATGATCATTGTAACATACTGTGTTTCTAATTTTAAAATTTGCATGAAACGATCATGAATCCTAGAATGATACAAGATATTCAGTAAGTGCTTAAGTGGCCACTTCCCTTTCTTGTCTATCCTACAATTTTTTTTCCTTTGGTAATGCTGTTGATGAGATCACTCTGGCATTTTATAAAAAGTGAACTTCTTTAGAATATTACTTACTCTAGTTATGGCAAAAATTATGAATTTTATTTGGACTGAGGAAACATACTTTTAGTTGAACCAGGCAGTAAATTTGAAAATACGTGGTATTTACCTAGAGATGTTCCCCCAAATGGTAGTTGAATCAGTGGTAGGATTTCCAGTAATTAAGATATGGATGGGTAACAGAATTTATGACCTTAATTTTTAGTTTCTATTTGAGAGAGGGAAAAGAAACAGATAGAGAGAGAGTAAGAGAGACTGATTGATTGATTGATGGACTCATGGAACTGAAAATTACAAGAATGTTACATTCTCAATCTCAAGCACAGCATTAGTACCAGCATGTCATCTTTTAAAGATTATGTTTTGGCCCAATTCATTTAACTCTGGTGATTCCTGTTTAGTAGCACTTTTGCTAGTGACAAATTCAGAACAAAAGAGAGCATCTACCCTTTGTAACTAAAGTCCTGAATTTGATCTTATAATCCATCATTCCACCATTGTTGTGGTCAAGGAATAGGACAGACTGGTGTTTCCTCAATGACCTAACTCATGCTTCTATTCAGGAGTTAGGCTTGAATCCTCCACAGTTTGGTAGATATTGAAATTCAGCAAATTCATTCTCTGGGTTTACACATTTTATGTCACTTAAAAGACTAGCATCTTAATTTTTATTTCTCTAAATATTGTCAAAATTTGGTGACTGAGTTGTGGGTGGTTGTATACAATTTTTATACCAGAATTCAGGAGGCAGAGGCAGGCAGATCTCAGAGTTAGAGGCTAGCTTGGTCTGCACAGAAGGTTCCCAGGCAGCCAGAGCTATTTAGTTAAATACTGTCTCAAAACAAACACGTTGGTTACTCCCTACAAACTGGAACTGTGAAACAGAGTTTTTTGATACAGTATAAAACCTTAATGGAATGATAGTCTTTGATACTGGGTCAGGGTGAAATTGTGGCTGACATGGACAAACCATGCTGTTTACTGTCCACATCAGTGGTACATCTTCTAGACTATTGAGAGCCTCTTTGTGGACTAGTTGGGCTTTCTCATTACTACTATTGACTTACTAGCCAAACATCTTCTGCACTAAGTCTAAAGCTGGCCCTTTGCCTGTCTGTATAAATAAAATTTACTGGGACACACACACACACACACACACACACACACACACACACACACACACACTTCAGCCTTACAAATGTATGTCTCATTCCATACTCTAATGTGTAAGTGAGTAATTGTGAAAGAAAAGTTATAGCTTATGTGATTGTTACTAAGTATCAGGACCTTGTAGAATAAGTTGCAGACCTCTGTTGTATATATTGTTTATGACAGTATTCCTACTTCTTTATATGTGACACATTGATAAAGAATGATCATAAACTGATGAGATGACTCAGTAGACAGAGGTTCTTGCTGTCAATCCTGATAACAAACTGAGTTTAGTCTCCAGGGCCCATATGGTACAAGAAAACTCCCACAAGTCATTATCTGATGCTATATGAGCACCATGGTACATGGGCATACCCACACAAAAATAATTAAATGTAAAAAATAAATATATAAAGATCAGGAAATATCTTTGTATCTCACTATCTGGTTACAAAAGGTATTTCGAGGGAAATATTATTACTTTATATATTTTGCTTATGTTTTTACAGTTATCTGAAAAGTGTCTGCCTCCTCCCTCCCTCTCTCTCATTCAGTCTCTTCCTCTTTAGAAACTACCAGCCTCTTAATGACTTGGAAAATGGGATAACACTTTCCCTTCAGTTACTAAACACATCTGAACATAAGTCTGCATTCACTTTGCAGAGATACAATGCACCAAACCCATGCATAAAATTCAGGATTTGGTGTCATATTCTTTCTGTGTGATCCTTTCGGTTTCTCATTTGTTGTGGTCAGAGTGCAAACAGGCTTTTTTGAAGGGGGTTTGGGAGGGCTGATGAAAGGGAAGTGGGAGAAGAGCAGATCTCCCCAAGTGAGCACTAGGCTCCAAGTGAATCAGCCATTCATCACCAGGCTGCATAGTCAAGCTTCACTTGAAGAAGAACATGATAGTAACACCCCTCTCCTGCCTTTTGCAGCCTAAATGCCCTGTGGAGTGAGAGAATACTTCAATCTGCAGGCTTGTGAATCTCTTATCTTTCCCAAATGTTAAATTAATTTTTAAAGCTATTTATTCAAAGTTGACTTAACCACCAGAATAGGAGAGATCAGACAAATCAGCTGCAAGAAATGAAGTACGGGGAAACCCGAACTCTTTGACAAAGTATTCCTGGGAGTAAATGTGTTGAATGAAGCCAGCGGGTAAATGATAAGGGCCTTTACACTGTGGATGTAAGAAAGCAATTTATCAAGAGTACATGAACTCTCTAGTGGCTTCAAGTCAGGAAGAAATGAGAGTGGAGGAGGAGCCCTAAAAAATACATTAGAAATACTTAAAAAAAAAAACCCTCCATGTGAAAGCTGTTTTAAATCTCCCCATTATTATGCAGAAGTGCTGGTATATTTAAATTGGGGTTGCTCAGCTTATGTTTGGGCTATATGCAATACTGCTGTAAAGTGTTAGGGAGAAAGCATTTGACACAGGCCATTCAGTAACTTAGAATCTGCAGGAACCTTGGGTATTCTCAGATGTAGTTATGACTTAAGGCAGAACACGGTCTGATATTGGTTTGCCTGACTCATGAGGCTAGATGATCACCTCTCTGGATTACACGTTAGCATTTTTACTCTCTAGGGCATAGTGTATAATTCCAACAGTTAATTGCAACACCTTTTGTGTCATCTTGAGAAGTTCTGGGTGCCTTTCAGGAGCCATGGCTTGAATCTTGCTATATTTCCCAGAGCTGGGTGGCTGAGTCATCTTTTATAATGGAGAAAGGAGAGACAGATACTTCATGTTCTTAGCAGGAGGGTTCCCAGTAACTCAGATATGGATGGGAAATAAAACTTACGATCTTATCTTAAGGTTTTTAACTTTAGGGGAGAGAGGGTATTTCATAGAGTTGAGGGAAAAACACAGTTACTGAAATGTGAAATTCCAAGTATTTACACTAAGGATGGCCTTTCTTAGGTTTCTCCACAAGATAATTCCATTAGCTGAAATCACAGAAACTCCCAGTTGTAGTCATTTGTTTTTATTTTCATCTCATGCCCTTGTAAGAACTCTTAACAAAGGTATTAAGAACTACCAGACATCAAGCTAGTGAAGACAAAGCTATCCCATAGGCAAACATGAGGGAAATTTGAAGAACTGACGTTTCTAAAATCTCCCTTAGCTAATCTGAGTTGTATTTTTCAGTCCTCCACAAAAGTGTCAACTTCCCTTATTCTTTCTGAGGGAGGCTTTCTTGTGGTTGTGATCGTGGTTGTTCTTATTGAGATGACTTTCTGTGTAGCCCACACTGGGCTTGAATTCTCACTCTTCTTTATCAGTCCCCTGAGTGCTAGGATTCCAAGTATACAGTCTTCACCCTGCCAGGTTTGAACTAGGCCTTTAACCCTGTAACTTACAAGATTCTCTTCCTCTTCTTTTTTTTTAACATTTATTTATTAATTCAAGTTACATCTGAATCACAGCCCCCTCCCTCCTCCCTTCCTGGTCCACCCTTCCACCCTCTAAACTTCTCTCCCACCCATCCCACTGCTCTAGGGGCAGAGCACACATGGAATTGGGAATCTCTTAAGGACAGTTAGCAAAGATGAGTCTTTTTCTGTTTGAAAGGAGGGTCTTAGCACATAGTCCATGCTGTCTTGGCACGTTCCTCTGCCTGTACTGATGTTGTAGATATGTGTCCTCATACCTTGTTTAGGGGTGACTCTTGAACAAATGATAATGGCAGAGCCTGTTTTACAGCATGGATTTGGGTTTCTGAGTTTGTGTATGGGAGTAGGAAGTACCTTGATAACTTGAGCTAGAGTTTAATTAGCATATTAATTAGTCTATGATTTTAGAAAAAGCCATAGCCATTTTTGAAAAAAAAATCCCCATTGGCTCTCTTTCTATAAGTCAAATGTTTTGTCTGATGCTGTCTATAATTTATAAATACCTAATCAAACAGAAGGGGCAAAACAGGAAGCAAGGGCTCCTGCTTAAACATCTGTGACCATGAGCTATCTGTCAAAGTGGAGCCTGGATAATGTCCAATAATATTTCTAATTATTTTTTGTCCTTTTCTGTCTCTTTATCCTTACCCTATCCCTGGGACATTGGTGGAATGACCACAGCCTTGGATAAACTCAGCACACAGCACCTGTACCACCCCACTCAAGTGGAGATTGTGCAGTCCAATGTAGTGTTCGACATCAGCAGCCTGATGCTCTACGGGACGCAGGCAGTACCCGTGCGGCTAAAGATACTGCTGGACCGGCTCTTCAGTGTCTTGAAGCAAGAGGAAGTGCTGCACATACTGCATGGCCTGGGCTGGACCCTGCGGGACTATGTCCGAGGATACATCCTTCAGGTAGGAGAGTATCTGAATACTATATCTGGGTCAACTCGTGGTGGGTTGAATGAGAGCTCTAGCTTCACCTGGTTTTCTTTCACTCCTTACATACACCCAAATAGGTATACTCTCCTCTGGGCAGGGAGTAGGAATGGGGAGAGTTATGTCTCTAGGCTACTGTCAGGCCTTAGTATGTAGTTGAAGAGAAAAGTAGCCTGTCAAATACTGTTGCTTTATGTATACCTTTGAATTCAACTCTTGTCCTCCAAAATGGGCTATCTTATTTCCTTCAGTCAGTATTTGAGATGAGTGGTGAGTTTTGAAATTCTGATATTACCCTCCAGCTGTGTTCATGAAGGTATTTATCATGCCCAGGGCGTGAGGTCCACTTGAGTGCTGTGAACTATCATTATTTATTGTGTCTTCATCCAAATCAAGGAAAGAACTGTAACCTACATGAACTAGCTGTCTCCATACCTGTGAACTCTCATGTAGCCTCAGAGCTTGACTTCCTGGAAAATGTACACATGGATATAGGTCTGGCTGTCTTGTGACCTGGAGCCCCTCCTTTGTACCAGTGACACTTCTAATGTAATAGGGCTTTCAGATTTATCTGGGAAGCCTATAGCCTCTGCCCTACCATCAATACCCCATCTCTCATTACCTTGTTGGCGCCATGACATAAGTCATTTTGCCTGTGATATTTCTTTATGTCTATCTGCTTTCCTGTAATCCTTGAGGGGTAACTATTGAGAACAACATGTCGAGAGGCCCCAGGATCTAAAATCTTGGTGATGAAAGACTAACTTATGTTGAAGGAAATACCAGTTGGGAAAAGTAGAATCTAAAATCTTTTTTGACGTTTCCTATGGAGATATTTCCAGAACTGAGCTCTTATGAGGAAAAAAATGTTTATAGCTATGCCAGCCCTATAAAGAACCATTGATAAAAATGATATTTATGATCTGACCCATCCCGTGTAATATGCAAGTCCTCAACTGCTGAATACACATAATACACAATCTTCCAGTCTCTCCATGTTTTAATCTGGGATGAGAACACACATATTTATGTCATTCTTCTCCATGGTTCCCCTAGATGTCAGTAAGGACATAACAGCAATAAGATGGTGAAGAAAAGTAGAAGAAAAGGAATGACCTATCTGATTCCATAGAGGATTATTTATTAGTTTAGTCAGTGCCTCAGCTTGGACAGCACAGAAGCTTTGGCTTTCAGAAGATAGACTAAGACTGACAATAATTATATATAGCATTTTCAGTTTATATTACCTACTTTTCTTTTGCTGTGGTAAAACCCATGACCAAGGCAACTTGCAGTTGGCTTATAGTTCCAGAGGGTTAACATCTTTAAAGGCAGAGATAGAAGGTAGTACACATGTAAAAAGGAACAGAAAGCTGAATGGTCACAACTTTTTGTTTTGTTTTGTTTGTTTTGTTTTTTTCAAGGCAGGGTTTCTCTGTGTAACAGCTCTGGCTGCCCTGGACTCACTTTGTAGACCAGGCTGGCCTCAAACTCACAATGATCTGCCTGCCTCTGCCTCCCAAGTGCTGGGATTAAAGGCATGCACCACCATACCCGGTTTGAGTGGTCACATCTTAACCGCAAACATGAAGCAGAGATCACAACCAGAAATGGCCAGAGTCTTTAAACTCTTGAAGCCTATCTCTAATGACATACTTTCCCCAATAAGGCCAAACTTCCTAAAGCTCCCCAAACAGCATCACCAACTGGGCACCAAGTGTGTAAATATATGAGACATTCTCATTTATATCACCATAGTTTTTATAAGTATGTTACATACTGTCTCATATGCCTCAGGATAAGACTGTTTCAGTGAGGTGAGTGGGCAGATAAGTCCTAAGAGGCAGGGAATATGAAGGGTGCATGATGCAGGGTGAAGAGCCAGGCAGAGAAAGCATGGGGTCACGTTCACCGTGCTTTTGCTGTTTCTTCTAGTTCTCAGATCTTTGGAGCACCAAATCTTCCTGCAGTACTTACTACATGATGGTTGACATCTCTTTTGGATATTTTCTTCTACAAGAAGAAAAACCTCTTACAGATGTCTGCCTGGAGTAGTTAGCTAAGTTTTCCTTTATTTAAAACCTATCAAGTAACATCTTCACTGCCCCCACTGTGATGCTTGCTACAGCCATTAATACTGTATTTCAACATAATGACATTTTTTTTTGCCTGAGATAATGGTAGCATATGTATCATGTCATCCATCCTCTTCAGACAAATATATATATATACATATACACACACACACACACACACACACACACACACACACACACACCCATGACTATACTGGTCTACCATCATAGCACCTCTGTAGTAACTCCTGTCACATTTTGATGTCAGTAAAGAGAAAACCTTAGAACACTGCTGTTTTGCACCATTCTGATTGGGCTAGAGCTTTTGTAAAAATATAAAATAATTATTTTTAGGTACAATTTTCCCAACGTTCCATTATGTCTCTACAGTATAGAAAATATACTTCTCTAAAATATACTCTGGATTTAATTTTGTATGACAGATAGTTGCAAGGGAAATGTCAAAACATCAGCAAAAAGCCTCAAACTAATATATATAAAGACTCTTTTTAGGAAAAGAAATGCTACATATAAAAATATTGCCATTCTTAATATAATTACAATTAATGTTCATTAATATAAATTTTGACAAATCTCAAATTTTAATGTATCATTTCTTAAGAGTCTAGCATTGATATTTTCACAAAAATATAGATTTCGCATAGTAGAGGAACTTTCAGCTTAGTTTCTGTCTTCTTTTACTGATAGAATTGATTTGATATTGATTTACTTTAAATGGCACTTTCTGTCATTAGCATTCATTAAATACTTGTTCTGTGTAAAACAGTCCTGGTATTAGAATAAAAGCAAAAAGTTGCAGGGTACAAAAACATTCAAAAATACTGAGTGAAAAATCATTCATTTTATAAAATACAAAAGGAGTTGGGCTATGAAAACACCCCCTTTCTTCCAAAGGTGGTTCTTGATTATTGTCCACTACTTTAGATTTATGTGTGGTAATGATAAGGTATGCACAAATGACTTTTTAATATAATTATATGTAACATTTTTTTGGTACAGGTAGAATATAAAATGTTCATCTGACAGCTAGAGAACCCTATGATGCACCATTAGTGTACAAGTCATTTTATCTGGCTAAAACTCAATTGTCTTGTAGCCCTCCAGGCATCAATTTTAGCATTATTGCTCTCAACAACAGTATATTGAATATTATGTCAGTTAAAACAGAGTAATTATCAAGGCAAGTTAGGGTGGCTGTTAGTCTTACCACATATTGACTTGGTTAGCAGTTGGCTATAGATTGTGTTATTGGGCAAATGAAGATGTACTGTAAGTTGAACTGATCAAGCCAGGATATTAATCTGAGTCTCCCTGGACCCAAACCTACATTCCTTACATATGCCCAGCTACTCCTACCTTTAACAAGAGTTTTTTTTTTTTTTTAAGTGGAAGAGAGTATGTCATCTGTGCTTTTAATCTGGGAGTGTGTGCTTAAGGGAGAAGAGCAGGTCATTCAAAACTCAAATGAAAGCTATCAATTGTGTATGATGTTCAAAGAGAAAGGAAGGTAACACACAGTCATTGAAAAGCTTGGTATATCTGTTAAGGAGTCCCTCACTGAAGTGGCATCTATGTGCTCTATTAGCCAGCCAGTTGAGAGTAAAATGCAGAGCATAAATTGAACAGTGGTGATCTAACAAGGTGGCCATTTTCTAGAAGTGAAAACCTAGTGTTCTCTTATGTAGTTGCTAAAGTCTTCATTCAGAAAGGAGAGAGGGAGAATGTTCCAGAAAAGTAAAATGGGAATATTCACTTAAATGCTAAAATACAAATATAAGGGACCATATATTTTTCTTCAACTAAAGAATAATAATAATCATTATTCCAAGTCATTCTCTACAGACATATTTATTGACAACCAATAGAAACAGTGGCCTGGTCTCTTGTCCTGTCCTCATTTCCTTTCTATCTTTGACTTATCATTGTTGAATTTAGTCATTTCAAAATAAAATTTTCACATATCCTCTCTTTGGCTTGAGCATGTAGCTAACTTGCCTAGGTGCATGTACCATCCTGTCTTTGGAAAGCTCCCCACCTGTAAGCAAGTCCTTCCAGAATTCTAAGACCCAGTTCAGACTTTCTGAATAATTAGCAAAGTGTCAGCAGCCTGTGAGCACATTGGCAGTGGTACAGATCACAGGTCACCTGGGTCTTCATGGGGCAAGCCACATATTTCCAGCATTTCTCAAAGATTAACATCAATCTGAGAAGTCTAGCTTTAGACATGGGAGGAACCATATGCTGGATACCTTCTGAGTAATTCATGATGCACAGAAGCATAATACAGCCTCTGAGGGCTTTTGAAGGAAGTAGGCTGAAAAAGTGGAGTAGTTTCCCCAACCCTTGCTAATTCCTAAATTTTTGTCAAGTTCATCCAAAGAACATACTTACCTCTTCCTCAGCATGAAGTCCACTTAAGAAGGGTTTCTTCTGCCTGCAAATCCCTACTGTTCTGCCTGCATGGTTAATTTCTTCTTCTATAGGAATAAGATGATATCTAGTTTTTTACCAGTAATAGTTGAAACAATGTAGCCTTCCTTTTCTGGCATTATTCTTTTTTTTTCTCCTTTATTTTTTATTTCTTCAAGTTACATCTCAATCGCAGTCCCCTCCCTATTCCCCCTCCAGTCCCACCCTCCCACCCTCAACCCCCCCATCCTCTTCCCTTTTTTTTTCTTTTAAGTTTAAGGTATATCTTATTTCCCCCTACAGTTTCCCCTTTCAGTCCAACAAATGGCTCTTTATCTTATAATAACAAATACAATACAGTATAACAGAGGTAATTAGGCCACAGTTATGAGGGTTACATGGCTTAACGTACATTCCCAATGACCAGTCCATATGTATTTGGTACTTGACTTTAACATTCTACTATCTAAACATCTCCATGAGTTTAAAGGTCTATATCTGACTCAACATTCATACTAACTTGCAACACAATTTTAAAAGTATTTTCTTAGATTTATAACACTCTCTTGACTCCCAAACAACTCAAAATTTAATTACGAGACTCTAGCTATCTGTTCTTCAACCACCTCAGAGACCTAAGAGGGATAAATATATCTGATTTTATAGGAAGTACAGGGCCTGCAGCTTCCCAAACTAAGAAATGACATACCAGTGGCTGCCTGGACAGTTCCCATTTTCTCTCCATACATTACAGCATCGGTCTTCAGTCATTTGGCCCCGTTTCTCTGACAGACATTGACTGTAGAGCAGGGGTTATGAAGGACTTACCTACCCTGTCTTGGCAGAGCTAGGCTGTCGACTTACCTGCTTCCAGGTTTTGTCCTTTTTGGACAGCATTCTGTCTACAGTTGGAGAAAGGGGCTTTTCTTACCAAGAGATAGACTTGCGACTAATTCAATCATCTCCCACTGGAGATTCTTCAATGCTCATCTTCTACGTGGAGGAGAATAGGGGGTGCTGTCAGGAGTTGATATGTCTTGATATAAAAATATCTAAAGTTATGAAAACATCTTTGAATGCCATATTCTGCAGATCTCTTGAGGTTTTTGAAGAGGCCCTATCTATCTCTTATATTAGGGTAAGCAGATGTTGCTTGTCTCTTAGCAGGTTTATTTCTGATTAGCTTAGAAAGTAACTATAATAGGCTGTCATAGTACCTAACAGAATGACCGGCTTGCATAACCATTAGTTTGCATTTCTTAATTATCCTAAACAGTTTATGACAATTAGTAGTAAAAGGCCGAACCTCACATTTCATTTTTTTTCTTTACCTCCTAACCCTTCCATCCCATTTCTCTGGGGTGGGGTGTCCTTATATAACAGTCCCTCATCTCAGTTGAGAGGTCGTATGAAGGCCAAGAGCCTCTTCATTCATTGGGGATCTACAAAGCATACCATCAGTGAAAAGTGTCTCGTTGCCTGGGAGAGAGAACTACTAAACAAACAAACCAATAAGCATACAATAGATAAAAAAGACTAAAAAATAGAAAAAATATAACTAATATATAAAAATTAAAAATAAGAAGTCTATGTCCAAGTTCCCTTTGGTGTGTTAGTTGTAGTATCGATACCTTCTACTATATAGCTAAAATCCTACTATAAGTGAATAGATGCCATATGCGTCCTTCTGAGTCTGGGTTAGATCACTCAGGATGAGCTTTTCTAGTTCCATCCATTTGGCTGCAAATTGAATAATTTCATTGTTCCTGGTAGCTGAATAATATTCCATTGTGTAGGTGTACCACAGTTTTTTAACCCATTCTTCGGTTGAGGGACATCTGGGTTGTTTCCAGTTTCTAGCTATTACAAATAAGGCTGCTATAAACATAGATGAGGAAACTTCCTTATGATTCCATGAAGAGGCATTTGGGTGTATACCCAGAAGTGGTATGGCTGGGTCCTGAGGCAGAGCTATTCCAAGTTTTCTAAGATATTCTGGCATTATTCTTATCTCAAGACTGTTTTCTTCAAGGTCATACCACAGTAAATACAACCAGTCCGTTGTTAACATCTCTTTCCTGCCATTGCTGTAAAGTACTACAGTTCACTCAATATGTATCAGTTACAAGGAAATACACTTAAACTTAGGATGGAGTGATATTTTACTATAGTACCCAGCCATTCCAGTTGGTCAAAGCTTTTTTTCTGACATCCTAGGGGCTGACTGAACAGCTACAGCTGTGCCAACTGAAGGTAGTAAGAAGCAAAGGCTTCCAGGATACCTAGTCAGAAGTTTATGCAAAATAAACATTTTGTGGTATCTGTGTGGTAGAAAATGTCAATATTAAACAAACACCTACATTTGTATCACCCTGTGAGAAGTAAATTCACATGTCTGTTCTCTAAATCCCTATCCACCCCCTCTTGTAGTTACTTTCAATAAATTAACATTTGGTGCATTGAAGTCTATATAGGTTATATGGCTTTTCTAAAATCACAGGAACTCTAGACTGGTACAATAATGTATGACAAGCTTCCTGAAAATAAGAACCACATATCTCTTGTTACCCTCTCAGCCCACATATAGCCCACATGTTGGCCATTTTCCAGTGTTTTGTGTGGGAAGGCAGATTCGTGGTTTGGATTCCTGACTTAAAGTATTATCGGGAGTATGAAATTAGGCCTGTGTCTTTATTTAATATGAGTCCCTCACCTGTAAAACAGCATAATAATATCATTTCACAACTTTGTTGTGAAAATAAAAGTAAGACCCTGAACATGAAGGCCTAATAATCCAGCCATCGATAAATGTTAAAACGATATTGGAAAGCTGATGATGAACTGCTTAAACTAATGGCTACCTACTCATTTTAGTTTATAAAAAAGCCTTGAATTCTGGAATCCCTCCCTCCCCCATTTTTAAAACATTTTTGAGACAGGGTTTTCCTCTGTAGCACTGGCTGTCCTGGAACTTGCTCTGTAGAACAGACTGGCCTTAAACTCAAAGATCCAATGCCTCTACCTACCAAATCCTGGGATTAAGGGTGTGTGCCACCACCACCTTAGAGCAGAATACCTTTTCAACCAATCAGACACAAAGATAGCCATGCTTCTGTTGTAAAGAAACCACATGTACATAACCATACACAAAAACATGCATTGGAGCATATTTGAATGCAGAAGAGACTACTGACAGACACTGGACTCCGCAGTTGGACAAACTTGGTGTAAGTCTTGGTTTCACTTTGGACAGCTGTTACTTAAGAGTGTCAGCATCAGGTTCTTCCTCTAGAAATACTATAATATAATGAAATTGCATTTATATATCTCATACCTTAACTAGCCCATGGCATACTCTACTGATAATTATTACGTTGTGTGTGTTCACATGTGGGCCTTTTTAAAGAAATGGCTTAGTCTATAAGACACTGTTTTTATCACTTTTTATCTCTCTATTTCATCAACTCTTCCAGTAGCTTTCTGAGTCCCTGGTGCAGAATAAATGAAACTTGTTAAAAAGAATTATTAGAGTAGGCTTTTATATGAAATAAAAGTTATAAGGTAAGGGTGTAGCTCAGTGATGGAGCACTTGCCTGGCATGTACAAGGACCTGAATACAGTTCCCAACAGTAGAAAATAAAATGGTCAGATTTTTAAATGAGTGTTAGCTAGGCTCACAAACTTTTAGGGAGTTCCAGAAGCAAAAAGAAAAAAGTACCTATATATAGTTTATTTCAGTAACCTGTTAACCAGTTATTTGCTGTGTACTGAGTCCACCAGCATAGGTCTTTCCGAAAACCTGCGGGATAATGAGCAAGGTATCTATGAGCAAATGACAGGAAGGAAATTATTTGATTAAATCGAAGAGAATGTGCAAATGACTTAAAGGAGGAATAATTTGATCCCAGGTAAAGACAGGATAGTCATCATAACTCGTAAGAAAGTTATCTTCGTATCCCGTCACCAACTTGTCAATCTTTTTCAGAGAGGAAGAGCACGGGCATAAGTGGCCAAGATCCTTGTGTTTCTAGCAAGAACATGCAGAAGAAGATGGATAATTTGGGGCAGTGTCTTATGTTTAAAGTGTTTGTTTGCCAGAGTGCCTGGGCCATTTACAAACATTATCCTGGCAATGCTCCTAGCCTCCCTATTAAAAGAGATAGTTTGGGAGACTATTATCCTTAGTTTTAAAGTTACCATGGCTAAAGGCCTTAGGCAGACTTAGAGCTGGAAGTTGAATACAGGGATTTTGAATCCCCTGGCAAAGCACTAATTATTCCAACATGAATGGAAACAAAGTTCTTAGACAAGACTATGCAGCTTGATGTTTTGTGCTCAGAGGTAAGCGAAAATACTCTTCCCTTTACCCTTGTATCATAGAACCAAATAGCTCAAATTCTGAGGTAGAATGTCATGAGTCCAGTAATAGGGCCTGTGTGTATGGAACATAGAAAGAGACTTCTGCTATCCCCAGGAGAAGCAGAAGTGAGTCCACCCTTCCTTGACAAGTTTCATTTCATAAGAACCAGTTCATGTTTATTTGAGGGCACATTCTTTTTTGTTGTTATTGTTGTGTTTTTGTTGTTTATTGAGACCTGTACACCAAGCTGGTCTTCAACTCAAATATGCCTGCCTTTCCCTCCCAATTGCTGGGGTTGAAGGCATGCATCACTACCACCACAACAGCCTGAATTTTCTTTTTGATGGCATTGATTAAAATCTGTTATCTCTGAAGTTGCACTCCTATATGTTTTTCATTGAATTTAAAATGGATGACTCCTGACCTTTGGGGTTAAACCTCAAAATGATATCTCCATAAGTCTCATTTTCTTTGTGGTACCTACTTAGAAGAATTTTCAGAATGAACATATGTAACATTAAAAATTCACAGTGAACCTCAGTTAATGTAATTACCTAAGAAGATCAGTCTTTAGTCCCTATCTCCACCCTTAGGTTTCTAGAAGAGCACACATTTCATGGTTCTTCTACTTTGTCATACATTTTATTTGAGTCACTGTGTTCTTTTCTGATATTTTCCTCAATTTGTCAGAAGGGGTGAGTGTTATGACTAACAATGAAGCATGAGAAAGTTTTTAGGGCCAGGCTCTACTATCTGTTTCTTTAACTGCCTTATATCTCAAATACTTAGGTGTGAAATTCTGAAGGGCTCTGAGAGGTAGGAAAGGATATGTAGAGGCTTCTGAAAACTTACGAAATCTCTACAATGAGTCAAACATAACTAAAATATATATTTGTTTGTTTCCTGTGTGATATTGGTATATATAATGCTGACAGTGCTTAGAAACAGTGTGTGTGACAATACGTTTGCTAATACAGTCAGACTAATGGAATTAGTCTGTGAGATTACACCATCAAAGACTTGTTGAAATAGTCGGTTCTTAGGTAAAAGAAGTATATTGTTACTCCGTAGAAAGGATGGGCCAAGCTTTTTTCCATACAAGAAAAATATTACACTCAAAAGAGGTATGAATAAGTTTATGGGGAAATCGATTTCACTTGGCTGCTATCTCTGAGCGTGGGGCCTTTGGACATGGATCTTGAGTTGTCTGATGCTTCCATAACACTACCTACCTCCCTCTTTCTTTCTTTCTTTCTTTCTTTCTTTCTTTCTTTCTTTCTTTCT
>CAJQZJ010032443.1:7469744-7496335 GCA_907164525.1 Lophiomys imhausi
TTCTTTCTTTCTTTCTTTCTTTCTTTCTTTCTTTCTTTCTTTCTTTCGTTCTTTCTTTCTTTCTTTCTTTCTTTCTTTCTTTCACTAACTAACTACCTCTGTTTCTAAGGAAAGTGATTATAATGGTTCACTAATTTAGCATTTGTTTTTCATACCCTGGGACTTTGTAATTATTTACAAATTGTATGTTTACAATGTGGTAAACCATTGTGATCCTGTTGTCATCTAGGAAGTGTTTCCACTTATTGGTGACAATGGAGTGGTGTATTCACTCTTGTCCACCCTCCCTCTTAGCACTTTCTCTTCCTTTGCAGAAAGGAGACTTAAGCTGGGGGACTTGGACAGTAGGCGAAGCAGTGATAAGTGTATATTACAGCAATGAGTCGTCTTGTGCAACTACATCAAAACAGAATGCACAAAACCCACAAGAGAGTGAGATACTGCTCAGGAGGCATTTTTCCATCCAGAGTTCATCATGTTTCCTATGTGATTCTTATGTAGAGACCCCAGAAAACACATTTTAGACTTTGAGAGTGCAAGGTTCCTTCTGTTTCTTTAATCTTAGGTAATTTTCTCTAACAAAACCATAATAACAACGTCAAAAGCAGCTTTCTAGTTAGTCTAAGTAATGTGGTTTTGTATTTTCTATTTTTATTTTAATAAGCTTTTCCTGCTGTGGATTTTTTGTTCTTGTTTTGTGTTAAGGTTAGTGTTAAGCCAATGTGGTAATTCAAACTGTGGCATGTTCTGCCTTTTTCTGCAGTACAGCTCTGAAGGAAGTCTTGTTGACAGTAAGCATTTGTGCATCCTTAGACTGGGACATAGAGCACTGACAGCATTGGCTCCTGATCATAGTGACCCAGTCTATGGAAGAAATTGACCTGTGAATAGTAGACTAGTGCATAGGCTTTATCTCCAGGGTATCTGTTCACATTAGACCTGTTTATTCATAGTTTGTTGATAAGACACAAAATGGGTGAGTCAGAGAAGCACCTTAAATTACCTCATTTATTTGCTTGTTTTTAAATATACAAGCCGTGGTTAGAAGTTTGAAATGAACAATAAGATACATTCAAATTCCTGTGGAAAGAGTAATTAAGAACGCCTTGTCTCTGGGCTGTCATCTCTGCCAGATTTGAGTTCATGCTGGGGATGTTCCATAGAGTCAGTTATCACTCTCTCACCACTGGGATTGCTGCGGTCCTACGCACTGACATGTGAGGGGATGTCGGTCTCGCAGTAGCCATGGACCTGTGCCAGATTTTGAGATCTGAAGGGCCAGTGTGGGGAGATTTTCAATTCTGAGAATCGGGGTTCTAGTCTATAACAGCAGAGCCAGGGAGGCCAGTTGAATCTGTGGCCAACACCATGGTTTAAAAAAGTTAATTTCCCTCCCTTTCTTTTCTTGTGGTGCTATATTACTTTAAAATATGAGTATCTCTGACCATTGATCCTCCAGCGACTTTCTGCTGGATTCAAATTGTGGTTTCCTAGGTGAAAAGGTCAGCATGTTATTCATTCAGCCACACATCAATGGAGATTAACTGAAAGCAGTACAGGACATTTGGACGTTGCCAGGCCCACAGTACCTGAAGGAGGTATATTTCTTTCCTGCATAGCCTTCACTCGGTTTGCCATAGAAAGAGGATGCCCTGTCTTCTGGGAGTGGGGGAGGGTTCTCATTGGCAGTATATTAACCACTGCAAATCCATGGTCATCGGTTGCATAAGAACCCTTGAGAATCAAGCATGTCATCTCTGTAACATCACCTGATTTAGTACTTTTCCTCAGGTCTGCAGTGTCTCAGGGGCCTTTTCCCTTGTAGCTAGCACTGATCCTTCAGCGAGATGCTAGTGTCTGTCCTGAGCAGTAACAAGGAAAAGCCATGAAGTGTGAACAGCTCTTATTATGGGTAAATGTCATTAACACTTCTGCAGCCTTCTCTGCAGTCTGAATGCTCTTGTCAAGAGAGTGACTCACTGAAGCCTTCCTTTAAATCATAGGAACAGAGTTTCAGATGCTGAAGTTTTACATTTTAATTAAGCAAGGCCATTATCCCCCCTTGCTTGCTTTTTTTTTTTTTTTTTTTTTAATCAGCTCTGCCTGTAGCCTTTAACAGTCCTCTAAAATAAGGCTGGAAATATTTGTTAATGGAAATTATTTTAAGGACTTGAGAAGCAGCTACTCTAAATTGAAGTTTGAGGAAATTTTGGTGGTAACAGGGCAGGCACTTCTCTCAGTGTTGCTGTTTTAGATGCTCATGTAAAATGTGTGTCTATATAAGATATGAGAAAACACTAGCATGTCAGCTTTGTGAGTCTAGATGAATAAAATATTTCAAGCACCTAACAATTAAATAATGGTTTTATTTTCTGTACATAAACAGAAATATTTCTGTGACCATTAATTTCTTATATGTAAATTTCTAATGCTTTTGAAGCTAAAAATTTATAAACAAGAGTTTGCCTTACTCCATCTTTTCTATTAATTCCTCATTAATAGAATTAATAGTCTTGGTTATATCTTTGAATTGCAAAATAGAAATCGTTACATGGTTGAAAATGAGAGAAATAAAGTATCTTTTACTCTAGTATTAAATTTTAATAAAGAAAAGTTGTAAATATTTGTTAAAGCATGGGAAGTAAATCAAGAAAAGTTAGAGGCAAATTAGAAATAAAATTAATTATCTTATGCTTGTTGCTAACTTAAAATGTATAATTTAATATGGTATTTATTTAGAGTGTAATTTTTAAAACTTGATCCTTCTCTGGCCCTTTTTTTGAAACTATTTTTATTTGTTTTTGTTGTTGTATGCTTTTCTCTTTTACTATTGTTTCTTATTTGTAAGACTGAAGAAAATGGATTCATTCAGCAGATACATACTCAAGTGGCCACTGTCTATAGGTGGTAAGCAGGCAGCGTGTTCTTGTTTTCCCTTTCAGGGGTGGAGATTGACTTTGACTAAGCAAAGGAAAACAGTCATTAGCTGCATTTTATAATGAATATATGTCAGATCTACAGCTAAGGCAATAGCCAGGTATTTGTAAGTGGACTCTATGGACATATTTCCAACTTTCTTGTGGAATTAATGCATTAAAAATTTTTTAAACCTTCCTCAGATCCCTTGGTTATATTGTTAGTTTAAATGCTGTTATTAAAGGAATGACAAACAAAAGTAACTTTCAACCACACCCCTACTTTTTGAATTATGATATTTATTTTCTTTTGATTTACTTAGATTTTGCTGTTAATGAAAACTAATCATTAAATTATAGAAGTTAACAGCAAGGATTTATTTCCTGTCTATCTTTATAAATGATTTGACAAGTTAATGAAGATTTATTTTAAAGTCCCCTTTTCAATGAGAATGCAAAGGTGGTCCATTTGAGCTCAGTGAGGATCCTGTGTAGAAGCATCTTGTGAAGTCACTCATTAAAACAAGGTGATCTCTGTGAAATTGTTGTTGCCAGTGCCACTCAGGGAGTAATTGAATCAATTAAAATATACATGTTCTACATTCAGTTACAGTGTACATTAATATAAAAAACATAAATTTTGGAAGTAGACTACATTTGGTTTGCTGGTTTCTTTTGCTCAGTGTGTGGAATTTTAGTTCATGTGAAGCTTATTTGGTGGGGAAGTCATATGTGCTTATAATCAGGAAAGTGAAGACCCATTACCAGTAGGAGGTTCCTAAGGAAAGTATTCTCACGTAGGGGGACCATGAGAAGAGACTTTATATAGCACCATCTGCATTGCCCACCCCTTTCCCTCTGTTCTACCTTACACCTGGATCCAGGCTGTTAATAAATAAATTATATTTTCTCTAAGTTCACATTTTAGGATAACTTTGCTTCCTGGAGTATCAAAATTATCAAAGATGTACAGTAAAACTTCACAAGTGATTTTCAAGGCACCAGACAGAGAAAACTTTAGTGTACTATCTATCTCATATGAAAAAGTATCTGGGCACACTGGAGGGCGCAACCTCTTAAAAGGGAACTTTGTCAAAGAATGCTATAGAGTGGGCCTTCATTTATGATTTATCCAGCAGAAGATGTTGCTTTGAAAGCCCAAACAGCATCCTGAGAATAAGTTGTGTCTCCCAGACCCAAGGACCATGTGATAGTTTAAATTTCACAAATGTTTAAGATTTGCCTATACCTCGGTAAATTTGTCTTGTCTTAAGTGTGGTGGCCATTATTTTAGTCAGGTTTGGGTTTTTGTTATGATTTCTGGATTGTATTTCTTTATGAAAGACAACTGACCTTCTCATAAATGTTTCTAGAAAGTCAAGATGCCAGAATTTAAATGCTAGCACTTGGTGACAAAAGTATGTTATTTGTCTACAGTATTATTTCATTCTCGTTATAACTGTATGTTTGTATGATTACCTTCACTTACATGAGTAATGAGGGTGGTATATGAGGATCATGTATTTTTAGTGTTTTGAGTGAGCTTCAGGGAAATTGAACATACTTAATGTATTGAATAATTTTACACTTTTGTAGTATGTGTCTAGCAGAAAACACTAAAATCTAAATATGTGTTTTAGATTGGTGTTCACAAAACTAAAGCATATTTTCCTGTGGAATAAATATATGAGAAGTATAAATATCTTCTCTTGTCCAAGTATTTGAAAACCTAAATAATTAGATGAAATCTGAAATCTCTAAATGTGTTTAAGGAGTAGTTTTCTACTTAGAAAAAAAATCTGTAAAGTGTAACTTTTTTTAGAACTTTTATTTTATTTTCAACATTTATTTATTTATTCAAGTTACATCTCAATCACAGCCTCCTCCCTCCTCCCCTCCTGGTCCCACCGTCTCACTCTATTCCCCTTCTCCCTTCTATTCTTCTCAAGTGAGGGGGGCCCCTACATATCAACCTAGCTAGAGTAAGATATCCTATTAATATATATAGATGATAGGCAACTTGGTCTTCCTACAGAGCCCTTAGCAAATGTGGGTGGGGGGAGTGTCTGTCATGGTTTTTGATTTTATAGAACTTATAAGTGTGATATTAATTATTAAATTTGGTAGATCCTCATATATTAATAACACTATACATTTATACATCCTTTATACATTTGCATATTTTGTTTTATTAAAGATGTTACACTAACTAGAAGTAATTACCTCTGTTTAGTAGTAATGGCCTTGAGGGCCAGATCATTATACTTTTAAGTTTTAATTCGAATTTAGTTTAGAGCAGAAATTAAAATATGACTTAGAAAATATTCACAAAATACTCTTATTGATTTACCAAACATATCTTTGAAAGAGTTAAGATATATTTATCTGAAATATGAGATTTTTTTAAAATTTCCTTTTAACTAGGGTTTAGTTTGACTCAGAATTCTGAGTGATACCCATGATATCTGAATAGAACTTCATTTTATTATGACAGATACTATGGGCAGGCCTTAAATGCAAGACTGATGAGAAATGGGTTTTGTATTTTAACTTTATGAAATGAAGAGAAAACGAATACAGACACAGGAGTAAAATACACACTAGAATATAGTACAAGTTTACACATCTCAGAGATGTGAAGTACTGAAGACAGGGATTTTGCAAAACTCCACAGCAAGAAAGTGCTCATGGGGTTTATAGATAGCTGTTTATTGAAGTTGATCACATTTTTTTCTTTTGTACAGTGTTGGATGTCATGAAGAAAGTCTATAAAAGATAGAGAACAGGTTAGAAGTGTGGCTGGAAGCAGAGCACCAGATTTTGTGTCAACATGTTAGAGTTGTTTCAGAGAAAGTTGGCGCTTTCAAATGAGCATGATGGCCATGCACCATTCCGTGCAAATTATCCAGAATGTACTGGCTTAACTAAGGGTGAGCTGAACGTCTACAGTGAGTGGTCTTGGACCAGGGCTAGCTGGTCTACGGTGGCCTGACTTACATAGTTGACTGTCAGGTTGCTAATAGTTGTTCGTTAGGGCAACTGAAGTAATTGGCTTACTTCTCCCTGTAGGTTAGCCACAGTTTGTTCATATATGCGTACTTCTGGGGTTCTGGAGGGCAGCAGGAGAGGGAAAGCAGAAGTGTGCAAGTCTTTTGAAGTGTCTGTTTTCTTCCTAATTACTGACACCCTGTTGGTCAATGCAAGTCAAATCACAAAGACAAGAGTGAGCGTTGGGAAAGTGGGTCCTGGGATCTAGACAAGGAGATGGACATGAACACTTTTGGGTTAATATGGTAGTAAGTGGTCATCCTCAAGCCACGGGAAGATTATTGGTAATTATGCCTACAAGGAACTGAGCCTGTGCCAAGATGTCTTGTTCTGAAGTTGTCACTGTATTTGAAGTAGAAATGATGCTGGCATTAGGAGTGGTGCATGGCTACAGTTGAAAGAAAGTCACTCACCATCAGATCCAGGCTTCAAAACTGAACACATAGGAATCTAGACCTCTTACAGGCTGCAGTTTAACTGTTTTCAGGGAACTTGGGCATCTGTGTAAACTTCATAAAAGGACACATTTTACTGTAAACACTCAAATAAGGAATCTTCAATTTTTTTCTAACTTACTTAGAATTTATGTCTCTGTTTCAGTATCCATCCCCCTCTTCTAAAATATGCTTCCTAGCCTCACCTAGTCTCCAGCTCATCAATCAGCCTGCTTCCCCAGAGCTGGGGTTGTAGACATACACCACCACCTACTAATATTATTTATATGATGTCATTCTTAAAATGATGATCAAATTACCACAAATGTTTTAGTGAAACTTCTAATAACACTCAGGCAATTTTAAAACATAAACAAAAGTTCCCAAAGTTTGCATTTCCTATTTTTATCTCTCAGAATTGAGAAGCAACCTACAATTCTGAGATAATTTCTTTAACATTTGAATGTCAGTTTTGAACAAAGCTGAAAAACAGAAAATCATCTTTTTTCCAAGTTTGCTAAGCTAGAGTATATAACACTTTAATGGATTTCTTCAGCAGTTGCTTTGCAGTAGAAGGTAAAGCACCTGGAAATTATGTGTGTTTTCAGAAAAAAAATATGTGCAAGTTATTATGGAAATGTGTAAGTGCTATTGTCCTACTGTGTGACTAGGAAATTAGTTTGATCAGAGCTTCTTTGTACCACTTATAAATGGAAAAAAAATTTTTAAAGTATGTGACCTTACCTACAAAAGAAAATAAAGACACTTGGCAAAAACAGCTTAATGTGAATTTGCTTCTGGAAGGAAAACATGTACCTTGTCCTTTAAATAAATGATAGGCTATATAAACTGCTGTCTATAGCAAATGACAAAATAAATTTTTGTTTTATAATATGGTGTCCTAAGCAGGAAAGAGTAAAGGAAACACTAATGTGAATAAGAAAGAGAAACATTGGCAGGTGTTTAGAATTGATCTCCTCTTGGTTCTTTATGAATGAAAGCAATGTGATGTTGTAGGCACAGAGAGAAGTCAGCACAATGTATGCAGTTACACGTTTCAGTCCTGCATTGCTACTGATTGATTGTCCCCTGCATGGTCAGTTTCAGAAACTTAAATCAAGGAAGAACACTTACACCTGGTAATGGCAGAACAGCTTCATGGTGAACACCCAAATGAGGATCCTTCGATAATACACATTTGCATTGAGTAAAGGTTCTGTTTAAGTAATAGCTCTGTTCACTTGACTTTGTTTGGAAGCACTTACACAGTTATTGATTCATTTGATGGTCACAGAGTCTGCCTGTATTAAACAGACTTGAATGTTTAAAAAACATATTTTAGATGTCTGACTTGTTTTTGACAGTTACATTGAAACCTCCTATATTACTACTAATAAGAATGGTTGTCTTAAAAGTTGATTTTTAGACTATTTCTCATTAATAAAATTCACTCTATAAAAATTTTCAGCTACTATCAGAAGACCTATAAAACAAGTATGTTTGACTCTGTAATGTTTACCCTGCCTTTTTTCTCTTTGTTGGCATTCATAAGATTTCTAAATGGCTACCTATTTAGTTTCATGTTTTTTAATACATGATTTACAAAAAGGAATATTTAAAAATACAGTTTTTAAGCTTATAACTAGAAATTGAAAGAATGAGAATGTGGATATAGCATATTATACATATTATATATTATTTGTATACACATATACATACCCATATATGTATGTATGTATGAATGCATCTATGTATACACATACATATATATGCAGATATTCAATGTATGTTGAGGAACATGAGAATTCATTCATTCTGATTGTCATCTCTACAACTGTGCTATATGTTTAACCAAAAGTAATTTATCTGTATATTTTGTTCCTGTGAACTGCCATTCCTCCACTGGTTTTGGTTCAGATTACTGTTTCACCCTTTTGTGCTTAGTTTTCTTCTTTTCACCATAGATCAATGAATAATTTTTTTAAACAAAGACTTGAGATGGTTAGAATTTATTTTTTAAATACATTTATTTATTTGTTGCTTCAGGTTACATCTCCATCATATTGTCCTCTTTCTCCCCTTCCCAGCCCCACCCTCCCACCCTCTACCCCCTAACCCTTCCATCCCACTCCTCTGGGGTGGAGTGTCCTTACATAACAGTCCCCCGCCCCAGTTCAGAAATCATATGAGGGCCAAGAGCCTCCTCATACATAAGGGGCCTACAAGGCAGTACCACCAGTGAAAAGTGTCTCATTGCCAGGAAGAGAAAACTAAAAAATAAAACAAAAAAAGTCTATGTCCGTGTTCCCTTTGGTATATTGGTTGTAGTATAGATATCCTGTACTATATGGCTAAAATCCGACTGTAAGTGAATAGATGCCATGTACATCCTTCTGAGTCTGGGTTAGCTCACGCAGGATGAGCCTCTCTAGTTCCATCCATTTGGCTGCAAATTGCATAATTTCATTGTTTCTGATAGCTGAATAATATTCCATTGTGTAGATGTACCACAGTTTTTTGATCCATTCTTCGGTTGAGGGACATCTGGGTTGTTTCCAGTTTCTAGCTATTACAAATAAGGCTGCTATGAACATAGATGAGGAAACTTCCTTATGATTCGTGAGGAGTCATTTGGGTGTATACCCGGAAGTGGTATGGCTGGGTCCTGAGGCAAAACTATTCCAAGTTTTCTAAGATATCACCAGACTATTAATTGGTTATACAACAGAATAATCTAGGCATATATAGAAATGAAACACCTATGTGTCTGAGACTTACTCTTGATGTTTAGTTCTAAAAGCTGTGCAGGGTGTTTCTGTATAAAATACAAATCAGATACTTCATTTGTACATATCTAATGTTTTTTTCATATCTAAAAATCACACTAATGTTTTACAAGACTTCACAAAAGTAAGTGATCCAAATAGAATATATAGTTATTTTTTTAATATGTCATAGCAAAATTACCTTTCTGTTCCCACATGGGGACAGACTGGATTATAAAAGTTAAAAGAGTATGCATTTTCAAGAAAAGTCTGTGACTCGAAATGCAACAACTATCAGAACAACATCTCAGCAAAAACCTGTGTTGGTTAAATTACGTTGGTTAAACACTTTCTAGCAGCCTTCTAAGTGACAAAGGGACCTGCAAGTTATTTGCTAATTATAGTGAAGTTGTTTAATTGATTCTGCCCATCACTCTGAGACTCAGAGGTGGGAAAGGCTTCACTTAGACATTTCATTTTTTGAGGCAGAGTCGCCCAGGTTGGCCTTGATCTCACTACGGAGCCAAAGATGGCCTTAAACTTCTGATCCTTCTGCTTTTACCTACCACAGGCTGGGACTGCAGGTGTGACACACCAATCCAGGTTTATATTTGATTCTATAAAAGTATTTCCAGTAAACTAGACTTAAACAAAAGTCAGTAGCCTAGTAGCACAGATAATTGTGACACATAGTTAAGTAATTAGAAGAGTCTTGTGTATCTGTTACCATGGTTTTTAAATTATTGTAAGTTTATTAATTAAATTTTTAATGATTTCTCTGGATGCTGAGCTTATAGAATTCCTGAACATAGCATAGGTATTTGTAATGACTGGAATGAGCCAGCCCTGGTAGGCCACGCAACAAGCCAGGAGAGAGACAAGGGACTGTGGACAGGGCTTGCTATAGACAGGAGCTTTATGTCTCTGTGCACTTTCTATTTCATTTCAAATTATTAAATGCCACCTGGCCCTATAAATTTTGGTATTTATTAATATAAGTAGCCTTGTAGAGAAGTTAAATTGAGAATCTTTTATTAAAAGGGCAGAAAAATATTACAGATTTTAAAAATTTTAGTCTGATTTTATTTATTTATTATGGCAGGCTCTGACTATATGGTTCATGCTAGCCTTGAACTTGGAATCATCTCACATCTGCCTTTAGAGTGCTAGGATCACAGACATGTACCAGTCTACTTGGCTTTTAACTATGATTTTTGTTTCTCTAGTTCTTGGCTATTATATGCCTTGCACTTGACTATTTAAAAAGTTTATTTGATGCCTCACTTAATAGATTTTATTGTTAATATCCCAAAATGCAACTCCAATAACAAGGATAAGCAATCTAGATAGGTTTAAGAGGCTATGTTAATATTGTATACATAACATTTTATGCACATAACATGAAATAGTATATATATTGTTACAAAAGAAAAACGATTTTTTAAAAAATGTTGATATAGACTAGCTAGTGAAATTGTATCAAATTAAAGAATGCCATGAAGCCTAACAGGAGGATTGTAGAGGTGTGTATAGGTGTGTGTCTGTGTCTCTGTGTGGTGTGTGCAGGTATAGATGTCCATGGACTTATGCAGAGGCCCCAAGAGCTGTTGTATGTCCTGTTCAACCACGTTCTGTCATATTTTCTTGTGACAGGATCTTTACTGAACTTGTAGCTAACAGCCAGCACACCCTGGCAGTCTTCCTGTCTCCTTCTAATTCCCTGCTCCAGACACTGGGTTACAGTTGTGTGTGCTGCCTGGCTTTCGACATGGTGCTAGATATTCAAACTCAGGGCCTTATGTCTACACAGCAAGTGCTCTTCCATCTCTTACATGCTCAGGCATCCTCCAGATTCTTAGAATGTTTTCTTAGGATTTCTTCTTAAAGAGCAAAGGGAGTAAGCTTCTTGCTGTATACTTACGGTGGTTTATTGATGATATTACTCTACATTTAAAATAAAAATTAAGAGCCGGGCGGTGGTGGCGCACGCCTTTAATCCCAGCACTTGGGAGGCAGAGGCAGGTGGATCTTTGTGAGTTCAAGGCCAGCCTGGTCTACAAAGCGAGTCCAGGACAGCCAGAGATATTCAGAGAAACCCTGTCTCGAAAAACCAAAAAAAAAAATAAATAAATAAAATAAAATAAAAATTAAGGTTAAAATATTTTTGTGTGTGTGCGGACAACAGTGTATAAGATCTTTAGCTAGATTAATATAGCTGGGTTTTAAAATGCTGATGTGCATGGCTAAGAAAAAATTGAACATATTTTATATATAACCCTTTGAGTATTCTGACCAGATCTTAATGTAACTATTGTTTACTGTCATAAAATAAACACAGTGGAGTTTGCACCATATGTTTTATAATTATTTCATAGCTTTTTTGTATTTGTTTGTTTTCACTGAAATGGAACCTATAGCTAATTCTCTGAAGTTATGCTCAAATAAAAGGTAATTACATTGTTCAAAACCAGTGTCTCTAGGTAGCTTTTGTTTAAAAAATAATAATTGAAAGAATACCCTACCCCCACTCCCAAGACACAACCCCAAATAAAAATCTGTTCTACTCTCTTGGAGCCACTTTCTTGACTTTGTACAAGTGAAGAAAAGAGTCCTTAGAGTATACCAGAGGAGAGACTCTCCTAGCCTCCACAATCACTGGGGGTGTTCGGCTTAGGCAGTTGTGGAGTGACCTTTGAAAATGAGGCTACTGTGGCCTCTTAGTTTGTTTTTGTTTTTTTCCCCATTCTGCTTGCAGGTGTTTGATATAGTCAGAAATAAAGGCCCCCTTTAAACCATTTAGGTAATTTAAAAAACTGTTATTATATTCATAATCACTGTTTCTCTTGATCTCAGGGGAGGCTGGGCACCCTTGATTATCTTTAATAGAGCATATGAAACTGATAGTGCCAATGGGAGGTGGGTGGTAAGTTTTGTAATAGGTCTACCCCCCACCCGTGCCCCATCCCGCTTATTGCTAAACATGTCTTTTGGCAAATGCAACAATATTCATAATTACCAGGCAGTGTCAGCCCTTACTACAGAGCTGCAGGACACCTTTGCTCCTTTCCTGTACCTTCTCATGCCCTGGCTTGCTGGCTCGCCTCATGTCAGAGCAACAGGCTACCATTAGTGAATTCATATCTCTTGTCAAATTCACAGACACTAGCAGTTCCACACACTTAGTTTACAACATAAGCCATGAATGGTGGCATAAAAGCCACATAGTAGGCGTTTAAAATACCCATATGAATGAATAAGCAAAATGAACGCAGGCATTTCTTGCTCCCTGTGGTTTTCACTCCTGCATATGAAATGCTTTTTCTGCCTTTGACAGATTTGCTTTGCACAATCTGATGTTTTCTGCAAAAGACCATCTTGATCATTTTCTCCTCTTCTAGATCAAGGAAACAGCAGGATCCCCACTGACTTTCACAGTGTTTAGTAATCCCAGTGAATGAGAAACTATAGAGAAAATATAGTGACATCTACTACTTTTGTTCCAAAATATAGCAATAGAGAAAAGAATTTCTAATATTTATAGTGGCAGAAAACCTGGGGATGAAACTCAAATTCAGTTCTAAACACTATGAAGAGGAATTTTGTTAAAGGAGGGTGAATCATGAATGCCCTTGGTGGTGCCTGAGTACAGATAATCGACCCTAACAATGGCCCTTAAAATTCTACATTTGAGGATGCGAGCAAAGAATATAGGTTTAGAGAATTTTAATGAATCAGTTATAAGAGACTTCTAGGAGACTGGTAAAAATGCCGATTTTTGTTTCCTGGGGGTTTTGGGACTCTCATTTATGAATATTATACTCAGAAGTTAAGACCTAAAAATATATAGAAAATTTTATTCTACATGTATTAATTTATTTTATATTTATACAGATTCAACTAACCTGATTTCCTTAATATAGGCCATAAAGATTGCAGTTTGGTAAATCCTGAGGATATATTAAAACATATAAAACTTTCTTTAAAGTTTTCGTTTTTATTTTTTGTTTAGAAAAGTGACACAAGATTAATTTAGAAATTCAAGTGTTATTGTAACATTAAAAAAAACCTGTCTCTAGTCGCGTTCTGTAAAGAATTTCCCATAATTTTCATAATTTGGTATTCGGCCCTCCATTTATTTTCAATTACTTATAGTACTAATTAGTTCTTGTTATGATTTTTTTTACATTTATTTATTACTTCAAGTTACATCTCCATTACCACCCCTTCCCCCAACCCCTCCTGGTCCCACTCTCCCACCCTCTACCCCTTCTCCCACCTATCCCATCCCTCTGGTGTGGGGTGTCTCTATGTATCAGCCTCCATCAGTTTGTTAGTCACATGAGGTCTAAGAGCTTCCTCTTGCACAGGAAGCATACATGGCAGCTCCACTAGGGTGGAGTGTCCCACTAACAGGTAACCAAGTCCCTGTTCCTGCTCTTTGGGGTCTATTGATTGTAGGATGGTTATCCTGTACTATATGGCCAAAATCCAGTTATAAGTGAATATATGCCATGTGTATCTTTCTGAGTCTGAGTTAGGTCACTCATGATGAGCTTTTCTAGTTCCATCCATTTGGTTGCAGATTTCATGATTTTCCTTGTTTCTGATAGCTGAGTAGTATTCCATTGTGTAAATGTACCACAGTTTTTTTTAAATCCATTCTTTGGTTGAAGGACATCTGGGTTGTTTCCAGTTTCTAGCTATTACAAACAAAGCTGCTATGAACATAGTTGAGGAAATGTCCTTATGGATTAGTGAGAAATCTTTTGGATATATGCCCAGGAGTGTTATGGCTGGGTCTTGAGGTAGAGCTATTCCAATTTTTCTAAGATACCACCATACTGATTTCCATAGTGGTTGTACAAGTTTGCACTTCCACCAGCAATGTGGGAGTGTTCCCCTTTCTCCTCAACCTTGCCAGCATATGCTGTCTTTTGAGTTTTGATCTTAGCCATTCTGACAGGTGTGAGATGGAATCTCAGAGTTGTCTTGAGTTGCATTTCTCTGATGATTAAGGATGTTGATTATTTCTTCAAGTGACTCTCAGCCTTGTAGATTCCTCTTTTGCGAATTCTCCGTTTAGCTCTGTACCCCATTTTTTAATTGGGTTACTTGGTTTGTTGGTGTTTTAATTTGAGTTCTTTATAAATTTTGGATATTAGCCCTCAGTCAGATGTGGGGTTGGTGAAGATCTTTTCCCCATCTGTAGGCTGCCATTTTGTTCTAATGATAGTGTTCTTTGCCTTACAGAAGCTTTTTAGTTTCATGAGGTCCCATTTATTGATTGTGGTTCTTAGGGCCTGAGCTATTGGTGTTATGTTCAGGAAGTTGTCACCTGTGCCAATAAGTTTGAGGCTTTTCCCCACTTTCTCTTCTATTAATGTTAGTGTGTCCAGTTTTATGTTCAGGTCTTTGATCCACTTGGACTTAAGTTTTGTGCAAGATGATAAATATGGGTCTAATTTCATTCTTTTACATGTTGACATCCAGTTATTCCAGTACCATTTGTTGTAGATGCTATCCTTGTTCCATTGTATGGTTCTGACTTCTTTGTCAAAAATGAAGTGACCATAGGTGTGTGGGTTCATTTCTGAGTCTTCAGTTCGATTCCATTGATCAACTCGTTTGTTTCTATGCCAGTTTCATGCTGTTTTTATTACTGTTGCTCTGTAGTACAGCTTGAAATCTGGGATGGTGATACCTCCAAATGTTTTTTTTTTTTTTTTGTATAGTATTGATGTAGCTATTCTGGGTTTTTTGTTTTTCCATATGAAGTTGAAATTAACTCAAAAAAATCAATAGCCCTTTTTTACACAAAAGATAAATGGGCCGAGAGAGAAATTAGGGAAACAACATCATTCACAATAGCCACAAATAATATAAAATACCTGGGGGTAACTCTAACCAAGCAAGTGAAAGACCTGTACAACAAGAACATCATTTCTAAAATTAGAGTCATTCTTTAAAATCACTTTTTTATCATATCTCCCCTTTTATAAAACAGCTCTTATTTTGTGGTGATAACAGTATATATGATTATGGAAAATCTGTTGTTAGAGGTTTTAAACATAAATATGTGCTGAGAATATTTCTTCTCATTGAGTATTTTTAAGTCAGTTTAGATTGAGTTTTCAGACATTGAGTTGAGAATTTTTAGCTCTCGTTTCCCTTAGTGTCCCTTGAGTTTTCCTACAGTTCCTTAATACATGTTTCTCATGTCTCTTACTACTTAGAGTTTATAGTTCAGAGTTGTCACAGAGTAGTAGCACACAAAAGTGACAGATGTCACTTTTATCCATATCCATAAAATTCATATAAAAGTATCTTAAGTAATTAATCCAGAATTGTTTAAACCCAGTTCTATAATTTCTTTTTAGTTCCTTTTCCCATCTTCTCATTTTGCCATTCTAAAATGACAACTCTTCAGTCTCCCCTCATTCCCAACTCCAGTTCACTCTTGATAATACAAGATGAATTTGGCATCTGTTCTGTTGTTAAAACCCTCAGGAAAAATTACAAAGCTGTTCTTGCAAATTCATCATTATTACTCAGAAACGTAATTCACCGTATGGCTATCTTGGCCTTCCTCCCCCTTATACCTGAGCTCTGGGATGACATTGCCTTCTTTGGTGAGGCATCGTTACACCATCTCATCTCTCTCACCTTAATTTGTAGCGAAGCATTGCATTTGGGTGACAGGCAGTTGTTCGTGCTTGAATAACTCAGGATTTGAATTCTACAGTTTGTGGCATCCATGTAATGCTTAGCAGTAGGTACAGCTGTTAACTATTCACTTATAAATAATCTTTTCCCCTTCTCAACCTGTCTCCCAGGTAGTGTACCTGTCACCATTAATAACTCTTCTGCAGTTCCCTGGTGATTTGACCCATCAGTTGTCATTCACAGAGGAGTGGTGTTCTGGCTTGCTATTGAAGTTTGTGCAGGTTCCTTCAGCTATTCAGTCATTCAGCAGCCATATACTATGGGAAGTTATATTGATGGACTTCACACATGATGCTAAATGCTTTATCACATACTTTGAGGATGGGGGAATTATATTTTAGGTCTTACATGATAGGATTTGCCAGAGAGGAGCCATTGGGGTATAAATACAGGGACGAGAGTGGTTAAGATTACCCATAACAGATATAACCTATCTCTTTGATGCTACACCTGCACCTAATTATCATGATGCATCATTATCCCCTGATGTTTGCAAACTTTGAGTGACTCTAATTGATGTAGTTGGAGAACCCATTGAGTATGGCATTCTGTCTGTGTCTAAAGCCTTAGGTGAGAGGCTACTGACTCTAATTCAGAGGGTCTTTCAGTGATTTAGCATTCTGTGGTTCTCCATGTGGCCATATGCTGGCTTCTTCCCCTGGCTAATTCCTACATTCCTGTAGGCCTCCATTTAGTTATCCTTTCCAGGAAACTCTATTCAACATTGGCAGCATTGCCTAAAGTACCCAGATAACATTTGTAATTATCTCTTACCTTCTTTGACAATTGCCTTTAACTGTCTTTCTCTCCTATTAGTTAAGTTGTTTTGTGAGTGGTCTATCATAGTGTTTCTATGCCCACATTCTAGTCATGTCTTAGAACCTCAATAAATTATGTTCAAAAAATGAGAGTCTTATTTTCCCATTGATGTACATGGTCATATCTATAAGACATGTAGCAGTAAATTATGGGCACACATTGTCTACCATACACTGTGCTGCCATCAAAGGCACAGACAGGAAGACCTCCATGCATACTGTCCATTCACCCAGTGAATAAAGTACATTTCTTTGATATGTCTTAACAGTTAGGATTTCTCCATAATGCCTTGGGGAATGGTAGAGAATAAGACACTGTGAGGCAAACGAAGAAAATAAAACAAAAAGACTATCTGGGAAGTCATCCCAGTGTTTGTGAACATAGACTATGCTTGGATAGTAAACCCTCACAAGAGGTCATTCAGTTAGGTATGGTATTGATACAGTTTTCATTTGGAAACAGAATTATTCCCCCAGCAATCTTCATATTCTCATCTCACTATGTGTAATAAATTAGAAAATCATCAAATTTCTAATACCAAGAAAATGTCATAACCTCCCACCATACATGTCTACACACTGTGTCTACAAATGTATGTATTTATTTATAACTGATCTGAAAAGACAAAACATTGAAATATAAATTTGGAGGAAGTTCAGTAACAAACAAAACCTCATACTGAAGTATTTACTTTGTGTCACACAGCCATATGCAGCTGTGACTGTAGTTACTAGCTAGTATAATAACAGAGAAACTATTTGAATTTAATCAGAAATTCAAGAATAGATTTTTTAGAAAAAAATTTATGGTTAAAAATTTTTAAAAGTGGGGGCTGGAGAGATGGCTCAGCGGTTAAGAGCACTGGCTGCTCTTCCAGAGGTCATGAGTTCAATTCCCAGCAACCACATGGTGGCTCACAACCATCCATAATGAAATCTGGTGCCCTCTTCTGGCCTGCAGATATACCTGCAGACAGAACACTGTATACATAATAAATAAATCTTTAAAAAAAAATTTTTTTTTAAAGAAATTCATGTTATTTGGTTTAAAAGTTACATACAAGACTATCCATCTGACATAAATTTAATATTGGTGTACAAATATCCTTCCCTTTGTTTGGTAACAATGATGCAATAACACACAGTGAGCAAATTCTATACATTTCAGGTTTCGCTCAATGATACATGTTGCAAACCATTTCTTACCAATCTAGAAGGAAGCAGCTTGTTCTATCCTAACAGTTACATCGCAGAAATGTAGAATAGTTTATGTACCCATCCCTTACGTGCTGACTGTATAGGTATTGCAACAGGTGTTGAATCTGTGATCTTCTGGAAAAGAATGAGGATAAGTGGTGGCATGTTGCTTTCATGTACATCTATTTATTTAATTATTTTTTTATTTTTGATATCATAGTACAATTACATCATTTCCCCTTTCCTGTCCTCCCCCCAATCCCTCCCATATACCCCTTCCTGCTATTTATCAAATTCATGGCCTCCTATTGCATTAATTGTTGTTACATGCATATATTCCTAAACATATCAGTACAACCTGCTCAGTCTGTATAATGTTACTATATGTTTTCAGGGTTGGTTATTTGGTATCAGATAACAAATTGTGCTCTTTTCTGGAGAAGACTATTTCTCCCTCTTTCACCATTCCTCTGTTGCCTGCAGTTCTGTTTGTAGGTTTGAAGCCTCCTTGGCTTTTCCTCATCCACCTTGACATATCTATTGTTGTTGCTCTTATTTAGCTCAGATTCTGGCATTCATGTTGGTATGACTGTATGGATGCAGCTTCTGATATTCCTAGGACACACAGTCTCACAGCAAACTCTGCATCTCTGGCCCTTCCAGTCTTTCCAGCCTCTCTTTCAGTGACCCCTGAATCTTAGGTATAGGAGTGTTTTGTAGATATATCCACTGGGACCGGGCTCCACAGCTGCATTTGGTTGTAGTTTTCTGTAATGGTCTCCTGTTTCAAAGAGAAGTTTGCAATTAATTGATGTTAATTAGAATATTTATTGTGTTTTTATGATTATCATATTCATTTGAGTTTCCTCTTTCTTAAGATGTCTTTTTGAGTTCTTATGCACTCCTTATTTCAATACAAATTCTTTTCTGTGTTTCAAAGTGTCTTTTGTCTTATAGAAATGTTGTGGTAGTATTAGTCTTGCAAATATTCTTTTAATTGTTGCTTTTTGTTTGATTTTTTACTTAATTAAAAGAATTTATGTGGATTTATTAACTTTGATTGACTTCTCATCCTTGAACCTGGCTGAGAAAGATCTGTAGTCTATAAGAGAATTGGTTTTCATTTATGTTGTTTCATTCTTGCTTTGTTGTTTCTTTTTAGAGGCATGGGCATTAAACTCACCCTTGAGGCGCCTCAGCCTGAACTTTAACCCTAGCCCATACCTCTGACACTCTTGTTGGGTTTTATATTTTATTTGTATTCGATGAGCTTAAACTCATACCTAAAGTTTTTATCCAGCATTTTTTATATTTCCTACAGTATTGAAAGTATATTGTAAAAGGCTTATAATTAAACTTTCTTATTCAGTTAATTTTAGAAGCACTGGATTGTTTAAAGTACGCAAAAGTTTGCCAAGAGAGTATTACACATAAAAGCATCAAAATCCTAATTAGCAAATTATTTAATATAAATAGTTAATACTTTTTAGGTAGAATAGTGGATGCATATTTAGAATAAGAAATCATTGAGAAAAATTCATAAAATTTCTGGGATCTCAGAGATTCAAGCCTTTCTTTTCATAAATCTCCTTAAGGAATACATCAGAAATGCCTGGCTTCGCCCTGGATGTCCTACAAGCTCACAAGACTTCCAAAGGCCAAGGCAAATGAGGGACCAAGACTCCAGCATTGTAGGCTTTCTGACAGATTCACTTCGGAGTGGCTCTACACTACAGTTTCCTGAGTCATTAACACCATAGTCATCATCAGTCCCAGAACTATCTTAGGGTCTCCAATGAGCTCTGTTCCTACTTGCTTCATCATTGTTTTGTTGGACATTGAGTTCATGGCCATATCACATGTCTTGCCGTGCATGGTTCTCACCTGATGTAGTCACAAGTATAGATGAAAATAGAGGCCAGAAAGCAATTTCGGAGCGTAATGGCAAAAGTAAAGGTAAAATCATTCAGATTGTCAAATAGTACAGTAATGGCAAGATCTTTATAATATTTCTTGTACTCTTTTTGTCAAAAGTAGCTATTCATGTCCTTTGAAAAGATTTCAGTAGGATTCACCTTCAGTCATTGCTTCCACAGGTGACTTTAATCTTCGTCTTTCCCCTCAGCCCTTCGCATGCTTTACTTCTGAATGGAGCTCTTCTCCCTGATTGTACCTTGAAAGCATTCACAGGGGTGCTAAAGAATAGAAAGTCATTGCCTGTTGCCGTGTTGTCTTCCACATTTCCATTTCCGTTTTACTTTCCTCAGGCTGCTTCAGGGAATTAATACAATGAAGACCTAAGAGTCAGGTGGGAATGACCTCCTCCTTAAGGGGCTTAGTTCTACTTCTATTTATCCTGTTTTAAGTTTGATAGAGACTTTAAATTTTTCTGGGAAGCTGAGAGTTTTAAAAAAAATGGTGGTTTTGAGTTTTAGCATTTTTCAGTTTCTCCAAAGGAGACCATAAAGTGCCTGCAGAATGGGGCCAAGCCAGGGGATGTTTAAAAGAAGGGGGGTATTAGCTGAAGAAGGTTCTTGTGTGACTTAGTTACCTTCTGTTGCATTAAATGGGTGGAAAGGGGAATACATGTTGTGCTTTATAGTTTTTAACATTAAAACTCCTTTTTAAAAACCAAAGCCTTCAAAAACATAAAATGACCTTCGGGCCTATTGGCTCCCACTGTTTAGTTTATCAGCTCTCTGTCACACCCTCCCCCATCCCTGTAAAAAATCCAGAGTGAAGTGTGAAAAGCATCAGAAAGTCCTCTTTATGCTAGTTCAGCCTTTTAGGTGCTTGCCAGCACCTTCATCTCTTCATATGTTTCTAGCTAAGGTCTAACATGGAACAAAAACCCGACAGCAATGGAGACCAGATGCCGGTATTTCTTCTCTGTCACTTGGCTGCTGAGCAGATGGAATTTATATCAATCGGGCATGCTAGGAGGAAGAGGCCGTGGCAGCCAACATGTGGAACTGGGGCTGAGTGACATTTCTGCTAATGTTTTGTCCTTGTAGAACATTATGCTTCCTCTTTGCTTATGAGCTGTGGTTTTCCTGACTCAGACGACATTCCAGCTCCAGCTGGAATGGCTGTCGCTCTTCCCCTCTCCCCCTGCCCTCCTCTTTGGAGAGTGCTGGGAGCTATGAAGTAGTGGGGCTTGCACAATGGAGCTCTTTATTAAAATACCTGACATCTGCATGCAATGCACCAAAAGCTTCTTAGCTTAAGCAAAGGAATGCGTTGGGACTTACTAGTCACTTTTTGTCTACAACCCTGCACTTGTTTGATTTATATAATGAGTGAATGCCTCTGGCAAAAGAAGACATTGGACATGTTATTAGAGGAAGAGGACTTTTAAATTTTTTCAAGAACATTGTCATAGACAAGACTAATACTCATATAAAAATATGAGTATTTAAAAGCAATTGCAGTCATCATGTGGATTTCTACTATGATTTTAAAAGTGTCCTGCTTTTTCCCCTTCAATATAAAACTGGAAAAATTCATAAACCCAAATTAACACAATAAGAATATTTGGTGTTGTTAATTATTGTTAGTGGGAAGTACCATTTTAAAGAAATTTGATGTTGCAAAGAATCTCTAGAAGAAAAGTATAAATTCATGTTAGAGATAGCATGAAAACATGTGCACCAGAGAAAAAGCAAATTGTTGATAAGTTTATGGTTGTAATTTTTGTATCCTTTTCATGCTATCATTACACATACAGATGCACTGTTGTGGCATCTTCTCTAATGGTTTAAAGCATTTACCTGCCCGTGGCAATTACTATGAAAACACTGCTGTGTTGATAGATCCTTTTGTAAACACTGGAGTGATCCTGAAATAGCTGCATAGCTGCATGCCCTGAGAGTCCTTAACTATGTCCCTCCCCATTTCTATTCAGATCTTTTATTTCTGGTTTTGATTGGGTTACAGAGACATTCAGAGGAGGAAAGGAGGAAGAAATGGCATGGCACTTCTGTTTTTTCTCCTTTCTTTTTTAAGAACAGCTTCTGCAGGTGCCTTTTATCATGCCTGACATGTACATATACTGACTGGCTTTGTCCTGTGAGTCATGAGACAACTCCAAAGCAGCTTGGCCATTTCTTAATCTTCAGAAATCTTGAATTCTTTCCTGTTGGTACCTTTTGTTGTTGTTGTTGTTGTTGTTCTCCTCCTCCTCCTCCTCCTCCTCCTCTTCTTCCTCCTCTCCCTCCTCTTATTCTTCTTCTTCTTCTTCTTGGCAGTTCTTCTGCTGTAGGACTTCCTACTGGGTCCCATATGTTGGGACAGGGATGAGCCCTACAGCTTACTAGAGAGAGGCTGTGATACAATGCTCATGTATCTAGAAAAAGTACCAAGTCCGTGTTTTTGTGGAGAAAATTATTTTAAAGCAGCTTGAACCTGTGTTTTTCCTCGCTATTTCCTTGGCCAGCCATATACAGTAAGTCCAGAATGGCAGAGCATAGCTATCCCTTACTTTAACTGTCTTCTGAATTTAACTGCACTCTGAGCCACATGCCCTTCTAAGGTGGCATTTTTCAGAGTGATAACAATGCAGCATGGGATGACTCCCCTGCTCTAGACTGGAAGTCCTCATGGGCTCCCAAAAACTCAGAGTGGGAAATAGAAAACATTGATCTATGGAAGCAGGTTACAGCAACTGAAAGCTTTGGATGTGTGTGACCTCCCCAAGGAGGAGTCTAGAAGATCATTTGATGCGGTCCTTGCATTTTGGTCCTTGATGTATTTCACCCCAGAAAATTGTGGCACCAGCCCCTGCTAATCATAAATAGTGACTGTCTCGTGGTTGTGGACCTTTGTTTTGCACTGAGATGAGGTTCTTTTAGCTTCACCTGGAAGGTGTCCTACTCACTGTGTAATACTGAATATATTATTTAACCTTGGGGAATCTCATAATTCTCTTCTGTACAACTGAGATGATAATAATGATAACATCTACCTAACAAGATTGCCAAAAGTAGGGGAGGAGGAGAAATGTATTTAGTTGAGATGGGCTGGGGACAACGGCAGGTTAAGTGCCTGACCCATTTCAGAAGCTCCACAGCACCAGTTACTGTTGCTGTCCTGTGCTGAAGCACAGCAGTATCGGCTGCCTTTCTGATCTGCAGCAATCCAGGTCTAACTTGAGCCTGTGCTGGCTCTGGAGAGCAGCTATTTTCATGAAAGCTCAGTACCCATTATAAATGGAGAAACTCTCCCAGCAGGATCATTATCTACTCCAATCCAGGGACATCTGCCTTCTTGTCTTTGGGTGTTTGAGTCCTAAGACAAAGTTGCTTTGGAAATGTATCCACTAAGAATAATTGGAGGAAACTCAAATCAGCTAGAAAAAGTAAATTCCTGTCTTCTAAGTTCACATTGGTTTTCAGTCTTTGTGTGGGATGTGCCTCTTTCTAGCTGTAGATAAAAATCTTTCCAGAAGAATGAACCCCAACATCTATCCCTCTTCTTCATCGGTAAAGGAAGGCAATGGGGTTTATTATACAAGTGAAGGTATACCCTGAGGACAAGGGGTAATAACTACTTTCTGTTTCTTCTAATGACTATTGAGAAAGTAGGTCAGTGAGGGAGCATTTATCCCTAGTTGAAAGAACTTTGGAGCAAAAGTGTTTGCCTGTGTCTCTTAAAAATAATCTAATAATTTTGACTAGCATGCCCTTTCTTCTCAACAGAAGGATATCCTGATAATGTGTCTATGTTTCTGCTTTTGTTTTTGTGTTCTTGCTTGACTCACCAAATTATGTGATAAAGCATTTGTTTTCTGATTTTATTAAGTTATGAATTCTGTAACTTTATATCCATAATCTCATGCAACAGGTTTTAGGGCAATCAGATGAATGCTAGCAAAAACCTGTAGTCAGACATAGGACACACTTGGAATCAGACCACTCCTAGAAGTGGTACCTGGGCTACACAGGGAGACCCTGTCAAAAAAAAAATCAAAAGCAAAGACATGTCTTCTATTTTAACATTTTGTTTCCATTGTTCTTTAGTAAAGAACTCATGCTACACAGATGTGCATCAAGTAGAAAGTGAATATACACTCCTTGCCAAGAGTCCACTCTCAGGAAGTAAGCTGGTACACTCTGGCAGTCAGTGTTCCTTCCACATCAGAAAGTTTTTAAAGAATTTGATAGAAATCTCAGCCTGAATTATTTGTGCCAAGTGTTATTTTGGCTTGGTCTACAGCTTATATAGTTATCTGGTACATTGTTCAGTTTTTAAATTTTAAGTATAATTTCCTTACCTCCCCTTTAAAATAAAAACTTCACATGTTTTTGGCAACCCTGTACTTAGCTGCTTTTATAAACACCCAAGATTTACTGCCCAGTGAAAATGAAATAAGTAACTTTTTGCTTCATTTCTAAGCTTTGAAAAAAGGAAATAAATGAGTGAACTTCATGCTTCTATTAATGTGATTCTTTGCCTCTCAGGGCACCAAGTGAGGTGTGTAAAGTTAAATCTCTCCTCTCCCCCTCCTCACTTCCTCTCTCCCCTCTCCCATACATGGTAAAAATTAATTTGTCAATGTAAATTCCTGCATAAATTCCCCTGTCCCTTCTGCCAGGTAAGCAAAACAATTTAAACGTTCTTGTGGTTACAAAAGGGCTAGTATTTTTGGCAGAGCTGTACTTAATATAAGATATCATGAAAACCTTATTGTAGTGTGGTAAGGTAAATATTGTAATAAATGCCAACATTTTAGTGTATATTAGCCTATCTTTGCCTTTCATTTTGCTAAGATTGACTAACATTTAATTGTTTTGTCTATGTTTTTAAAAGTGAAAGAACTTACCTTATAGGGATATGCCAACTCTTGAGATTTCTGGGCTGTGAACCCAGCCAAGTTGCCCTTCTCCAACCAACTACTTCACTTCTGGACACAGGGAACATTATAAACACCACAAAATAACCCTCAATAAATTTGACTATTATCGAAATCTGAAGACATCACCATTGTTATGGGAAAATGTTGCTCGTTTGCAAAAGTTCCTTCCTTTTAGAGCCACAGACAAAGCAGTATCCAGCCTGTTGGCCTCATCTGGATATTGTTCAGTTAAGCAAGGGCTGCTGCTGCCTGGGAACCATTTATAGAGAGATTCCTTACACACTAGCTGTGTCACAACGCAGCTGACCAGTGCAGGGCTAATTTGCTCTTTTTCTCCACAGAATCGAAGAAAATGTCCTATTATCATTAACCTCATTTAGATCCATCTGATTATTTTACTGCATTTGGAATATATTTTATAAATGGTGGTTTTACCTAAAAAAATCAATTTTTTAAACTATTTAAGTCAATGCATCTTGTTATTGCCTTTCTTTTTAAAGGTTAAGTAATAAATTAATAACTAGCTTCTTACTAGCTGTAATGAGAGATTTTAAATTTCTTAATTTAAGGATTGAAAGAGCAAAAGCAGCACACGGAGTTAAACAATTTCATTCTGTGTATCTCTTTATTTATATTAGGAAAAGCTGGCTTTTGAATGGAAATAAAGAACCAACCATTGAATTCTTATCCTAGGTACTCAGGATGTATTGTAATATGGATTATGGTGATAGTAAATATTAAATCAAATCTGATATTTTAGGTTTTCATATCTATTATCCATGATAAACTTGCTGTTTTAGAAGGTGGACAAGTGGATTGGGATTTTTAAAGTTCCTCTATAATTGTTGGGCATCTTAGCATCTAACTTTCAAAAGCAGTTCACCGTACAGATTGTACAGATTCCAGACCTGGTATCTCAAAGGCATTGTCCTTCTCAGCACAGGTTCTTGTAGGATTTTTTTTTTTTTTCAATCAGAGAGGGAGGGAAGAAGAGTGAGACTCCACCAAGAAAAACACAAAGGAATGTATGTTAATATGGCCGAATATTCATTGGAACGCTGTGGCCTGCGGCTGCAAACACAGTGAGGATGTGTGTTCACCAGGCCACCCCTAGGCAAGGGGCAGAAGGCACTTGGACACGGTGGTGAAGCACAAGTAGTGTTGTCCTTGAAAAGTTTTCATTTTCCCTTGAATCAGCTGCAGTCTTTGACTTAAGGTCACTACAGTTTGCAATCTTTGGCAGAAGGCTTCTTCCTTTTTTGGTAGTGACAGTCTGACTCCCCCTTCCCCCTATTGGAAGTGTTTTCTTCTCAACCTGCCATTATCTTCTAAACCTGTTTTACATTATTACTGTCAGATGCCTCTTCCCTTAGTTTCTTAGAATAAAATGTGATGAGATACATATCTGTGTATCTATAGATAAACACATAGATATGCACACATATATGAAATTTTTTAAAGTACAGAACTGGAAAGCATATGGTTATGATTTGAGAATGTCAAGCTTGATTTTTTTTTTCAAAAAAAAATTTTTTTTTTAATCTGTACCTTTTTCTCTGGGCACTGAACTCGCTGCAGAGACATCAAAGAGAATGTGTACTGGATCAAGGTGTTTTTTTTTTTTTTTTTTGACCACATCATTGCCAGCTGTGGTGTTTATGATTAGAGGCAGACGTTCCAGACACCTTAGAGTCCTCACTAAGCGTCAGATCTTTACCGAGATCCATCCCAACTGAGTGACACTAAACAGACAGCCAGAGGGGAGTTGATGAGATAGAATGAAGATGTGTGGTGTGTGTGTGTGTGTGTGTGTGTGTGTGTGTGTGTGTGTGTGTGTG
>CAJQZJ010032443.1:7496345-7511540 GCA_907164525.1 Lophiomys imhausi
TGTGTGTGTGTGTGTGTGTGTGTGTGTGTGTGTGTGTGTGTGTGTGTAGGTGAGCTGGCCTTTGGTGCCTCTGCATTCACCCACCCACCAAGCTGTGGAACAAACTCTGCTAACACCAGGCTGCAGGCTGCCTAGAGGCCCCTTAGCATGCCTTTCAACATAGCTTTTTCTAGCCAAGGGGATGACTAGAGCTCAGCAAACACAGGCATTGATCCTCTCTCCCCGGGCACAGGGATGCGCAGCATTCGGGTCACAGCCTAGCCAGCTTTGAAGCAGCTCCATCCTGTGCCCCGGACAGCCACTGACTGCCCACTTCCAGGATCTGATGTGATTCCCTCTCAGGTCCCCACACACTCTTTTCTCTGCAGCTAATGACTTTGAATTCCCTTTGGATGCTGCCTCCACCTGCAGTATTAACACTTGTATAGTGTCCTGTTGACATAGGAATTCTGCAGACAGCCAGCAGTCCCCAGAGTAGCTCAAGAAGAGGGAGCTCACTTTCTTGTCTTCTGTTCCCTTCTACGTCAGTGTAACTGCCAGGTAGCTGTTTGTTTGTTTGTGTATCAGTTTCAAAAATTAGAATATACTTCAGGAATCAGTGAAACAGCATTTGGAATGAAATGTTTGGAAATTACTAGAATCAAGAACATAGGTTTATCGAGTGGGGACCATTAGCAATGATAGAGGTAGTTCAGTTAATAATTACTTATTTTTCTTTCAGTATAAAAAAGCACTGTAAAAATTCCTGAGATGATCAAGAAACGGTTTACTTGCTTCCAATACCTAATGACTACAGAAATTGTCATTCCTTAGAAGAATAGTGTTATTGCAACAATTCAGAAAGAATCGCAAAGTGCTTTAGCCTTAGTGGGATAACAAGAGTTGCATGACAACTCAAAACATCTAAAACAAAGAAAGTACATGAGTTTTATCTGAAAGAAGGATATAGAAAATAGATTGCTAGGACAGAAGTAATTTTAAGAATCTCTCTTTGATTAGCAGTACATTTCTTTCCTTTTAAAAGTTATCTAAACAATTAGATCTTGATGCTGAGTAAGTCTGTATAATAAAAGCATGTGAGTCTCGGTTTCACCCATTGTTTTCTTCTTCCTGACTTGTACACTCACACCCGCTTCCCTTTTTGTTAACTCTACTGACTTAGCTACATTGCCAGCAGCATTTTGGCAGCTAACTGTTTTGCTTGTAGAAAGGGCATGAAAAGTAGTTTGAAACCTAGGAATCTTTGACTGGGTGCTCTGGGGCAATAGAGGTAAATCACACTTGGAAACCCCTGAACTCTAGAGTACTTAATTGAACTTCTCTTGCCCTGGACCAGGGCATGTAAGTACTCAGGTGCCTCCTATTTCCACTAGCAGCTGCAACAGACTGCTAGTTTAGAGGAGAATATGGCAGGTACTGTCTATATATCCATACTACCTAGCCAATAATACTCATCCTAATAATCTTTAAAAGGACACCAGTTTTAGACCCTCACAGTGACTGGCTTTGTATCTAGTGCGGAAAAAGACCCTAACATTTTGAATGCCAGGTTACACTTAGTGTTTTATCCTGTAGCTGTAACTACTGGACTTCTTTTTTTTTTTTTTTAATTTGCCACATTCTAAAACCTACTGTCCATTCCAGCTGCTAACTTTTGTACAACTTGTAACCCTGGTATCTTTCAAAGAAGATTGGAGTTTCTTCTGGTCCCTCATACCTGCCCTTCATCTCATTGTGCTTGAGAAATTTCCTTGGTGTTTAGTCAAACTGCATTCTTCATGAAACCTGTTTCCTTTAGTGGGAGTCTAAATGTTCAGGGGGATGATAATCTCTGCTGCTTAATTGTAAAAGTGCCTCATCATTCAGCTTATGTATTTCAGAATGTAAAGAAAGTTATTTACATGTTATGGCAGTTTAATCTTTCTGCAGGCAAATATACTCACTAATTGGTGGGTAAGATGTTTTTTGTCTATGGTGAAAAGTAATACTATGTGTTCACATGTAATATTCATAATAGCTTTATTTTAATAGAAACCTTTAAAACATCAAGGTTTTATAATGTACTTAAACTTTGCCCTTGTCCATGTACTAGCATTGTAAATAACTGTATGAAGCAAAACAACAAAGTAGTTTTATTGGTTGTACTTTGTCATCATGTAGCAGGTTAGTTCACCTAGTTGTTTATGTAATTACATCATTGCCAAGGTCCTATTTTATTGTTGTTTTGACCTTTATTGGTCTTCATGAATACACTGTGTCAGCATTATCCCATTTTACAGGCTATGAAACTGAGGAAAAAAAGGATCTTCTAAGTTTTATTGCATGCTGTTGGCTTAAATATTTTTATTCATGATGTTTTAGTGATCATATTGACAACTTTAAAAATTTCATAATATGTATATAACAACTCTATGGACAAAAAAAGTCATGAATTGGAAAAAGAGCAAGGGAGAGTATATGGGAGAGTTTAGAGGGAGGGAAGAGAAAGGAAAATGAGGAATAATTATAATTTCAACAAATAAGAGAATTTTTTTTAAGTTGTACAGTTTTCTTTACCAGATGTTGAAGTGCCAGACTTTTTTAACTGCTTAGCTCTGTTTGAGAGCATGAAGGTAATTTCAGTAATCTGGTGTTCAAATACCTTGGTAGAATCTCATTTTCTTAGTTCTTCAAGGAAGGAGGAAACATAGATATTGAGGGGGTATGAATGTCAAGTCTTCTTCATTAAAAAAAAGTGTTCATACTTATGCATTCACACATGACTAGATGGATTTAAACAGAAAGGGGAGTAGGCCCCACATTAGTCTTTGATTCTGTTGTGTTTACCTTAGTATCTAAACAACCAGTGTGATTTTTATGGCAAGTACTTTTGGTAGAATTTTAATGGTATGTTGGAATGTGTGGTTGACTCGGTGACATGGATGCAAGAACACACAGGCTTCACGGTGGAAGGCTTGTACTAATGTCAGTGGAGTGGCATTGGTATATGCTGTGGGATTAGAAGAGGGATTGTCATATACTATGGGCTCAGATACCTCCATTTACGTTAGCAGGAAAAGGACTTGGGTTTTCTGTTGATGCAGTTGAAAGTAAATCTAGTGCCCTCCATTAGCATTTGTGAAAATGCTTTTTTGTTAAATGAAGGCTGAGGGGCTGATGGTTTCCAGTGCTGTCCTCCCTGTCTTCAGTGACAGATGGATATTTGCAGACAGCTATAGGTCTGACATTGGGTCATCTGCAAGAAACTATGACAGTATTAGGCCCACAAAAAAATCTAATAGCCATTCCTAGTATTGGCATTAAATGGACCTCTTTGCTCTCATCACCAAAAGGAAATTCTCCTTTTTGGTAGCAGCACCTCTAGGCAAAGGGCCAACTAGACAGAAACGAAACCAGGATAAAGGCCTGGAGGGAGTTGTACATTTTTTTCTTATGTAGAGATGATTGATAATCTGTGGAAAATAAAAGTGGGCATTGAGGCAGCTTTTCTTAAGACAGCTTGAGTGAATGTGTGGCTAGTCCTTTCTGGATTAACAAAGGTCTCCCTGACCTTGGCAGTTTAGTGACTCACAGCCTTGCCAGGATGAATTGTTCTGAACAGTTCCTCCAACATCAGAGGCACAAACAGGCCTTTTTAGCTATTTGTTAGATACCAGTGGGGAAAATGGTCAAAAATACAGGCATGCTCAGTTTAATTTCAGAATGTAAAATCCAGAGCTAATCACTTCAGGGTAGAAATTTAAAACTAGGTCACTGGTTTATTAGAAATATATAAAAACCATTTTCCATATTTGTATTGTTGAAGGTAGATGATTTTATACCGAGTTCTAGAACTTCTTTTTTAAAATACCAGATACTATTGTTTTCCTAGGCTGGATAACATTCCTGCTTTCTTGGGTAGAAATTTGACAGTGTTTAGACTCCCAAAGATACTGACATACTACAGAGGGACTCTTTACCAGACTGTTGCCTTTGCCTTATGCTCATTTAAAATTAAATACCAGATTTATTTTCTACAACTTGGATATATATGTATGCACAAAAGTGTCTGTTGTTCTCTTTTCTTTTTAATTATTGGGGTGAGAGAGAGAAATATGGATGCACATATACCACAGTATGCATGTGGAAGTCAAAGGTTTCTCCTTCCACCTTTACATCGTTTATATGTGGATCTGCTGCCAGATCACTGGGCTTGTGCAGTAAACAGCTTTACTTTCTCAGCCATCTTGCTGGCCTGCGTCTGCTATGTAAAATAAATAAATAAATGAATCAAAACTAAACAAAACTCAGAAAATACTATAAGGTAGTATGGATTTGGCGTATGTCTGATCTCATTGATATTGAAATGTTTTGAATGGTGTGTGTGTGTGCATGTGTGTGTGTGTGTGTGTGTGTGTGTGTGTGTGTGTGTGTGTGTGTGTGTGTAGTATAATGTACTTGTTACTAACAGTCAGAGATAATGATGAAACCTGTGCCTTTGAGTTCTGAAGATCAACTGCCCTGGGGAAAGTGGTTGTAGTATACTTAGACAGCAGTGAGTAGAAATCTATAGGTTACAAATTCATGACTTTAATATTGAGGTGACGACTTATCTAGGTGCAGGAAGTATAGATGACAGGTGATTTATGCAGATGAAGTGAGCATTTGAGATCAAATGTAAGATTAACAGAGCATGTAGAGCAGAGAAAGTAGACTTTGAGGTAGAAGACAGAAGGTTCAAGAAAGGTGCACAGTGTGGATAGCTAGCTTAAAAGGCAATGTTTTGCTATGCCTTTGGGCATAATGAACCAGTAAATACTGAGAGTAGTATGGGATGATAGAATAGTAAACTTGTGACTGGAGTATTATACATATCAAGAAAGGAGAGAGAGGAATTTTCTTCAGCTATCTAGGCTATCACAAAAATGTCAGAAATAAAAGCAGAATTGGTAATGTTCTGAGTGTCTTGTAGTGAAAAATCAGCAGAAATTCAGCTATTTTGTCCAGACTGTTCATGCTCATTGATAGACCCATGCTTCTTTCTGTTTGTTTTGTTATCAGTTTTAAGGTGCAAGTAATGTATTCTACCCAAGTAAGTGTCAGGGATGCTACACAGGAAGATTTGGTCAATCTATTTACAAAATGGCCATGACCATCAAGTTCCATGGTGTTTTCATAGAAAGTAGAGGGCCCCATGGATCAGGACTGGAACTAGGCTCCATTTTAGATTTTGTGAACAAATGTTACAAAAAATTAACACATGAACCATACAGCGTTTGTTACAGTAGTTAAGCATGTTATATTGGACTTTTGAACATCTCAGTAACAGAGAAAATTTCCTTGCTTATCCTGATGACTTTTGTATCTAGTAATTGCCTGATATGTACACAGTGCTCAACAGATAAAACCATTTCTAGAATTTGCATTGTTGTGAGCCGTAAAGGTTCTGTACAGGTGAAGGACCATTTATCCAAAGGCTTAGGGCCAGAATGTTTACAGTTTAATTTTTTTAAATTTTGGAATATTTGCATAGCCTTTTCCACTCAAGAATCCTTAATCCAAAGGTCTTAAATCTGAATTATTTTTAGATCCCCAAATTAGCATCATCAAAAAGTTTTGGAGTCTGCATTTAATGTAGGGAGGCTACATCTACACTAATAATAAAAAAAAAAGTTCAGCATTGTGATATAATTGCCATTTTGCTTTGGTGAACTCTCCTTAGTTCAGCCTCTGGGTAAGAAGATCTTCAGTTGTTTTGAGGACTCTAGTAATTATATAAATATAGTCCATTTCTGTACTCACTAATGTTTGCTTTGAGCCAACTAGGAGCAAGTCATTGAATAGGAGGCATTTCTAAGGAGACAGACCATGCACTGAAGTGGCTTATAGACTAACAGGAGAGAGGTGGTGTACTATGAACAACTATCCTGCTGGATAGATGGTGGCAAGTACACTATGAGATGTCTTAATTGAAAGCACTGCAGAAAGTTTGGAAGAGATGAGGTTTCTTCCTTTCCAGGAGTTTAGGGGAGGTCTGTTGAGAACTTTTTTCTTTGATCTGGTCTAGCAGAAGTAGGTAGAATTTCAACTTGCCAGATGGCACAGGTGCAGAAAATCTGAAGATGTGTATAGGAAACAGCAATCTAGCTTGCCTTAAGTGTGTGGATTAAGAAGAGTCATAGGAAAGAAGCTAGTTACAACTTGGACTTCCCTCAATAAAGGTTGATCATCCTGAATGCCGTTTGAGATCTATCCAGAGCCTGTGGGTGGTCTGTCTATTCTCACATTAGTATTTATGTGGCTTTTCTAAAAAGTTTGAAATTCAGCATCACTCTTTAACCTACACTTGACTGTTTTAAAGGTAAAAACATTTCTTGCCATTTTCTTCCAATTTTTTTTTTTTTTTTGGTTTTTCGAGACAAGGTTTCTCTGTGTAACCCTGGCTGTCCTGTACTCACATTATAGACCAGGCTGGCCTCGAACTCACAAAGATCCACCTGCCTCTGCCTCCCAAGTGCTGGGATTAAAGGCGTGCGCCACCACCGCCCGGCTTTCTTCCAAGTTTTAATGGAAAAAGTTTGTGATCAATTTTTAAAAGATTTTGTGGACCAGAACCATGCCAGTTTCTTCCACTGGGTTTCCAAAATCCATTTCGTACCACGTGAACATGAAAAGTGCCACCAGCAAGCCACAGCTGTGCTGCTCATCTGGGTCTAAAGTGTTTCTGCTGCGGTCCTCTTGAGTTTCTGAAGAGACTATGAACGTGGTTGCTGTGATTTCCTGTACCTGTGACTGTCCTACAAAGGTGCTAAAATGAAGCTGTGGCCTCACAGCTTAAGAACCCAAGCTGTTTGCTTGGAGTGTTAACACCAAAAGCTGGAGTGAGATCAGATTAGCTGATGGAAGTTCTTGGATGTGAATTAAAGAGTGCTTTTTTTTTTCATTGTAATGTAACTGTTAGTGATAATGATTTATCTTTCAAAAAGTTTCCTCTGAGAATTTAAAAATGCTTTCTTTCAGAACATCTTTAGTGTTTCAAACTTAAAATCTGTTTTTAAATCCTGGCTGCATATTCCTCTCCAGTTCCTCCAGGCACCGGTGTCTCTGGATGCTGGTTAGATCTGAATGCCAAGAATTAAGACAATCTCACTCCTATAAATCAGGAGACAGCTTCATTATCAAAGTTATGTGTTTTCACCTTAATAGATAGCCAGGCCTGGTGTTCGTGCCAGGCTCCACCTTATCGTGGAACCATCAGCACCAAGTACTGGAATGTTCTTTGTTTGGATTATTTACTTCTTCTATAAACAAAGATTAGAGTAAAAAAATGTCAGTGCTGGGACCCACTAAGCACCATTGCAGAACATCCAAGTAGCACACCGTGGGTGCAGGTCACCCCTGAGTACTGAGCAGCCGTGACTCCGTATTTGTAAGTAACCTGAGTTCTCTTCTGAGGGTTTCACATAGTTTATCTCATTTAATGTTCTCAATACCCCTAAAAGATAGTCTCTTTTTTTTTTCTTATTTTGCTGACCAAAAAAAAAAAAAAAAAAAAAGACTGAAAAAGGTCAACAGTATTGCCCCATGGGGTAGGGACCTGGTTTTCTAACACAGAAGGAATTTGCCTCCAGAGTTTTTCTTATACTCAATAAAGAATTTCTAAAGATGCAGCCTTTTTCTTTTCTTCTTTTTTTTAAATGTTTATTTATTCAGGTTACATCTCCATCACAGTATCCTCTTTCCACCCCTCCCAGTTCTTCCCTCCCACCCTCTACCCCCTATCCCTTCCATCCCATTCCTCCTCCAGAGTGGAGTGTCCCTACATATCAGACCCCACCCCAGCTCAGCAGTCATATGAGGGTCAAGAGCCTCCTCAAACACTGGGAGCCTACAAGGTGGCACCACTATGGCAAAGTGTCTCATTGACAGGTAACAAAGTCTATGTTCCTGTTCCCTTTGGTGCATTGGCTGTAGTATAGTTATCTTGTACTATATGGCTAAAATCCAACAGGGTTTCTCTGTGTAGCCCTGGCTGTCTTGGACTTACTCTGTAGACTAGGCTGGCCTTGAACTTGCAAAGATTGGCCTGCCTCTGACTCCTGAGTGCTGGGATTAAAGGCGTGTGCCACCACGCCCAGCAAGATGCAGACTTTTTTAAAAATTATTTATTTTATTATTATTATTATTATTATTTATTTCATCAAGTTACCTCTCAATCACAATCTTCTCCCTACTCCCCCGTCCAGTCCCACCCTCCAACCCTCTTCCCCCTCATCCCCCTATCTGCTTCCTTTTTTTTTTTATTTTTAAGTTTGAGGTATATCTTTCTTCCCCTCAAAGATCCCCCTTTCAGTCCAACAAATGGCTCTTTCTCTTATAACAACAAATACAATACAAAACAACAAAAATAATTAGGCCAAAATTATGAGAATTATAAGGCTTAGCATACATTCCCAATGTCCAGTCCATATGTATTTGGCAACTGACTTTAACATTCTACTATCTAACCATCTCCATGAGTTTAAAGTTCTATATGACAGCACCCCCTATTCTACTCCAAATAGATAATAAGCATCGAAGAATCTCCAATTGGAGATGGTTGAATTAGTGGCAAGCCTATCTCTTGGCAAGAAAAACCCCTTGCTTCAACTGTAGACAGACTGCTGTCCAAAAAGGACAAAACTTGGAAGCAGGTAAGTTGACAGCCTAGCTCTGTCAAGACAGGGTAGGTAAGTCCTTCATAATTCCTGCTTTACAATCAATGTCTGTCAGAGAAACAGGGCCAAACAGCTGAAGATAGATGCTCTAATGTATGGAGAGAAATTGGGAACTGTCCAGGAAGTCAGTTGTCTGTCACTTCTTAGTTTTGGAAGCTGCTGGCCCTGCACTTCCTGTATAATCAGATTTATTTATCCTTCTCAGTTCTCTGATGTGGTTGAAGACTAGATAGCTAGAGTCCTATAGTTAAATTTTGAGTTGTTTAAGAATTAAGAGTGTGCTCTGGATCTAAGAAGATGGTTTTACAATGCAGACTTTTAAAAGTTAGTGTTACTTAGACTTTCAGCTACTTCTCACTGTGAGATGGTTCCACTCTTTTAGCTTAGATTGTTTGATCAATATAGATTTTCAGTAGTCAGACACTGTTTTCTTGAGTATCATGAGATCACTACATTTTACCAAACTGATCTTTAATATTTTGATGATCTATAATTTTCTTAAAATTTACATCACAATCCAAATTCAGGAAAGAAGGGAAATTGCCATCAATCAAACAATTTTGAGAGCAAACACATCACAAAAGTATACCATTTTCCCAACATATCTTGGAATAAGTGCAATTGTGGAAGAGGAAGATAGTTCATTAGGGCATTTGAACTTAATTTCTATAATCTAAATAAGCCACTTATTTCTAGAGCAGCTAAGAACTTTGATTCTCAATAAATGTTCTGAATCAATTTTCATTTGGAACATGATAACTTGCCATTTATTCATGTGTTTTTCTGTATTCAGTATAGATAAATAATCCATCTTTCACAGAGAATCAAATTGTGAGAGATGAGTGATGTCACCAAGTTGACATCTGGTAGATTCAAGTGATTGGTGAACCCTCTGGGTTCCTGACTTGCCTGTGAAAGCTGGCTGTGTTTACAAAATCAGTGGACACTGATATCTAGACTTGAGTAAATTCACTACAAGGTTGCTTTTCTTATTGAACTATATTTCCTGGATGAGCCTATTCAACTTAATAACTTTCACCATAAATAGTTTAAAGGCTTATTGGCAGATTAAAAATTATATAGTGTTGGCATAGGAAGAGGTGCACATAATTGCTAAATAAAGGTACTTAAGGCATTTATAAAGGTGTCATTGATTTATGGTTTGTATAGCTGTACATATTTACAACAGTCTGGCAATAAATAAAAATTTGAATAATATCATGCCCACAGATGTCAATGATAATAAAAGGTTGCCAGGTACAATTAGATGTACCTTATGTAAGACCTCTCTCTGAGATTATCTATCTTAATCAGGTGAGCTTGTTGTCATTACTGTTTACATGACCTCGCTTCCTGTCTGTTCAGTCTGTCATTTTATCATATGACTGAAGACCTGGTTTCCATCCTGAGGCAGTGACACTGATGTTGACTGGGACATAGTCTTGCTTTCTCCTTCCTCACTGCCTCTTCGCTTAAGTGTTTTATGTTACTAATTGTTAAAAGTTTTTCTTGGGAAACAAAAAAAAAAGTTAGCAAAGCTTCTTCTGATGTGGATTGTTGGACAATAAGTTTGAACAGGCACAGGGCCATCCATCACACTGGACATGTTTATGGCATAGTATGTGGAACATGGCCCTGGAAGAGGAGAACTTTTCTAATTTTTATGCCCATTTCTAGCTGTATCCAATGCTGTTTAGAAATGGTGCTTTTTGTAATGTTGTGGGGCAAAGGGAACATATTTTACATTACACATTTTAAGAAATTATTTTTCTTTCTTTTGTATTGTCTTCCATATATGTTTCATAGCAAACTGTGCACAACTATAATTCTTCATATAAGTTCTCTCACTGTGATAAATAATTCATTTAGCTGCCATATGGTCCTTGGCTCTGCTCTTGGGGACTCTTCTTGGTAAGGTTTCATTGATTGAGTCTCAATCCCATAAATCAAGAGCATGTTCAAATGTGCATCTACCTAGGTCATTCCATGAGGCAATGTGAAACCACCTTCCTATATTTATGACTTTGTTTTGCCCTCTGGGGGATTAACTCCATCTTATTGTCTAGCAGAGCCTGGATACCATGTATAGCCATTCCTTTCATCAGAATATATGTTATGTTACTATTGATGAAAAAAATCTTATGAAAATGGAGAAGCATTATGTTTTTATTTAAAGCATGAATTTCTTAAAATTCTGCCATAGAATTTGGTTGAATTTTCCTACTTGAGTTGATGATGTCTTCACACATGTAGTGGGCATTGATTCTAAATCATAACAGGCAATAATATTCTTCAAGTCAAGATTTCTTTTACTCAAAAGAAATTCACAAAGCAAAACAATGTGTGATGATATATCTATAATAATATTACTGATGTATTTATTTTGTAGGTAATGTTATGATAGATGTTATGGTAATGTTGAATTCTAGGCTTTAAAAGGTCTGAAAATAAAATGAATTTAGGAAAGCCTTCTTTATGTTAACACATAATTCATGAGAGAGAGAGAGAGAATATACTTGCATGCTCACACAGAAGCCAGTGGTGCTGCCTACCTTGTTTTGTTGTTGCAGTCTTATGTATACATGTGGAGGGATGTATGTACCCCTTTGTAAACATATGGAGGCCAGAGGGGGATGTCATGTGCCTTACTCTACTACTCTGTACCTTATCTGTTGAGATAGGGTCTGTCACTGAGCCTGGAACTCACTGATTAGCTAGACTCTGTGGCCAAGGAACCCCTGGGATCCTCCTGTCTCCATCTCCTAGCGCTGGGATTACCAACATATACCACCAAACCCAGCTTTTTATGTAGTTGTAGGCCATCTGAATTTGGGTCCGCATGCTTATTCAACAAGCAGTTTACCCACTCAGCCATCTCCCTGACTCCTCCTTTGTTTTTTGGTTCACAGTCTCTCACTGGTTCTCAAGCTTATTGATTAGGCTTGGCTAACTACTTAGTGAGTCATGGGAATCTGTCTCTACTTCCCAGGTACTGGAATTCCAAGTGTATACTTCCATACCTGTATGTATGTTTGCTTATCAGGCTCAGAACCCCATGCTGTATGGCAAGCAGTTTCCTGACTGAGGTACTCCACTAGCCCCTAATCTACTTTTTAATTGAAAATTTCTCAGATACACTGATTGAAAAAAAAATTCTAAAAAAAAAAGCAATAAAATGTAAATAAGCAAACAGCAATTCCAATAGGATATGTTATGTCTCCTAGAGAGATAGTTGTTAGTTCTAATTCTGGCATATCTAAAATATATTTTAGGAGATACAGTCAAACAGTGTCATTATATAAATAATGCATTTTAAAATATGAAAAGTGTATTTCTCAGATTTTTTTTCCCGTGCACCTTCTCAGTTTACCTAGTACACCAAAGACTATACTTTTTCATAAATGTTCACAACCCTCCCAGATGTCAGGGCAATAGCTTCTAAATTTTCCTTTGACTGTTGATTATCTTCCATACATAGGACAGTGACAAAAGCAAATTAGCTATTCATCTGCCCCTAATGAGATTAACAGCTGTGGGAATAAGTTTATGGGGCCCCTCTTCATGCCTCCTAGATTTTTTATGTGCCTCCATGATAAGTAAATGCTGAAGAGACCGTGTCAGTTTTGTAGACTATGAGACATTGGGGTTTAGTTTTCCAAAGGCAACCCCCTTGATTCTATTCAGATAATTTAAGATCTTTGAACCTAAGGTTTTATTCACTTTTAATCAACTCTCTGCAGGCCAAACCATCTATCCACCCATCTCAGAGAGTGGTCGTGAGAGTACAATGTGTGAAAAGTGTTGACAAGCTGGAATCTTTAAGAGAGTTATATAAAAAGCATGATATCATTATCATTGGTCAAGAGATGTGTCGAAAACTGGTTTTCATCACTGACTCCTGAAGTAAGGTTTTTACTTGTTCCTCAGGTTTTTGGTGAAAAGAATAAGGCTTGCCAGTCTTTCTGAATAATAAACACTCCATACAACAGAATGTTTAAAAGACTAAATTAAGTTTTCTGTTGCTTGCACAGTGTACACACAGATATATATATACATATACACACACACACATACAAATACACACACAAGTATGTGTTAGAGAATCACAGTAACAAACTTCAGAGAGCACACGTAAATACTGTTACATGTTTAATTTGCATTTGCTCATTTTCATACCCATAACCCTATGTAGATAATTAGTAACTTCGTTCCCCAAGGTAACAGAAGCATAATTTATTAGATAGTGTGCCTGTGTAACACACTTAGTAAGTGATGGAGCTGACTTTTAAACTCACAGTGTAGGTCCGCAGTCTATACTGTTAACCAGTGTCTTCTCCTGCCTAGTAAATTATTCCAGAGTACTGTCAGAGTCATGATTCTGTAGACAAAAGTTCAAATATTGATCTTAGTTATTAGATGTAAAACATTGGACAACTCAACAGCTGCCTATATCATTTCTGTGAAAATATTTTATTAGGTATAAAACACTAATAAATATCAAGTAATAGCATGATCTTCTTCCAGAGAGATTGATATATACTATTTTGTCATTAGAAGTAACTTTCTCAAACCTATATTTAAAATAATTAAAAGAAAATCAATTTTTCCTTCCCTTGTGCCATCTTAGCCACCAACCTTTGAGAAATGAGATTACTTGGCCAGATTTGCAGATATATGTAAAGGACCCTATATTTGTTACTAGGTTTGGGAGTACAAACCAGAACTTTGGCTAGTCAGTAGCATATAAAATGTACATATTTTAAGTGCATGAAAATTTGGTACATTCTAGATATTTTTTGAATAATCTGCTTTAGGGTTGAGCCTTCAGAGAACTTTTTTAATGTACAGGGTATGTGCATTTAGAAAGTTAAAAGTGTAAATATTAAATAAGAAGGAAGTGGCAAAGAGTCAACTGAGTTGGAGACTCATTAAACACTTTTGGTTTGGTAACAAGTGAGGTTAATGCAGACTGGAACAGGCTTAATGAGGCACATCGAGCTTGTCTGGGAGCTTCAGTGGCTGAGTAGGATTTCAAATCAAGGTGAAAAGGTTCTTCTTCGAAGGAGACAGAAGAGAAGAGGGACTATCCTAGACCAAGGTTACCAAGATGGCCTAGATGTAGGCAAAGATGTCCTTTACCCAGTGGGCTGGGTTGGAACAGTCAAGCAAACTGCAGCAGCTGACTCAGACACTGAACTTGACTTTGTAAATAGTCAACTGCAAAGTGTGGTCTTCCTATTTTAGATACTCCTGAGTTTTCTGAAGGGTTTTGTTTGTTTTTGTTGGAGGTGGTGATTGGGTGGTTTTTCGTCGTTGGTGTTTGTGTGTTGGTTTGTTTTTATGGTGCTAAAGAGTGAAACCCAGGGCCTCACAAGTCTGTGAATGCTTTACCACTGAGCCATCTTTCCACCCTATTCCTGGAGTAGAATGACACAGATATCTGATTTCTGGGAACCTTTATGATAACAACACACTTAACTGAGTTGTTACGTTAGAGGTTGAAGACACAATAGCAGAACAGCCTACTCAACTCCTAGTTAAAATATTTAAAGAGAAGTTGTATTTTATAGCCACACAGATTGGTTAATAAAAATGAGGTTGAGGCATACCAAGGTGGCAGTTGATTCAGAGTGACAGTTAAATACTAGACAACTTTATAATAATTCGCTAATGACAAGTTAGTAAAAGATAGAAAACTAACTTCCATGTGACTCCAAAAGGAAGGTTTGTGCATTTTTAATTTGTGTAAGCCTTTTTATATTAAAATATAAGATGGAAGATTTTCATAGTAATTAAATGTAACATATTATGGCAGTGGTATTATGCCCAACACATTTTAATTATAAATATAATTAGTACTCATTCTTTAAATTTTGAATTTGCCCAAATTATGTGTTGTTTTTTGAGTGAGGTACTGTCTGGGATCAAACCCAGTATCTAGCATATACTAAACAAGTACTCTACTATTAAGCCACACTTTCTGCTATACATTTTGCTTTTGTTTTTATTTAAAATGTACATATGTGCCTCTGGGAGTAAGTAGGTATGGCAGTTATTATTAATGAATAATGTCCTAAGTGTGTATAGCATTTGTATACTGTACACTATGTTGTATTCTCACATTTCATGCCCAGGATCTGAGGGAAGATAGTTTGACACTCATTCCCTTGAGTGTAATAGAGATTAGACCATGGGATTTGGAATCAGTGGTAGGCTGGCCCTAGACCTGATTTTGTTCACTATTAGTAATGTATGCTTTTCCAGTACCAAACTTCAGAGTTCCAAATAGTAGAGAACAGGCAGTGCTTACTTAAAGGGTCCTGCCCTGTTTGCAGATGTAACTGCTGTTTCTTCAGTATAGCTACTCTTTCCAGGGTCTACCTTTTGTCCTACATTTCATTTTTAGGTATGCTTAGCCCAACCTCTTCAGCTGGGTAATCCTTCTCTGTTCTCAACACAAGTGCCACCAAACCTAGAGGGCTTCTCCATTTGTCTCTTT
>CAJQZJ010032443.1:7511550-7563522 GCA_907164525.1 Lophiomys imhausi
ACACAAGTGCCACCAAACCTAGAGGGCTTCTCCATTTGTCTCTTTACGCTTCCCATGCATTTCCACCATGACACTTTTACCCTTTTGTCATCCTGTATTTCTTTGCTGTTTGTTTGATACCCCTTTCCCTCACCAGACTCCAGGTTCCAGGAGAACAGAGGAACTCTGTCCTGTTACTCTGTTTGTATAATTGGCTTCTAGTATAATACATAGTATTTACTGAGCAGTCAGCAAATGTGAATTTGAAAATGAAGCCATGAAATTAAGAGAATTTGTAATATTTGGACATGTGTCAGGGAGTAGAATGCCTCCTATTACTGATAGATTTGTCTGATTGTCATTAAAACTCTCAGTGTTACACTTCCATCATTTACTACTAAGTCAGTGGTTTTCAGCCATGGGAGTCACATCTCCGATATCCTGAATATCAGATATTCACATTGCAATTCATAACAGTAACAAAGTTATGAAGTAGCAATGAAGTTATTTATGGTGTGGGGTCACCACAATGTGAAGAAGTGCATTGAAGGGTCGTAACATTAGAAAGGTTGAGAACCACTGTTCTAAGTGGACAGAATAACAACTTCCTACATCCACTCCACTGAAAGGTTTCCAAAGTAAATAAGATAGTAAGTATTGTTTTCCAGTATCTAAAAATTAGGCCGGCATTGAAAACTGAACATTCAGAGACCTCCTTTCCTTGAAATTTTAAGTAAGTAGAGAAACTTTAAGAATTCATTTCTAAGATGTCATATGTAGCATGTCTTCTGGCAGCCAGCCCACAGGAACATACTCTGTACACGGCCCCCAACTCCCACCACTGCCAGGCAGTGCCAGCCTCTAAGATTAGGTGGAAGGAGCCTAATGTATGGAATCATCCTGTCTTCAGAATAGGAGCATCACACGGGCCTCCTGCTTGTCACTCGTGGTGGCAGTGCTGTTCAGTGGCTGTTGAAGGGTCCTGTAACGGAAGTCTTTCAGAGGAGGGAAGGTACTATAAAACAAAACTGCATAGATTTTTGTTAAACTGTGCTGAACTGTGGGGGTGTGGGGGTTCAGTGTCAGTTTGAATGGCTGTTTGAATGTGGTTTTCTTATCATTGTCTGTGAGTCTACAGAGTTCAGCAACCCCCTTTGCTTTGTTAAGGATATGGATCTCCTACTCCTGATAAACAGAAGAAAAACATGCACCTGGCTGTATTGTTGCCATAAATATTTAGATGATGAAAATTCTCTTAAATATGTAAAGAATCTGCTGAGCATGGCTTTATCATCTTATTGAGAGTCGGGGTTTTAAAACTTAAATGTCTGTTCTTTGGAATGAAGCTGGCAGGTTAAACTCCATTAAAAATAAAGCGGCTCACAGTTGCATCATAAAATCTCAACTGGCATTAAGGTAATTGTGCTTAAGCACAATTTAGGGCTCTTTTGAATGTTTGTTGTAGACACGATAATGATGCTATTTTTAATCGTTCGATTCTAGCTCTGAAGAAATAAACCCAATATTCTTTGTGCACTGTGTCCTAAACAGACTCATTTTGGGGAGCAGACTATGAATACTTTTTCTGTCTTAGTAAAAACAAGGAATTAAGGTTCTGATACCACTATGTTTATAAAGAAAATAAAACCTCATCCTCTTATGAATCTGACTCTTCCTACAAGGGGCTCACCACTTAATAAAGACAGGGTCCCATGTAGCTCAAACTAGTCTTATACCTTCTTTATATGATGGTAGGGCTTGAACTTAGAGCCTCATACATGCTAGACAGTATTTAACCAACCTTCTCCAGTGACTTACTTTTGATAAATTGAACTGAACTGATGGCTGACTTCCTTTGGTCTACCGGGAGTCAGGGTTCAGCTATCCAGGCCCCATCTAGTGTGCTCCAGCTTGCCTATATTGAACCTTGATGGAAATTTTAAAAAGTGCACTTACTGGACAAATGGAGAACAAACAGAACACTTTGGCTCCAGTGAGCCAGGCCTGTGCTGAATTCAGCCCTACTTGTCACTTTGTCCTAATTTAAAATCTCTAGTCAGGGCACATGCTCTGTTAACTGGGGCCCTAGGAATCCTGTTGTTGGTCAGATGAATATTCATGTCGCTGGGCTGGTGTTTTTGAATGCATGATCTGATTAAGCCCACAGTAGTCCCCTGGTCCTGCTGTTCTCAATCCTAAGAGTGGATGGCATGACCTCTGCTGTAGAAACAGCCCCACCCTGTGGAGCAGAAAATGAAATTTTACCTTGTCTTGTATATAAACCATATTTGGGAACATTACTGCGATTTTTCTCCCTATCGTGTTAGAACAGGAAAGTACAGTAGGACAATCCTTCAGTTGTCTTAGTGTCTACCAACACCCATGCCCTGTCACCACCTTACTCAACCATCACCACTCTTCTTGTCAGTCTGCACATTCTCTCACCATTCCAGCCACTCTTATCCCTGCTTTCCCCCAGTTCCCAAAAGTACATGCTTCTTATTAATAGTTCAAGGACCTTAGTCTACATAGATGGTCCAGACCTTTTTCATGTGGCCTGCCAAATTTTTACCCCAAATTGAAAAAAGCCCCTCTGCATCAAAGCCCAAGCCCCCTAGGGATTTCTCTCCTGTCCCTTAGGCATATCTGTCCCATCTCTAACCACACCTTCTACCTTTTCCCTCTTAAACTCTCTCAGCTTCAATCACAGTTCTTCCCTGCTATTCCATCCCCCTGAAATGTTTTCCCTGGACACCAGATTGTGACTCAGAAGTCTTTTTGCAACTCAGTAAGTTTCTGGCTACCATATCTGATAGTTCAGCCTCTCTTTGCTCCCAACATTTCAAATCCTTCACCTCATACTCAGCCTGGGTTATCACAGCATCCCCATATTATATGTAATGTTTGTTTTATTTTGTTTTTGTTTTTCCACTAGGATGTCTCTTCATTAAGGTAGGGATTTTCTTTTTCTGTTTCATTCACTATTGCATCCCCAGTGACAAGAACAAAACATGAAGCATATGGTCCATTAATACTAGTTGAATGGAGAGCTGAATGAATTTGGCCCCTGACTGCCTCTCCATTCTTATGGCTCATCAAACTTCTTCACATACTACATGCTCCTGTCTAATCAATCTATCTCCTCTCTCTAAACATTCCAGGCTTCCTCACATCCTCTGTGCCTTTTACTTGGCCACCGTACTGCTGAGTGGAGCATCCTCTCATGCTTCCTCTTCACTCAGTCAGGGTCAGCTCTGCAGGACAGCCTTCTGTGGTGCCTCTTCGCAGTTAGACTACTGCGACTCTTTGGTGTCAGTGTCTTGATTCTGTATATTGCCCAGCCCATTAAAAGAGATAAGTTAATGGCGACTTTATTGGCTTTGCTTTTTCAGTTCCCTTTTTAGTGAAGGTCTCCTATGTCTTTGTTAACTGAAGAAGGAAGGGAAGGGTGTTACTTCAGAGCTGTAGTTCGGGATTCCATTCCAAGTGTGTGTGGATAGGAGGTGGTTAGAATAGCTGTAAATGAGCAAGACAGTTGTTCCCTTTTACACATCCTCACGTATAATCAGAAAATTTATTTTATTTTATTTATTTCCAAAGGAGATACAGGTTCTTACTATGTAGTCCTAAGTGGCCTGAAAATCTGTGTAGACCAATAGACCAAGCTGGCCTAAGCTCTACCTTTCAAGTGCTAAGATTAGAGGCACGATCCACCACTCCTGACTCCTTTTTTTTTTTCTAAACATTTTAAACACATTTAATATTTCACTTTAAAGAGGTGTTCGAAATTTATGGCCTCCAACTTCAGGTGTTAAACAGATCTGAACTTGGTCTAACTCCAAAATCCATCAGTATGGCCTTGCCAGGAGTGGGATGTGGAAGTGGCCAGTAGGTGAATCTTCTCTAAGAATCAGGCCAGAGGCTTCAACTACCCTTAATAAATGCTTTCTCTGTACCAAACTATGTTCCTTCCAAAGAGGACTTAGAAAAAAAACTGACTTATTTACTCACAATTTCTGTTATGAAATCTTTTAATGGAAGTAAAATCATATAAAATCAAGGAGTTGTAAATCTGTCTCAGAACCATAGTATGGATGATCACCAGTGGATATTTTCATAAAAGCACCGTAATGTTCTGAATGTTATTTGTCTTCACAATAAAGACTGTCTTCTTAGCAATGCCTCTGAAACAAAACAAAACAAAACAAAACAAAAAACCATTGCCTCCATATTCAATTGACTGCAGACTCACTCTTTCAGTTGGCCATCAAGTCAAGACTTTAACCACAGTTTGCTATGAATGATTTGTAATGATGCTTACTGCCCATCGTTAATTGGGAAGACATTCTGGACAGTTAGAGAACATAAAATTAAATGCTCTTTGCCACTCCCCAAAGGGTGGGAGTTCTGCTAGTTAGTTACTAGATATGTGGCATACACTCCTAAAGGATAAGATGGTGCATTGCGTGACTTCCCAGTGGTCTGCACATCTCAGCAGAAAGCCCTTCACCACTTTCCATGTCATTAAAGTAATTTCAGAATGAGCTTTCATTGTTTTGAGATTCCCCATTCAGGCTGGAAAATGCCTCTTATCTTTTGCAACCAGATACAATAGTTATTCAGATCATCAACTTAAATCTTTTCTAAAACAAACAATTCACATATTTCAAGCATTTTATATCTAAAATATAGAACCTGGCAGGCTTGCAAGATGGCTTAGCTAGTCTTCATGGGCTTCTGTCCTAAGACCAGCAATGACTGATTGATTGATTTCCAAAGTCCTAAAAATTTGCTGTATCTTAAAACTATTATCATTTCAAAGCAAATTAGTATTTTTAAAATAATGGCCTATTTGCCTAATACAGTGATCATTAGCTACGCATCTATGTAAGTTTAAATTAGGTTAAAAGCTGATTTCCTTATCTGCAGAACCATGCATGTTTCAGGTAGTAGGTAATGGGGAGAGCAATGCAGCAAAGGAAAAGTTTCAGATTTAAAAAGATTTACAAGAGAAAAACCATCAAGTATTAAGAAAATGCTGTGTCCTCTGAAACTTTAGGTAACACTATTGTTTTTATTAAATGATGGTGTCGTTAAAATTAAATCTCACTGTATCTCTTTAGTTTTGTTACTGTTGTTTTTTGAAAACTTAATTACATCTATCAATCACATATTTCTGATTTCTAGTGCTAGCGTAGAGAGCTCCATGTTAACCTTTAAATTTATTATTAATATAAACTTGTATACTAAATGGTCTTGCTAAATATTTTGGAAATTAAAAGTATTAGTAATGTGTAAGCATGATTAGATTTTGTAATATCTAAAATATTCTGCTGATAATTCTGTTAGACCTGATAAATATTTTAATTCCTGGTTAAAAGAAGACCTTATCCCTGTTTATACCATTACCTTCAATGTTTTTTGTTGTTTGTTTCGAGTAGGGGAGGACATGTTTTGTTTTGCTGTGTCTTTTATTATTTTGATTTTGATGTACTTTAAACTTTAATCTTTGCTCTTTGATTGTTTAGTGATTAAGTATGGCTGAATGACACATTAAGATTGAACTGTAGACAGACTTCTGTCCAAAAAGGACAAAACTTGGAAGCAGATAAGTCGACAGCCTAGCTCTGCCAAGACAGGGTAGGTAAGTCCTTCATAATTCCTGCTCTACAACCAATGTCTGTCAGAGAAATGGGGCCAAATGGCTGAAGATTGATGCTGTAATGTATGGAGAGAAAATGGGAACTGTCCAGGCAGCCACTGGTATGTCATTTTTTAGTTTTGGAAGCTGCAGGCCCTGCACTTCCTATGTAATCAGATATATTTATCCCTCTCAGGTCTCTGAGGTGGTTGAAGAATAGATAGCTAGAGTCTCATAGTTAAATTTTGAGTTGTTTAGGAATCAAGAGGGTGTTCTGGATCTAAGAAGATATTTTTAAAATTATGAGGCAAGTTAGTATGAAAGCTGAGTTAGATATAGAACTTTAAACTCATGGAGATGCTTAGATAGTAGAATGTTAAAGTCAGGTGCCAAATACATATGGACTGGACATTGGGAATGTATGCTAAGCCATATAACTCTTATAATCGTGGCCTATTTATTTCTGTTGTTTTGTATTGTATTTATAGTTATAAGAAAAAGAACCATTATTTGGTCTGAAAGGGAGAGCTGTTGGGGGGAAAAATAAATACCTTAAACTAAAAAAAAAAGAAGGGAAGAGGATGGGGGGGTTGAGGGGGAGGAGGGTGCAAGGGTGGGACTGGAGGGGGGAGTAGGGAGGGGATTGTGATTGAGATGTAACTTGAAGAAAAATAATAAATTATTTTAAAAAAGAAAAAAAAGATTGAACTATTTTAGAAATACTTTGACTTCACCATTTTTCTTTTACAAAAGCATATATTCGGTGCAGTGGGGAACGTGTTCAGTTGCTAATTAGGGAACAGGTTTTCCCCACAAAGCATTTGACTTCTAGCTGCTATGTAGAGAAAGTGCTATTTCCTCAGTAACTGCTTATTCCCGTGCACTCACACTAGGCTCTGAGTGTTATTCAGTTGGTTTTGAATGTTCTGCTCATGCTATCTCTTTGTTTTGGTCCTGCCTTGAGCACTCTTGTCATTTGTTTGATTATTTAAAGAGGATAGCTGAAGTGGAGAGCAGGCTTTCTAATGCATGGTTTATTTATAATGTTGGTGACATCAAGATATGCTAGGTTGGTGAGAAAAATCTCTTTTTAATTTAACAGAAAATTAGAAATGACCATTGCAGTCATTTTTGAGCAATCCTTACCAGTATGGTACCCACTTAATATAAGTAGAGGCAAGATGATACTTCCCTGTATACCAGGTAGGATAGACAGTATGGTAGCACAAAGGAAAAACAAATATATCCAAAGGGAAGATAGTAAATAGGAGTTCAGTGGTTTTGCCTATTTCAGTATTTTTGACATTGAACTCTTTATTTTAAATGTAAATATTGCCCTGTTTCTCCATTGATGATAATATGTCCATGGAAGGAAGGTGGTTTCTTCATGCTTCCTTACTGATTCTGTATTACGAAAGACCAAATATGCAGAAAGCAGAAAGATACTGTATGTAGTACTTCTCTGTTAGGGGAGAGTGAGTGAGGAAATGTATATTCTGAAGATCCACTTTCACTCCAGAATACCAGCTTCTGGTCTCATGTAGCCACAGCAACGCTTCCAGAATCTTCCCATTGACCAGAGTTACAGTTTCTGAAGACAGCATCTACTTCTCTTCTCCCGGGAATTGTTTGGGTTCAGCACTCTCTTTGGTCTTATTTGAGTGGTATTTTATCAGTCAGACAAAATAATATTCAACTGTTAATATCGTTCTGCTGAAACAGTTTAGAATAAAGATTTAATGTTCTCTTTTCAATGAAGAGCCCGTGCCCACCGTGCAGGACTGTAATAAAAGAGAAACAAATGAGGCAGCTCAAAGTTATAGCTCTCCATGGCTTTTAGTACTCTCAGACATTTTTATAAAACATACATCAGGACTGCTGAGTTGTTAAATGGGTTATTTTTAATGCCATTGTATTCAGATGTAGACCTTAGGGCACCACTGTCGTCCTGTGAGAGTTTGTTCTTCCCTAGCTAATAGGACCGCTACTGAACTTCCGGTCTCTTGTTTTGTGGCTGGGAAAGGACAAGTGACACACACCGAGACTCCAGTGATCTTCAAGTCATCTGACTCAGCCCAGGGCACAGCTTCTTGCCTGCAGGCAGGCAGGCAGCCATGCTGCTGATTTCTTTTCTCATCTGCAAAAGGGAACTATAGGAGATGCCACTTCTGGATTCCCCACTGGACTTAACAGGCTAAATGAGATTAAAGACGCCATGTGAATTTCCCACATTGCTACTGGTTAGTAGTTTGCACCTCCCCACCCTATAGAAACTTTGGAGAACTTTAAAGAGTAAAGGATATCTCAGCTTTTAAATAAATGTTTATAGGAATACACTGTGCCAAAGAGATGATCATTTGGATAAGATTAAATAAGTATCACTCAAAATGATTTTACAAAGGGTCTGTCTGTGGCTGTGAGATGCTGATGGAGAAAGGTTCAGATGAAGAACAGGCCAGAAGCTTTCTTCTTTCTCCAACCTGAACATTAAGACCAGCCTCAGGTAAAGCAGGAACACTAAGGCCTCCAGACCTGGAATGGTCCCGTGGTTTTTACCTCCAGAGGTGTAATTGCCATCCCACCACACAGAAATGACTGGAGTTTAGCAGTAAGGTCTTCCTGCTGGCCTCTTCCTTGCTCGCCAAGTGAGAGTGGAATGGACCAGGATGATCTGAGATAGATGGATCACTGCGGCAGGTTGTTTTGCTGCTCCTGACTTCCTTGCATTAGAGCAGACATCCCTAAAAGACATTAGCCTCCCAGCAAAGAGTGGGGATGCACCATGCAGGAAACTTGCTGAGGTCTCCAGGGAATCTTGAGTGCTTTAGGGTGATTTACTTTCTGAAGGTTTGAGCAAGATAAGCTTAGGAGAAGATGGGAATATCCAGGAAGGTGGGAAGCAAAGAACTGGATGCCTTTTCCCTGCCAGTGCATGGTCTCTTCAGAAAGCTGCAACAAGCTAATGTTTTATTCTTTGTGTCTTGGGAGGAGTGGGGTTGTAGGCAGGGAGAGGGTATTGACTTCTTGGTACATGTATCTGTTTTTAAATTTTGGCTTGGTTTGGTTTGGGTTTTGTTGCTATTGCAAACTCCAACAGCATGTAATAAGTTCAATGGGGTCTGGGACTAGCCCTGACAGACAGACCCTTTGTGATATGTAGACTAAGTTAATACAAATATATATGGCTTCTTGGTCCAATGAAGGAGAAATTAAAGATGGATTTTTGCCTCTGATACAAAAAATGACCCACAAAACCTAGTTTCAGAGTAGCATTCTTAATGATCAAATATAATTCAAGTTTACAAAAATGTAACCTTGGCTGTAAAAGGTTTAACAGCAAGGAGAAGGCTTCAGTTAGTTGGAAATTTGCTGCAGCCTCATGATTCCGATTGTGGATAAAGATATTTTTCTACTTCTGAACAGTGCCATTAGGTGTTATTAAGAATAGCATAAGACCAAAGCAGGGCTTCCTGGGACTCTCTCAGAGCAAGCTAAATTGTCACATAGGTTCAGAGATGATGGGAATCAGGGACACTTCTGCTGGTACATGCATGTACATGTATGTGTGTGTATGAAGGCACTGCATTTGTGGAATTTCTCAGAAAACACTGGAATAATGAGGGTTTTTTTGTTGTTGTTATGGGATATTATGAAACCTTGCAGGAATTTTTTTCATATAGTGGCTATAATTATAGCCACAGGGATATTGTGTTCTCAAACATTCAAGCTCCCAGATACCAGGCTGCCTGAAGCCAGGCTGCACATATGGATGGGTATAACAATGCCTTTTAATAATCACCCTCATCACTTGTCATTGGCCTTCCCCCTCTGACAATGGAAATGTCTTCGTAGTCTGTGTCTGGCATATTGCTTTTGTTCATTGTAGGTACATTGTGTCTGTTTTGAACAATGAGAGCGATGGAAGGCCCTTAAGCAATGAACTTTAGCGCCTGAAATCAAGTGCATGAGAAGCTGAACACTCAAAGCAGAGTGTACTCTCCTTCAGAAATTTCTTCATGCTGCTGCTATATGCCATTAGAATGGTTACAAAAAGGAAAATTAGATCCACTTGCATACCAGCCAACTCTGTTTTTAACACATGATTATTTTATTGGGGTATACATTAATTAGTCCTGAAATAGAATCCTGTGTGACATTCAGAGTTTTGTTGAGTAGCTCAGAGTTTAAATATTTTAGTTTTACAACTCTGTTATGTTGGCAGCCAACAATGGTGTCTCAGTGAAGTCAGCATATGAGCCCTGCTTGCGATGACATCTGGAAAGCTTGTTTTATCTATAAGCACAGTTGTAGACAAATGAAAGAAGACAGATGTAAGGCTGGGGTGGCATCTTCGCCTCGAGCACTCTCTGGCTGTACATTTTCCAGTGTGTCAAAAGCAGGGAGCTTTTTGTCAGGGGTGGAATAAAAACATTCTGTCACATCCGTATCCCAGCTACTGTGCTGCCTTTTCTGTGGTGTAAAACTGCATAGTTGGTTCAAAAATAACAGGAGGAAGAGTTAGTTAATAAGACATGCCTAAGTGTAACGGGGACTTGACACCAAGGCAAAGAAAGAATTTGTTATTTTATGAAGGCGGTCACAACTACTTTCTCCTGGGAGAGCTGGGCAAAATACAAGAATTTGGCTAGAAGGTAGCTAGGAGTACCAGTTAGAATTTTCTTTTGATATATACTTTATTGGGCAAGATTTATTAAGCATAAGCTGTGTATGGAGTAGCATATGTAGCAGTTTGTGCACCCATGCAGGAAGACACTCAAAGATGAACACTAAATTCTGGGAGCCAATGGCATCGTTTGTAAGCTGTTCTCGAGTCTTGGCTCAGGACCATTCTTGGGAAACTTTATACAAGGGCATCTTGCCTTTTCCCCTTCTCTGTTTAGGTTATTGTAGAAATAATTATCCCCTGAAATAAGATGCACATGCAGGCTTATATATGTATTGACTGGGATTTGGGTTAAAACAGATTCTGTTTGACATTCTTGATCTTGTAATAGCAATGGGATTAGTTATACCTGCTACAGGGTGTGAAATGAGTATTTTCATCTCCAGGGATTTATGACTCCTTGCTCCATGGCATATATTGCATACACCATGCAACCATTGTTAATTGTTGTAAAATATGTTTCACTGAAAGTTTAGGAAGCCTGGATGGAGTCCTGGTTAGCATCTGTTTAAGGACTAGGTTGGATTCTCAAAGCCAAAACCACATAGCTTTATAGTACTGGAGTCTTGTATCTGCAGAAACCATGCAGATATGTGTAATTAGAGAGCAGTGAAATGATGGAAATGGAGGGATGGGAAGAGGATATAAAGAAATGAAATACAGTCAGCTGCATGTGTCAGTGCACAAGTCTCTCTTGGTTCAAACAGCAAAGTGTAATTTTCAGTGGCCCAAGGTTACTGAGAATTCTCTCTATCTCTCTCTCTCTCTCTCTCTCTCTCTCTCCACCCCCCCTTTTCCTTAAAAATAAAGTTGCATTGTGCTATTAACAGGGAAAACATAGTTATCCATTTCCTGCCCCATCTCCACATACCATTATCAGTCCTTTTAGAGTGCAAGTGCTGAGATCTACTGAGTACTGGTAAGTGCCTTTGTATGTTCAAAGTGATGTTTTTTTGTTTTACATGCTGTTAGGCATGGCAGAGAAAATATATGTGTAATTGAAAATGTACAGCAAATTGCCATTTGTACCTGCAAAGACTTAAAAGATCCAGTCAGGTGAATTAGCCGATGTTAGTGACGTCTGAGTAGACTGATGTCTGGCCTTGGAAGCCCCTGGCCCTTTGCATGACTTTTCACTTCCAGCTGTCTTAGGAGATCAGTGATCCTCTCGCTGTTCTCTGAACCAATACTCTTGACACGGGAGTCCCAGGACCTGAAGACTTTAATACTGTGTAGGGTGATTGTTGAGTTTCTTCATTGAAGTTGGAGACACAGTGGGAGTCTTAATTCCTGCGATCTCAGATCCTCAAGATAACATTGGAGTTACAGTCAACAGATTTCATAAATTATGTGCAGCCATAGAATTCAGCAGCCAGAAAGATTTCACCTCTCATCGTCCTTCTTACTGATGTTAATGGATGACTGTGGAGAATGAGAGTCTTGGAGTCAGTTTTTACAGTCTGTTTCATTAGTGCCAGCTTACAACTTAAATTGTTAAAATATAGACCATAATTCCTTCTTCTGTCACTCAATGTAGAGGAGGTGTCTTGTTTGTTTTTTCTTTCTGCTTTTTAGTTTGAGTTTCTAGAGCTGACTTTTTTTTTTTTTTTTGGTTTTTCAAGATAGGATTTCTCTGTGTAATAGTCCTGACTGTTCTGGACCCACTTTGTAGACCAGGCTGGCCTCAAACTCACAGAGATCCACCTGCCTCTGCCTCCTGAGTGCTGGGATTAAAGGTGTGTGCCACCACGCCTGGCTGAGCTATTTTAAATAAATAAATAAATTTTAAAAATATTCATTAAAGAAAAAGATATAACCATGAAGAATGGCATGCAATTTTTCCCCCAGCATTTGACTTGTTGAGACAATAGTACCACAAGTGTGAGGATAGTCCTGCCTATATTGCAAGATTTTGTTTAATAAATAAAAAGGATCTATTAATACAACTGAAAAAAAAAGAATTTTAAAATGTTTGCTAACACTGTGGGTGATACAGTGGGGTGTAACAGCAAGGAATGTGCTGATACTAATTTGGTTTATTTACGAGTTAAACGACTCTGCTAACCCTGCTACAGCATTAGTTGGACATCTTGATTGAATGAGAAATATCCCTTATGATGCAATCTCTCAGAAGATCATCTTTGAACCAATGTAAAATCATTCTCTTAGAAACACTAAAATGGAATTATGGATCTATAATGCCCCTATGGTATCAGTAAATATTAATTTGTCACTGATATATATTGATTTTATATTATTTTTCATTATATTAGAGACAATTTCTGGTGTCTAACATGCACCACATACCATGCTAAATATCTTATGTGTATTCGTATCCAATATTTATTGAGTGTACCATATAGGAATGTAGATTATCATTCATAATTTTCACAATGGTCCCATAGAGTAAATGCTGCTATTTCAGTATCACCCTCATTTTATCAGTTAAGACATAGATGTCTACACTCACACATACTCCTTGCGTATTGGGCTTTGTTTGTTTAGGGGAGGTAGTTTTTTTTTCAGTGTTGACATTTTCATTCTATTCAAAATACATTTATATACATAATGCATTTGGTATATGTTTTGTACTCATTTTTTACTAGCTAATAAGTTAACAGCAGATTAGTAGTGGGTCTTGACCCACATACAGGATTTTGGTCAAGCACAGAGATGAAGAAAGTCAAGGATAATGTGTATGCTTTGGAATTGCTGCTGTTTGTGAACCCTTTACTTTGCTGTACCATATATGTATTTAAAGTGAAGGTGGCAGTATTACTAATAAGAACTATTTGTTGAAAATATTACATGTGTAGGAAGAGCTAAACTATGTATAAAGCAATGGTACCTGCCACATAGTAAACACTATATTAATATTAACTGCTATAATTATCTTTCTGGTAGTAAGATGAACATATGGGACTATTCTTACAATTTCCACAGGTTAGAAAACATTGAGAGTGTCAAAGCTAACTACCATTCCAAAGGTTAACCTAGCACAGCTTACTTCTGTGTGCTGAACTGTTACAAACAACTGAATAATCTGAAAGATTATTAACCCTGAGGTCATAAAGAATTTAAACCTCAAAATTCAAGTGATGCTATATTAGCCTAAACTAAACACTTGGAATATTGATATCTGTGGTTTAAAAAGTTGGCCTAGTGATACAAGAAACTGTTCCCCTGAAAATGACAATTACACAACTGTTGCTTGATACTGATCAATGCCACATGAACAAAACCTTCTAAGAAAATACAATAATTTGGATAACTATAGAATTTAGATGATATATATCTGAATGCTTACCCTGCATTTCTTTCAGCTTTTCTGTATACTTGAAATTTTAATACCTCTTAGAAGAACGTGACACTCATAACTCCTCACATTGGCACAGGGATTGGAGGAGAATAATACTCTCTGGGGCTTGAAAACTTTTGCCAAGGCCCACACTCTTTGTCCTGACCCCTGTAGTTAAGACACATGAACTCACCCTCCAAAGTCCCACTTGAGTCCCACTTCAGACAATGTTTCCAGCCACCAGCTCTGTCTACTCAGGAAGCCATTCATTTTGTTTATTTGTTTGCTTGTTTGTTTGTTTGTTTTGTCTATTGCTGGGATTTGCATTTGTGTGTTGGTCATCCTTTTATCGTTGATGTCAGGTTTTCTCCTTAATCAGAGATGCCAAATCTTTATGAAAGCTGTCTTTTCAAGAGCCACAAGACAGTTATTTCACGTTAATGGCTTTGTTTTTCACTGTGACATGCTTTTGCAACTTGCAGGCATTTGCCAGCAGCTGTGTAGTTAATGTAGAGCCCACATTTTCTGAAGATAATATGCAGCTGTGTATTTGATGGTCTGTACTTACTACATCTGTCAGTTCTTTGATCTTATAATTGGTGTTAAAAGATATTTTAAAGCTGAATACTCCCTTATGCTAACACTGTTCATTGAAGAATAAAAATCAGAAATTGGGTTATAGATGACATCTAAGAAAAAGAAAACATTTTGTAACTATGAAGAATAAATATTAAGTTGGAAACATTTGTATTCTGTGTCATTTATGTCATGTGTCTTTTAAAGAAAAAGCACATTGCTGTTTCAGTGACATTAGAAAGTATTTCCTTTTTCTCACTTCAGACCCTGAATCTTGTATTGAAGTGTGGGTACTTTCATGTATGAAGAGCTTCATACAGCTGATTTGGTGGTGAGGTCTGCAGACAAGCTACTTAGTGACCAATGACAGTACTTGGTCTCTGTGTGTCTCCTTCAAATATATAAGAGCTTTCACACAAACGAGGAAGCAGACTAATCTTTCTCATGCCTCCAAGGACTCAGTTACAAGAAAGTGGATTTTAAAACTGCGAAGAAAGACATAGAGCACTTTGAGCCATGGAACAGTGAAGCAAATGTAACAACCAGAGCAGCTTGGAATGGGGTAGGTTCTGCTAACTGTTCTGGTCATTTGTCTGTGGGGAAGGGAAAGAGGCAGGGACCCATCTGGGCCTTTGAGGTAGTAGACCCTCAGTACCTATAAAGTGTCAGCTAAGACAGATGAGGGCCAGTTATCCTAAGAGTAGAGAAGACTACTTGTCCTGGCAATCAAAGAATTGGAACTGGATTTTCCATGTTTACTCTATGAAGACATAGGAATAATCTACCTTCTGGAAATGGTATAATGAAACTCACTGTCAGGATTAGGATATAATCAGAATTAAAATTTCTTTAATTTAGGCTTGGTCTCACTGTGAATTAGTTCCATTTCTGCTGCTGTGATGAAGTACCAAGCTGTAGATATTATAGCAGGAACAGAAAGCTCAGACCCCACATCTTCAAAAGCAAGCACAACAAAACAGAGAGAGTGAACAGGAGTGCATGAGAATTCAGTTCTCAAAGCCCAACTCTAGCATCCCATTTCCTCTAGCTGGAACATCCCTCCTAAACCTTCTCAAACAATATCAACAACTTGGGGACCAAATGTTAAAATATCTGAGCTTATGGGGAACATTTTCACTCAAACTGCTTCATACTGTATAGCTGACTGATCTAGAACTTTATGGAGACCAGGGTGGCCTTGCACTTGTAGTGGTGTCCTGAATTTGCCCCCAGAATGCTAGATCACAGTTGTATGCCACCATGCCTGTTTTAGAGTTTTAGTAAGAAGACTTCATTATATTTTATGATGAAGCTTATATTAAAATGGTATATTTACTTATTTTAACTTCATTTACATAGGGTCATAAGGAAATAAGATTTATGCAGTATCTACTAGAAGGGCTCAGTTTTCAACATATTTGCAACAACAAGCAAATGATGCAGAATTTTTGTTGTTTGTTGCTTGTTTTGGAAGGGTAAGCCCAATAAACTAATATTTAAGACAAGCTTATATAACAGATCAATAAAATAACTCCCTTTTTTGGAAAAAAAATGTTTGCCAGTGATTACTGATGGTCTTGATAAGATTATCTTTACTCTTGCTTATACAGTTAAATCTGGTTTACTAAGAATATTAAATAAAGGCAGAGCTTTGGTTTTCTCATATTTTTAGCAAGGAATATTTGTCTTGAGTAGCAGCTACTACCCAGCACTTAGGAGGCAGAAGCAAGACAATCTCTGTGAGTTCAAGACCAGCCAGCACTACATAGTTAGATATTGTCTCAAAAAGGATCTAAAAAAAGAAAAAAAAAAAAGAGGAGGAAAGAGAGAAAAGGAAAGAGATAGGAACCAAAGACTAGCCATGGGAGGTGTTAGAAAAAGTCTTAATTAAGACTCAGGAACTGGAACATTTTGTACATTTTACAATTTTTTAAAAAATACACTTCACACAATTTCAAAAGTAAAGTAGTACTTATAATTAACTACATAGACTTGCAGAAACCTAAAGAATATTGGGTTCTGCACTACTGAAATATTTATTAGCCACTGTGTGGAGAACAGAGCTTATAAGTTACAAATGAAAGATTATTATGATGAGTAAGACAGACCTGAGCTTCCAGCCCTCAGAAAGCTCATAGATTAGTGGGAGACAGTGTCAAATCAAACTTAGCAAATTCCTGAAAAAAAGCAACAGTGCAGGCAAGTCACCCACACCTAAGAAATTGCTTCCTCAAGTGAAAAACCTGTATGACAAGAACTTCAAGTCCTTGGAGAAAGAAATTGAAGAGGACATCACAAGATGGAAAGACCTCACATGCTCATGGATAGGTAGGATCAACATAATAAAAATGTTCATCCTACCAAAAGCAATATACTGATTCAATGCAATTCCAATCAAAATAACAACACAATTCTTTACAGACGTGGAAAAAACAATTCTCAACTTCATATGAAATAACAAAAAACCCAGAACAGCTAAATCTGTCTTCTACAATAAAAAAACATCAGGAGGTATCAGCATCCCAGATTTCAAGCTATACTACAGAGCAATAGTAATAAAAACAGCATGGTACTGGTATAGAAACAGACCAGTTAATCAATGGAATCGAATTGAAGACCCAGAAATGAACCCACACACCTACGGTCACTTAATTTTTGACAAAGAAGCCAAAACCATACAATGGAACAAGGACACCATCTTCAACAAATGGTGCTGGTCTAACTGGATGTCAACATGTAAAAGAATGCAAATAGACCCATACTTATCATCCTGCACAAAACTTAAGTCCAAAGACCTAAACATAAGGCCTGACACACTAAATCTTTTTTTTTTTACAAGTACTTTATTCACACTAAATCTAATAGAAGAAAAAGTAGAGAAAAGCCTCGAGCTCATCGGCACAGGGGACAACTTCCTGAACACAACACCAACAACTCAGGCTCTAAGGCCATCAATAAATCGGACCTCATGAAACTGAAAAGCTTTTGTAAGGTAAAAGACATTGTCATTAAAACAAAATGGCAACCTACAGATTGGGAAAAGATCTTTACCAACCCCAGATCTGGCAGAGGGCTAATATCCATAATTTATAAAGAACTCAAGAAATTAAATGCCAAGAAACCAAATAATCCAATCAAAAATGGGGAACAGGGCTAAACAGAGAATTCACAAAGGAGGAATCCCTAATGGCAAGAGACACTTGAAGAAATACTCAGCATCCTTAATCATCAGAGATACGCAACTCAAATTCCATCTCACACTTGTCAGAATGTCTAAGATCAAAAACTCAAATAACAGCACTTGCTGACGAGGTTGTGGAGAAAGGGGAACACTTCTCCATTGCTGGTGGGATTGCAAACTTGTACAACCACTATGGAAATCAGTCTGGCGATATCTTAGAGAAGTTGGAATAGCTCTACCTCAAGACTCATCATATCACTTCTGGGTATGCATCCAAATGATTCCTCACCAAACCACAAGGACATTTCCTCATCTATGTTCATAGCAGCCTTATTTGTAATAGCTAGAAACTGGAAACAACCCAGATGTCCCTCAACCAAGGAATGGATTCAAAAAAAAAAAAAAAAAAACTGGTACATCTACACAATGGAATACTTCTCAGCCATCAGAAACAATGAAATCATGCAGTCGCAGCCAAATGGATGGAAATAGAGAAGCTCATCCTGAGTAAGCTAACCCAGACTCAGAAGTATGCACATGACATCTATTCACTTATAATCGGATTTTAGTGCTATGGTACAGGATAACTATACTACAACCAATGCACCAAAAGAAACAGGAACATAGACTTTGTTACTTGTTAGCGAGACATTTTGCCCTAGTGGTGCTGCCATGTTAGTACCCCTAGTATATGAGGAAGCTTTTAGTCCTCATAAGACTGCTGAGCTGGGGTGGGGGACTGATATGTAGGGACACTCCACTCTGGAGGGCTAGGATGGAAGGGAGAGGGGTTAGAGGGTGGGAGGATCAGACTGGGAGGGGTGGAAAGAGGGCACTGTGATGGAGATGTAACCTGAAGTAATAAGTAAACATTTTTAAAAACCCAACAACAACAGAAAAAGAAATTGCTTCCTCAATGAAGAAGTCTGTGAGCAGAGATCTGAAGGAGGATTTGCCATTGATTAGGGAAATGGTGGTGATGGGCAGATGAGGACCCCTGTGCTGCACTCCAGCAGGGCAACTCAGAGATGCCATCTTGCCTGTGTTTTTATATGGGTTTGCCTTTTGTACTCTGCCCTGCTTTCTATAGCTTCCAGAACTTGCCTAGGATAACTACATAGAAGAGGATGATCTGTTTTAATTGTAATGAATCATAATCCTCTGTTGTTTCAAGTGATGAAAACTCCCATTAGCAGTAGGCATAGAAAGGTGTCCATGCCTTGACTCTGGTGGCAGAGCTTTGGGAGTGAGCTCTGTCCATTTTAAATGGCATATGAGGAAGACCTGTTGCTCCTCAGATTCTTTTTCAGGCTGCCTTGGGTGGGGAGTTGATAGGAGGTCTCTTGGACATGGGATTGCCTCGCTGTTGACAGAGAGACATGGCACATTTGATTAAATGAGGAGCATGTGTGTGCTTGAAAAAGCAAGCTAATGAAGGAAAATGCATCAAAAGGATTTATGGTGAATTGATTAAAATTTTTCTCCACAGAAAACCCTTCCAGCTTAACGCTTAGAATTTTAAGGCTATCTGTGCAGCTAGGCCCTCCAGGTTTTCGCTTCATTTAGTGTGCATCTGAGGGACTTCACTTCCCTGTGAGCATCAGCTCCTTCTGTAGCTTTCTCTGTTGCAGGCAAATGTATTCCCAACCTCCAAGCTGAATTGCACAGAGGAAAAAGGATAAAAGACACTATTTGATTTATTAATTTCTAGTGGATTAGAACTACAAATGTTTGCTATGTTTTTAATTTGAGAAGTAGAGAGAATCACAGCAGCTTTTAATTATGCATTTTGTGTAATGCAGCTCTGAATAGAGCAGAACAAAATTAAAATTGTGGATCAAATACTAAGTCTGAGTGGATGCTAAAGTGAGCTGTAGTGTAATGTTAATGGCTTTGCGTCTTCCTGGCATTATGTCAATAATGACTCTAATCACATTAAGCACAGCGGCCATTAGCCTTTCCTTTGCAGCAGTGTGGACAAAGCAACATACTGCAAATTCTGAAATAACCTGATTTTTTAAAAATTCCCATGTTCAGGCTAAGAGGCAAATATATAACATGTGCACTGTGAAAATAGATAGGTCCACAATGGTGTTTATGCACAATATATTCTTTATCAGTAGAGGCAGATTAACTGTACCTAGTATTATACCCTGGAAAACGCAATCTAATGCCCTTATCTTCATAAACTTAATAAACCCATGCTATTTTCACAGGAACAAAGTTTTTTCTGGAATTCACTATGGCATAAAATCAGATCTTGTCTAGTGTTAGATCTAGGGAGATGAAAGGCCTTTCCGTATTTCCTTGCCTCTTAAGTGGTATGGTATCTTCTGTCTTATTTTATGTAGTTTCATTTCTGTGTAGAAACTGGAATGGAAAAGTGGATTGAAATTCTTTGCCTTCAAATCTATTTGGGCTCCATTTTGGTAGAATGTTCCCAAGTTGAACATACCAGTGGCAGCATGAGTCAGCACATGAATATGGTCACTGTCTTTAAACTGTCTACCGGTTCAGCTTTTTCAAAATGGAACTCCAATGCATTGCCCTTTTCTGATGAACTCACCATATGAAGTGGAGACTGGGTTTCAACAACTGTGGTACAGAAACACTTTATTCTCAGCCTATGCAGGACTTGACTCGTTCTTCTTCCCAGGCCTTTCCTCTTCAGTATATACCTAGAGAGCATTCAGTCTACATTATTGAAGACTGGCCCTCAGTGTTCTCCTCCTTGCCTCCTCTAAGTGACTGTAAAGAGAGCTATAGTGTTATCTTAGCCTTCTAAGCAGACCTTGAATCTTTCGCTTCTTTTCTATATAACCTCATTCTCTCTTACATGATTTGTGTCTGATTCCCCTAGATACTCTTATTCTGCTGCATTACGAATTTTTAAAAGTGATAAATAATTATTCATATGTGGATTTAATTTCTTTTTTCCCAAGTATTTGTTAGGATAATTAGCCCTAACTTACATTTAATTGCAAAGATACATTGGCTTACTTATTTTTTACTGTTGATGCTGTGTATGCTGTTAGTACAGGTTGCAAGCTACAGTTATCTTAGAACTTGAAAGTAAATCCTACTTCAAAGTTAGATATCTTCTTTGTTTATCTTTGGTATCAAAGATGTAGAGAATTTGGAGGGACATCACACAGGTTCTTAAACGATTCAGATAAGCTATAATATCACACAATTGCTCACCAAATGGTAGGACACTGTTCAGTGGGTCTGAAAACATTTTGAGTCCTTCATCATCATCATCATCATATCTTAATGAGACACTTAGGAATGAAATTGAAATCTCTTTGAATTGGGACACAGAGTGGGGAACTAATTACTCAAGTGTTCTTTTGACAGATGCCGAACTAGGACTGATTCCAGAAAGAATTCCTCTTTTATTTTTATATTTTTAAAATGACTCCCATTTGCCCATTTATTTCAGAAGGATTCATTTTAGTTCCTTAAAGGGATTCTGAGGGCTTCCTTCTACACTCATGCTGCGGTGTGAGCTTCTCAGAGCATTTTCAAGTATTGTCATAGCTGTTGTCAGAGTCCTATAAAGGAAAAAGGTCATATCCCTTCTGAGTATGAAAGGCCTGAAACTGAGTCATGTTTTGGCTTGGAGTCTCTGGTATCTTATAGCAAATGTTTTTAAAATGGGGTCGCATGCTGGGAACACCTCATGAGAAAAGAGACATAGTTGCTTGTCCAGCTCCAGAGTGGCCCTGGAGATGTGGACTCCACCACTGTTTCTTCTGGGTCTAGACCGGCCTCAGCAGTCTGCTGTGGGATCGGCCTCAGGGAGCTAGTGCTCCCTGCAGAGGACTCCTGTTTGAGTCCACGCTTCCAGTGTCTGTAACGTCCATATTTTCACATGACCACCAGCACTGGATGTCTCATAGCATTCTCTAAAAATCAGTGTCAAATTGACTATAAGCAGATATGTGACTCTTCGCCTGCCTTCCTAAGAAGTTGCTTCTCATAACTTCCCCCACCAAGCATTCATTTAATATTCATTAGCACCTTCAAAGACATAATTCTGTGGTGTGTCCTCTGTCAAGTCTAAATTAAATAAAAGCCAATGAAATTGCTACTAAAAGACTTAAAAAGAGGAAGGCATGTAAGTTAAGGTCAAACTTGTATTTAAAACTTCTTTACATGTGAAAGCTAGAAACTGGTACAGGGCTGTGGACATAGAGAATTCAGTCTGAAAAAAGCAGATGGATTTTTACCTTTGAGGATCACACAGTCTCAGAAAAAAAATAGATACAAACAACTTCCTGTGTGAAGGCAAAACTATCTGCACCTCAGTAGCAAAAAGGCTAACTAGCGAATAATTAATTAAAAAATATGTTTTAACTAGCCTTCTATTCAGTCATCAAGCAACGTCCTCAGCTGACTATGTACTAGGTGTTATGAACATGAAAGGTACTGTTCCTGGTGCCAAACGAATGTTCCAGAGCTGATACTGTTTTGCTGGTGATCTGGGTAAGCAGAAGCTGAAGGATACATGTCCCAGTCAGACCTGCTCTTTTTTTTTTATACTTTATTTTTTTATTTCTTCAAGTTACATCTCAGTCACAATCCCTTCCCTACTCCCCCTTCCTGTCCCACCCTTCCACCCTCTTCCCCCCAACAGCTTCCTCTTTCAGTCTAACAAATGGTTCCTTCTCTTATAACAGTAAATACTATACAAAACAACAGAAATAAATATGCCACATTTATGAGAGTTAAATGGCCCAGCATACATTCCCAATGTCCAGTTCATACATATTTGGCCCCTGACTTTTTTTTTTTTAAAGATTTATTTTATTTATTTTATGCATATGTGTGCTCTATCTGCATGTACACCTGCATTCCAGAAGAGGGCACCAGATCACATTGTGGATGGTTGTAAGCCACCATGTGGTTTCTGGGAATTGAACTCAGGACCTTTGGAAGAGCATTAGGCAGTGCTCTTAACTGCTGAGCCATCTCTCCAGCCCATGGCCCCTGACTTTTTAATCAGCTTTCTATTAGCTATGCTACCTGGGAAAAGGTTTTTAAACTTTCCAAACCTTAGCTTGCAAATAACAATACCTACCTTTTGGTGGTTGTTGGGGAAATTACTCAAAATGTCATATATGAAATATATAGTGGAATACATCATAGGAAGAAAAAAAACTGTTGACTGATGTTACTCTATCAATAAGGAGAGGATCTTCTCAGTGAACCTGAACCATTAGGGAGGGCATCCCTGAGGAGGTAGGAGACATTTGATATGATATCCAAAGATGGAAGTGTGAGTTCCTTAGGACAAAGAGTCCTGTGCAGGCTAACGAGAAAGCATCTGGAAATTTAGAGACAGAAGGGTCAACATGTTCCAGAATCTTGTGAATGGATATTGCTGTAACATAAGAAGGTAAACAAGGAGAAAAAACTATATGGGTAGCTTCTTATGGAGGAACTTTTTATCTGAAAAATGCATTTTGAGTTTATACTCTGTGATAGTCATCTGCTTGCTTGGATTTCAGACAGCCCATTGAGATGTGACAAAAATTATAGTTATTATTAAATTTCTAGTTTCTCCTTGTCTTATTTCAATTATGTTTGCTCTTCTAAGATAATATATATTACTTCATTGTAGTATGTGTATACAATTAGGACATGATATTCAGCCAGTCATCTATGACCACAGATATTCTTATTGCTGGTGTATATTCTGACTACTGTGTGTTTAAATTGATTGCTGCCCAGCTTGTCCCATCATTTAAAAGCTTAATATCACTTCCATACATAAGAACTGTGCAGTGCTGTGAGTTAATAATTTGTCATTACTTGGTCAGTCTTTGAGATGTGTGAGGCCGCTGAAGAGCTTTGGGAAAGGAGTAAGATGATAAAAATCCTGTTAGAACTTCCCTTGAATCATCATGAGGGCCATGTGAGCACCAAGAGCAATTGTAGATGTCACTTCCTAGTCTATGCATATCTCTACGTATACTTCTTAATTTAGAAACAGTACCAGTGTTTTGATGCAAGACTTGTGGAAGAAGAGAAAGCATGATACACACACACACACACACACACACACACACACACACACACACACACACACAAATTTATTGTTTCAGGTTATATCTCCATCATAGTGTCCTCTTTTGACCCTTCCCAGCCCCGCCCTCCCACCCTCTACTGCCTAACCCTTCCATCCCACTCCTCTGGAGTGGAATGTCCCTACATAACAGTCCCCCGCCCCAGCTCAGCAATCATATGAGGGCCACGAGCCTCCTCATACACTGGGGGCCTACAAGGCAGCCCCACTAAGGCAAAGTGTCTCATTGACAAGATGAAAGAGTCTATGTCCATGTTCCCTTTGGTGCGTTGGTTGTGGTATAGATATCATGTACTATATGGCTAAAATCTGACTATAAGTGAATAGATGCCATGTGCATCCTTCTGAGTCTGGGTTAGCTAACTCAGAATGAGCTTTTCTAGCTCCATCCATTTGGCTGCAAATTACATAATTTCCTTGTTTCTGATGGCTGCGTAGTATTCCATTGTGTAGATGTACCATAGTTTTTTAATCCATTCTTCAGTTGAGGGACATCTGGGTTGTTTCCAGTTTCTAGCTATTACAAATAAGGCTGCTATGAACATAGATGAGGCAACTTCCTTGTGATTCGGTGAGGAGTCATTTGGATGTATACCCCAAAGTGGTATGGCTGGGATCTGAGGCAGAGCTATTCCAAGTTTTCTAAGATATCGCCAGACTGACCTCCATAGTGGTTGCACAAGCCTGCACTCCCACCAGCAATGGAGGAGGGTTCCTCTTTCTCCACACCCTCGCCAGCATGTGCTGTCATTTGAGCTTTTGATCTTGGCCATTCTGACAGGTGTGAGATGGAATCTTAGAGTTGTCTTGAGTTGCATTTCTCTGATGATTAAGGATGCTGAGCATTTCTTCAAGTATTTCTCAGCCTTTAGGAATTCCTCCTTTGTGAATTCTCTGTTTAGCTCTTTCTCCCACTTTTTAATTGGATTATTTGGTTTCTTGGCATTTAATTTCTTGAGTTCTTTGTAAATTTTGGATATTAGCCCTTTGTCAGATGTGGGGTTGGTGAAGATTTTTTCCCAATCTGTAGGCAGCCGTTTTGTTTGAATGACAGTATCTTTTGCCTTACAGAAGCTTTTCAGTTTCATGAGGTCCCATTTATTGATTGTTGGTCTTAGGTCCTGAGCTGTTGGTGTTTTGTTCAGGAATTTGTCACCTATGCCCCAATGATTTTGAGGGTTTTTCCCACTTTCTGTTCTAGTAGATTTAGGCTTATGTTGAGGTCTTTGATCCACTTGGAGTTAAGTTTTGTACAAGGTGATAAGTATGGGTCTAATTTCAATCTTTTACAAATGGACATCCAGTTGGACCAGCACCATTTGTTGAAGATGCTGTCCTTTGTCCATTGTGCAGTTTTGGATTCTTTGTAAAAGTTTAGGTGACCATAGGTGTGTGGGTTCATTTCTGGGTCTTCAATTCGATTCCATTGATCCACTGGTCTGTTTCTATACCAGTACCATGCTGTTTTTATTACTATGAAAGCATGATATTTTAACATCTCAAAGATCACTGAACAGAAAATATTCTTTGAATTTTTAAAAGTGACATCAGTTGCAACATAGCATATAAAATGCAGAAACAAAAATTAAAGATCTTTTTTCAAAATATTCTAAGAAAGTATAACTGGAATGATGACTCAGTGATTAAGAGCATTTATATGCATGTGGACAAAACACATATGCACATAAGAAAATAAACTTTCAAAATATTTTGAGAAGGAAAGTGGTTATGTTCAGGAACACTTAGAAGTACTTAACTAACTCTAGTAACCAGGATGACAGATGGCATTAGCAGTGCTTGGTTAAAGCAGATATCCAAACATTGACCTGCATCCCTGCCAGTCTGGTGTATAGCCTGTGATCTTATGGCCTGAACACAATTAATAAATAACCTCTAAATATCTGTATTTATTGATTTGTTGATCTTAAAGTATTATTAGCCATCATTATGAGCTTCTACTCTCTTCCCTCTTCCCATTATACTCCACTTAGCTTTGTATTCTTGAGTTATGAATCTTGTACTCAAAGAAGAGTTTGGAAATAATTCCATCATTGATGTGTGTCCTTTGTTTGTGGGGAAAAGGGATAATTTAATTGTTAATTGTTCAGTGCAGTGAAGTACCACATTATAGCCACCTTCCATTTTGATATAGTCCAATCAAAGGATTTAGTAGATTCTTTGTTATTCTCAACAGTAGCAAATGTTTACTGCAGTTATTCTCTTTTCCTTCCAAAATCATGTAGAACACCTTCCATTTACCCTCATTGTGTCTCCTGTGCATTGTCTTGTTTCATTTTCCCTGAGATTATTAGTACTTCCTATTACACATAAGTAGCACAAGTCCTACAGTGCAGTGTTATTCTCTAAACTAAAATGAGTGAATGACCAAAGATCACAAAAATGTTTTCATGGAGCCAGAATGAAACAGTAGAGGCCAGTGGAACAATAAGCAAAGAAAGAAACCATGCACTCTGGATTGGAGAAGTAGACCAACACATTTGTCAGTTTAAAAAAAGTAAAAAAGAAGATCAAAGAATAATGGAAGAATAGTGACTTTAAGTGGGCAGGATCTGAAGAAGGAAAGGGAGGACTTCAGACAACTGATCATCTTGAAAATAAAATAGCAAACAGAGTAAGATGTATGTGCATGCCTGTCTATATGTGTGTGTGTGTCTCTGTATGTGTGTGTGTGTCTGTGTATGTGTCTGTGTGTGTGTGTCCATGACTGGAAGACAGCTTGATTCTTAACTGTTTTTCCACTGAAGCCCTTTGTATTATTTTCCACTTTCCATTACATGGAAGGCTTTTCCCCCGTTGTAATGTGGGTTTTGTTTTTCTCACCACCCCCCACACCTAGTCTTTTGACTCAAAGGTCCCTGTTTACATTAGTTTACACCCAAAGCAAAAAAAAGTTTACTTCAAACTTTAGATAAAGACAAGGAGGTATAGGTAAGTGTAGTTGCCTCAATCTCAATATAAAAGTTGAGGTAAAAACCTCAGAGGGTTGCACCTCAGCTGTTACTAATGTGGGCCACTGTATTCATTCTCATTGTAAAGCCAAATTGAATTATTGTTATCATGTTGTGTTCCAACAGGCATGAGTAACATTTTTCTTTGGCTAGTGAATAAAGGTAGCTTTGAGTTACTTTTTAAAAAATGCAAGAAGGAGTGAGTGAGGAAATCTTGGGTTAGTTAAGAGACAGCAGGAGGATTTCTGTGAGAGTGGGAATGGAGAGCAAACCGTAGACTTGCCGATGGACACTCATTAAATGTTCATAGGAGCCTCATCTGATGAAAGGTGGGAGGCTCTGTGTTTGTCTTGTTAACTGTGTGTCTACAACTGGAGATATGTGAATGAAACCAAGCACAGGCATTAAAGAAATTATTTGTTGTGAAGCAGAAGCAAGCTTCTCTTTAGTTTGGTGCCTGAGAGGAGAACATCACCAGAATTTTTGAACTGCATGCACAGAAGAGTTAAGTGAGCTGAACTCAGTGGCAGATAGTATGGTGATGATATAAAAGAAACCTCATACCTTGAGCCACTAATAAAGTGGGTGTATAAAACCATATAGCTGACAACATGGCCTCTTGCCTTTCTGTAACCTTAAATTACTAGACCACACCTTCCTGTGTCTGGACACAAGGGTACCCTATGACATTTGAAACCTCCTGTATTAACCAAGTAGTCCTGGGTCATTTGTATGCAGGCTGTGGCTTGAACCATTTGTTCATAACAAAATGTGAATCTAAGTATCAGTGAGGCCTCACTTAGGAGGCTCTTACGGGATTAATAAAATATTTACAAAATTACCTGTATTTGGATTCATTTTTTGAGATATTTGGCCCTAATCACACCATAAATCCTCATTCAAGTGGCTTTCCTCTTCTCTGAAGAAAGTTCCCACATGTCTCCCAGAGAAGCAGAAACAGATTCCTGGCATACTTGTATGGTACAGTAGTACCTGGTTTCTGTGCACATGTATGTTCTTGTCCTTCCAGGCACATGTGTCAATGGGTAGATCAATAAACAGTGATATGTTCAGTTTTTGAAATGTGCATATGAAATATTCAAAAATATATCCCATTGCTTACAATGAGAAATCTCTGCTATGCATGTTTTCCATGTATTCCAGGGGACCTTCAACTGATCATAATGTGCAATAGGTTTTCTAGATGCAGGGTCAATACTTTGCTTAATCCTTGGGGTAAGATAAGGCCACAGATATTTCCATGAGCAAAAGACACCCAGTGTCCACCATATGCCTAACATTCCATGAGGCCTTTGGTCAGCATATGTCATTTAACTCAATCCTAACAATGATCCCCAGAGTGAGGGGTTTCTATGGTTTCTTCAGAGCTGGGAGACAAGCTCCTCGTGGCCATACCGCTAGTCAGTGAAAGAATTGGAGTTGAAGCCAGCAGGATGCTCCATACTCCATACTGTTTGTGTTTTGTTTTGATGGGATTTTCCATGCAGGCTGCCTCTCCACACTCCACGAAGAGAGACTGGAGGGATGTTAGAAACCAAGCAGTTCCTTCTCTTCTCACCTTTTCACCTCTTGTGCTCCATCGTTCCTCTGCAGCTGCTGGCTAGCTGTGACTTTTCTGTGACATGCCTTGGAGTTGGCTTTTTGATACATTGTCAGCCTTAATAAAACATTTATTAGGTAATTTAAAATTTGATAAAAATCTGCTTTAAATTGTTCCAGAAGACAAACAGCAATATTTATCTGACAACAGATAAGAATATAATATATCCATAAATCTCTTACGTATAAATGCATATGTGCTAATACATAGGTATTCATACATGCACGTTATGCCATTTCTTTTTTTATTTTTTCCTCAAAGACCTATCAGAAAGGCATAACCGGGCTAGAAGCTGTAGCCATGGGAAACTGGTGCAATCTATGGTGTAATATATGGAGAGAGTATATAACATGGGAGAGTATATAACAGAAACAACATATAAGCATCTGCCTCGGTTGCATGCTCACTTGCTGATACAGTGCATAAACCATAGCTTTGTACTTGACTGACTTGTGATTAATTGGGATATCTCTGTTGTCCAGAGTACAGTTGTGAATACTAACCCATCCTCATGGTGTGTGTCAGACAGCTACTGTTTGCAGGGTGTTTTCTTGTTGTTACTACGGGGATGCCTCAGGCCCAGGTTCCAGGTCCCTATTCTCCTGCTGTACTTTGCCAGTGTTTCTGCAGAGAATTGTAATGTTCTCTGAAAGGGGACTTTTATGAAGAGGAATTCTCTCTACTCAGCTTGGGATGAGGGGAATGAAAGATGGCCATGCTTTATATGGCCCAGAGCTCTCAAATCTAGCCTCCTACTGTCAGTAAAATCCTTAGCAGAATGCTTTACCCTAAAGACACCAAAAACAAAGGCAGTCCATGTGTCCCAGAACTCCTAGAACATTGTTTATAAAGTATGTCTTAAGAATGGTGAGCATTACTTCCTCTTGTTTCTCTTCTAGCTACCTGGGGACATGAGGCACTTAGAGACAGGAACAGGGATTCTCCATTTAACTCTAACTTACTTTTAACGTAAATAAGGATTGCTGTCTTGATTACTGGCATTATTCACAGGAGACTGAAAAGTTTCTCTGCCCACCTCACCCTTTTGACAGGGAAAGGAAATGTATTCTTATCCTTCCGCAGCAGGGGTTGTTCTTACTAAGACCAGGAACCTGAACTGAAGAACAGTTTAGATTGCATGGATCTGCTTACTGTTCTCCCCTCCCTGCAGGCTGATGCTGAAATACAGTTTGCAACCTTCATACTGCACTGAGTGATGGCATAATTAAGCAAGCTAATGGGTGTGAAGTGCCCTTTCCCATGGTGACTGGCTGCTAGTAGGTGCTCATAAATGTAGCTGTTACTTTTCACTGTATCCAAGTTCTTCTCTTTTTCCCCTTCATACTAATTTATGATAACCCCTTAGTTAGGTCTGAAGGTTTACTTTTGCCTGCCTTATGATTTTAGAAAATGTTGACTTGAACTAAGACTTTTATTTTCTATAGTTTACATGTAGTTGGTAGACTGGCTTTTAAAACAAAATACTTGTTGATTATTTTATCCTAAATCATGCTGTGATTCCAGCAGATTGCCATAAATAAATGGTACCGTAAAACTTGTAGGGCAAGACTTGGCAGACTAGACCCAAACTGCTATAAAGATTCTCTACCCTGTGTAAATACAAATCAAAAACCAAGAGATTTGTGAACATACCATTATTGGGTTTTGTTGTTACAAGTAAATATTGGAAGGAACCACAAAAGCTACTTTTGAAGAGTGACTAGTTTCATCTTCTAATAAATAACATTTGATATATTAACTACTCATTTGAATGGATGTTCTCTGAAGAAAATGAAGCTAGCCAGGGGCCCTGGGTGTCTAAGAGCTTTAATCTGGTGAGTCTATTATTGCATAGTTTATAATACTGATAGTATTTCTTTCCTCTTAAGTACAGGCTAAGGATTTTGTAATCTTTATTTTATCTCAACCTAACATGATAACTCAGATAAAAGTCATAACTCCCAATGCTGAAAATTTTTATTTCTGTCTGCCTCCTGCCCATTCTTTCCTGAATAGAGCAGTAAGGTTAACCTTGGGCCTTCTAGAATTACTGTACAGAATCTGGTTTTGTGCTACGGGGCTTTGGAGGTGTAGAGCTGAAACAGTGGTGAGGGTGTGAAACAATAAGGGGAAGGTGTATCGAAAAGCATTTCCACAGCAGCTAAAGACTGTCATCCTTAGAAAGACATCTTTGGACAGAAGCAGGTAAGTCGACAGCCTAGCTCTGCCAAGACAGGGTAGGTAAGTCCTTCATAATTCCTGCTCTACAACCAATGTCTGTCAGAGAAATGGGGCCAAATGGCTGAAGATTGATGCTGTAATGTATGGAGAGAAAATGGGAACTGTCCAGGCAGCCACTGGTATGTCATTTTTTTTAGTTTTGGAAGCTGCAGGCCCTGCACTTCCTATATAATCAGATATATTTATCCCTCTCAGGTCTCTGAGGTGGTCGAAGAATAGATAGCTAGAGTCTCATAGTTAAATTTTGAGTTGTTTAGGAATCAAGAGGGTGTTCTGGATCTAAGAAGATATTTTTAAAATTATGAGGCAAGTTAGTATGAAAGCTGAATTAGATATAGAACTTTAAACTCATGGAGATGGTTAGATAGTAGAATGTTAAAGTCAGGTGCCACATACATATGGACTGGACATTGGGAATGTATGCTAAGCCATATAACTCTTATAATCGTGGCCTATTTATTTCTGTTGTTTTGTATTGTATTTATAGTTATAAGAAAAAGAACCATTATTTGGACTGAAAGGGAGAGCTGTTGGGGGGAAAAATAAATACCTTAAACTAAAAAAAAAAGAAGGGAAGAGGATGGTGGGGCTGAGGGGGAGGAGGGTGGAAGGGTGGGACTGGAGGGGGGGGGTAGGGAGGGGATTGTGATTGAGATGTAACTTGAAGAAATAAAAAATAAATTATTAAAAAAAACAAAAAAACAAAAAAAAAAGACATCTTTGTCACATTACTGGTTGACTAACCCTGTGAATAACTTCGGTTTGGAGGTGTTTACAATATTTCTTACCTAATATTCCTAAATGGTAAACAAAGTAATCCTTTCTGAACACATGCATTCCTTCTAGATCTAGAATTTTATCCCACACTAGGATTACTTGACTCAAGGGACTTACTATCACCAATAAAATCCTTGGTCTTTGAGTTTCTGTTGAACACCTTTCATAGATGTTATCTCAAACTTGTCCTCACTATTGAATGTCAGAGGAATCTACCTCTAGTGCAGCTTCTCCGAAATGACTCCCACTGTGTATCTCCTTTCCCCTGGACCTTACCACGTGCATATTCCCTTTGCCGATTTGGCTTTGTATCCTTATGTTGTACTAAGTCATATCTCTGAGTATGATTGTATGCTAACTCTTGTGAGTCTTGTAAATATCAGGATGGGTCTTGGGGACTCTGCCTTGCCATTAGCTGAAATCCAACTTGAAAGATTCAACTCCAGAAAAATAGTCAGGAAGTATTGAAGGTATGCTTAAGGAGTCTTTTTACAGATACTCCAATTTTCTCATCTCTGTCTTAAGCACTTAAGTGTTGGGTTTCATTGATAAATAATGTTTAAAACATAATAAAATGAGGTGGGTACTTACTTGTTCAGATACCACTGTGAATCAGTTTTTTCTTCTCTGCCCATCAGAACTGAGAAGAAATATAGGAAATGTGATAGATCTCCTTTCTTTTCTCTCTTCCTTCCTGCCTCCAGCTCTTACCTCTCTCCCTGCCCCACACATAAATCCATTTCTTCCTGATGCACACTTTTGCTAATAATCAGAAATCAGTGCTAACTAGAAGTCTCTTCATTCATGGATCAGAGTGTTAATCAACTAACTTTGAAATCTCAAGTCTTCAAATTAAAATAATAAAGATTACCTGAAATTAAATTTAGAATATCTTATTGTTTATACCTTATTCCATTTACTGTATGTTTACATAGAATATGCCCATTCTTCTTATACCTAAAGAACTTGCTAGGGTATTTACTGTTTCTCTCTCTCTGTTTAAATGGAGAAGAAACTGAGATGAAAGTATGACTGAAAAATAGCATCCAAGACAGCATGTGGGCAGAAGGAAAAGGCATAGTTTAGATTCAGTAGTGGCCACTGTCAAATCTCAGTGGTCAGTTGCATCTGCCTCTTATGGCACAGCACTACTCATTTTTCTACAGAAGTTCACCTCAGATACTCTTGGCTTTTGTGCTCAGAGATTGTGACTTCCATGCCTTGAATGAGGAGCATCAACAGCATGTGAACCTCAGGTGATGTGTCTAGTTAACATTCCATTTAAACACACCAAAGAGAAGGCAGGTTGGAGGGCAGAAACGTCTGCTGCCTTAATAGGCAATTCTTTAGTAGGTAAAAAGAAGAGGTTTATATTTTTTCTGAACTGAAATTTTGACCATTGTTTCATATTAAATTTTAGAGATGGGCATTATGGATTATAGCTGAAATGCCAGCACTTGGGAGACTGGAGTAGATAATTTAACCTGGGAGGGAGAAATTTTAGTGATTGCCCTAAACGTATAAATCCTGTAACAAAATGAACTTAGGAACATAAACTTAACCAAGATTTTAAACCATTTCTGGAAAAATTGAATTACTGCTTGTGTTAGAAAATCCTCATTTATTGTTTCTGGAGTGTGTGACGAGAAATGTTTGAGGGTCTGCATTTGCATATGTGTCTGAACTAGAAAACCTGTCTCTGGTCACAGTGGCTGCTTTCCTTTTGGTTTTTCAAGCATCTCTAAAGAAAATATCTGTGTTTCAGAAACTAGTTGTTAGTTTACAACAAATGAATTATATTTAAGAATAACAGTGCATTTCAAAAGTGCATGAGATGGCCCTTGAGGTACATGGAGTAGACAGATGAGTGTTACAGAATTCTGATACTCAGGAGGCCAGTTAAACAGTAAGGAATCATCCCAGATTACAGATAGCATACAAAACAGATTATTCCAAAAACTGCAAGGAAAAAAAATAGGATTTGTAAGCACATCACAGAATTTGAGATGGTTATTAACCACTTGAGAGGTAGCCCTTGCACAGCCGCGAGTTCCCTGTGAGGCCACCCGTGTGAACGCATTGCAGGTAGAAGGAACAATAAGTAGTAAGTGGTTGTAGAAACATACACAGTGCTCTGTGAAAGTCATGCTGCCCAGCACTGGGTATCAGTGTGCATATGAGATAAGACTTAAAAGGTAGCTTGAAACAGTTGGTGGATGCCAGCATTGTTGGGCATCACTTCAGATGCTGAGATCTTACAGCAAACAGAGCTACATGGAAGGACTGTAACATGAGCAGAGGGGTAGGAGAGGCAACTTTGCATCATGTAAATGGGCGACAGGAGTATATTAGAAACTGGAAAACCACCTAGTTAGAAAACTAATAAACTCGTAAGAATAAGTGTAGAAGGCAGATGAAAGAAGCAGACATAGGAGCAAACACTGGATTACCCATTAAGTCATGCCTCAGTCCTGGAATTCAGAGGACTGGGAAAGGGACCAAGCAGGTGAGGACATGTCAAGTGAGATTGGAGATGGAAGAATCTCCATTGCAAGTGTTTCAGTATGTTTCACACTCAGACTGATTTGAACCTTAGCTTTAAAAACTGTTGTGTCTGTGACCTTAAGTAAGTTGCTCAGCCGCTTATTATTCAGGTGAGTAACAGGATCTCAAGCTGATATAAATAAACACAAAACATATGTGTGAGGTAGTTTTCCCTGGCTTGTTGTCTGAGTGCAGCAATACTGTGTAGTGCTATTAGTTTTTTTTTTTCATAGCTCCAGCAATAACTAATTTTTCAAATCTCACTTCATATATGAAAAAACTAAAGCATGGGGACTATATTATTAAAAGCCATTTAGCCTAAAAGTAAGGAGTGAGCAAAAAATAAGCTTCTGTGACAATTTCAGATCGGAAATTATTTCTTTGTTGTTTCATTTTTCTGCTGCCTCCACAGACACTAGTTCTTTTGAAAAATAACAGACGAGATGGGAAGACTAGACAAGAATTTGGAAATTGATAGTGCTATTGGCAGGAGATAAAATGTAGGGAAAATCTTATTATACACATATTTGTCATTGCTGTGTCTTATTATTTCTATGTTACTGTGTTATTTTTATGTTGTTATTATTGTTTATTATCCCTATGTTACTATGTTATTTCTGTTATTGTTTATGATTTACATCTATCCACTTCATAGTTACTTACAGATACCACCCACATTTTGCTTTCTGGTTATTTGTACAGTAGGATTTACTTTCCATTAAAGAAAATGTCCAACAAGAATGTAGCATCATTTGCCAAAGCATTACCTAAAAATAGACAACTTTCTGGTACTTAAAGGGAGAAAGGGTGAGGATTAAGCTTAACTACATATGATTTGTTAAAACCACTATTTTTAACTTTCCCATATCCCTAGAGCAGTAGTCAGGAGGCTGCCTCCCTGTCCCAGCAGTGCCAGGGAAATGACCTGACATTTCTGCTGGAGGCCTTCTGCATGGTCAGGAGAGTTCTGTCCATAGGGAAATGTCTTTTGAGTAGTTCATATACAAGGTTGGAAAGCATCACACCATTTAGAATGTACTTAAGTCTGGGTATGGCAATGTGATGGAATATATTGTCTTACCTGAGTGGAGAACCACTAGGATAGGAGAAAAAGAACAAATGTATTGTGTGGAAAACACTAGATCAGGTCCTAAGTTCCCCAGTCACACCTCAGCCTGCTGACCTTAAGCAAGTAAAATTGCTCATCTGAAAATCATTATGCACTACATGAGCTTTAGCTGCCCCCCCCAACCCTTCTGTGCACAGCATTAATAAACTTCTGTGGCATTGGTTCATCTCCACAGTGGAGACATAAAGGGTCACAAGCCTTTGTGTGAAAGCTGCATAGACCTGGAAGTGTCGGTCGGTCGGTGAAGGCAGGTAATTGTTTCTGAGCTTGGCAGGGAGGAAGGCAGTAACAAAGACATTTTATACATTGTTTCATTTGAGCCTAGATGGGAGAGAATGATGATGGAAGGCAGAGGTATTTAGAAGTTGGGACAGTTTGGTAGTTCTCACACTCACAAGTAGCTCTTGACTTAGAGTTTCAGAGGTCTCACCAAGAGTTGATATGTGAAAAGTAGGTCAGGTCTATATAGAGGGGCCGTCAAATAGCAGATAATGGGACTTTATTACTTATTCCGTCTATAATAGGGAGCCTAGTGGTTCTCAACCCTCCTAATGCTAAGACCCTTTAATACAATTCCTCACGTTGTGATGACTCCCAACTACAAAATTATTTTTGTTGCTCCTTCATAACTGTAATTTTGCTACTGTTATAAATCTTAATGTAAATATTTAGGTTTTGCAACAGTCTTTTGGGGGTTGCAACCCACAGGTTGAGAACTGCCGCTCTAAAGGTTTGTTAGAAATAGTGAAAGCTCTGACCTCTTGATACCAACCGTCTAAAACGGTCTAGGATAGTTAAAACAAACTCCTAGTCATGCAAACATGTCTCTTTGTTAGCTACTATGACAGTCTATCACAGATATTCTCTAAACTACCCAGTAATCAAGTTGCTAAGAGACAAGCAACATTTGCTTATCTAAATACAAGAGATGGTTAGGGCATCTTCAAAAACCCCTAGAGATCTGCAGAATATGGCATTCAAAGATGTTATCTTAAATCAAGATTTTTTTTTTGATATCGAGACACATCAGCGCCTGACAGCACCCCCTATTCTACTCCAAGTAGAAGATAAGCATCGAAGAACCTCCACTGTAAGATGGTTGAATTAGTGGCAAGCCTTTCTCTTGGCATGAAAAAACCCCTTGCACCAACTGCAGACAGACTGCTGTCCAAAAAGGACAAAACTTGGTAGCAGGGAAGTCGACAGCCTAACTCTGCCAAGACAGGGTAGGTAAGTCCTTCATAATCCCTGCTCTACAACAAATGTCTGTCAGAGAAACAGGACCCAAAGCCTGAAGATTGATGCTGGAATGTATGGAGAGAAAATGGGAACTGTCCAGGCAGTTATTGGTATGTTCTTTCTTAGTTTTGGAAGCTGCAGGCTCTGCACTTCCTATATAAGCAAATATATTTATCCCTCTCAGGTCTCTGAGGTGGTTGAAGAATAGACAGATAGAATCTTATAGTTAAATTTTGAACTGTTTAGGAATCAAGAGGGTGTTATAGATCTAAGAAGATACTCTTAAAAGTGTGTTGCAAGATAGTAAGAATGTTGAGTCACATATAGACCTTTAAACTCATGGAGTTGGGTAGATAGTAGAATGTTAAAGTCAGGGGCCAAATAGGTATAAACTGAACATTGGGAAGGTATACTGGGCCAATTTACTCTCATAAATGTGGCATATTTATATCTATTGTTTTGTATAATACTTACTGTTATAAGAGAAGGAACCAGCTGTTGGACTGAAAGGGGAAACCTCTGGAGGGAAGAGGGTGGAAGGGCGGGTTAGGAAGGGGGAATAGGGAGGGGTTTGTTACTGAGATGTAACTTGAAGAAAAAAAAAAAGTATTTAAAAAAAAAAAAAGAAATAGTGAAACATCCCAAGTCTCAAAGTTTGGAAATGTGATGACAATTTTGTGGAATGATAAACGTGTAGAGAGCTGGTCAGAGTGAGAAAGGAAATGCTATTTGTTTCCTTCATGGTTATTTTCACATACTGTCTTATACCCGAGTATCTTTTAGTCATATTTATCTTTGTCTAACTAGCACTGATTTCACAAACTCATTAAAATACTGTCTGCTTGTATCTGTCTGGTTATGTTCTCTACTCAACAATCACACAGGTAAGCAGTCACTTTCCCAAGTTATATTATCCATAAATAGCCTTAATTAGTATTTTTAAACAGGGAAAGGTTTTTAAAATTCTCACTAGTGTCTTAGTGATGTCAATCTTAACTGGAATCTCAAATCTCATTCCTTCTAACTTAAAAAAGACTTAAAAAGCAGGAACTTTGAATGGCGTTTGCATTTTTGCCTGTGGCACCTGCTTGACCGAAGCCTCATTGCCTAAACACCATGCAGACAAGATCAGTCTGTGGGGTTGGAGCCCTAGGGGTTGTCTTAGAATCCACCTGCTCCTGAGCTAGATCTGTCCAGCCCAGTTTTCACATTTTCCTTTGCTTTTGCTGCACATTTTTCTTCCAGTTTGTTCAGCAAGGGCATCAAGAGGAACTATGTGTTTGTGAGTACATGTTGCCACCAGACAGCTTTATCACCAGTGCTGGGAGCCCCTCCTTCCAAATCACAAGGCAATTTTTATGCAAGCTTTCTACACAGCCAGCTAATTGAGAGTTGAAAGCTAGCCTTCAGATTACAGTGGCCCTATTTCTTATGCTTGCCAGTTATCAGCTTCCCTGGTATCATTAAATGGAGACAATTTGAATATCTCCTATTTCAAAAAGTTAAATGGTGGTCCTCTCAAGAAGCTAGATGGGTCTGCCCATTCTTTTGCAGGCTCTTATCTACTTGACAGTCTGCAAAATCTTCCATTTCAGATAAAAAGCAAGTTCTTTGTATGTTATTTGAAATTGACCCATTCCACCATTTTTTGTTGTTGTTTAAAGAGTCTTATATGGTCCTTATTTTCTCTGTAAATTTATCAGAGCAGATATAGTCACTGTAGTGCAACAATGGACTAAACTAACTTCACTGATGTAAACATTGTTAAACAATTTCAAATGCAAGTTTGGAAACAGTGTTTCTGAACCTGTTTAATAATGTTTAAAAATGCATCAATGAAATTGGCTTAGCCTGTGGCCTTTATTACATTATCTGTTTTCAATTACATAGATTCTGTGTTTTGTGTCTGGAGTAGTTACAAGTAACCAAAAAAAATGATCCCAGCTGAAGAGTGTGGCTTATCCCTAACCCATTTAATTTGATTTAAAATTGATAAACCTTGGAAAATACTTCCAGAATGACATATCAACTATTAAAATAATAGGAAATGCATTCAAGAGGTCAGGCTCGCATCATTATTTCATTCTCCTCTTCCCACCCTTCTTTTTTTTTTTTTAATTCCCATTGCTTTTCACCTTCCACTCACCCCAGTCTCACTGTTGTGACTCCACTACTAAATTTCAAGCTCTCAGTCTTGAAATGTACATAAAACATTAAAAATGTTTTTACTAATTATGATCTGCTAAAACACAAGCTCTGTGCTGAAGCTCTTTTTATTTTAATTTCAGAAGTAGTATTTAAGTGATGACATGCAGTAATTTGTTCATTGTTCTGTCAGTATAATTTACAGGCAATGGCAGATAAACATAGCAATGCAAGGTTCATTTACAGTGACACAATGGCAGATACACAGAGCAGGACCCTGCCTATGAGATAAAGTGGACTGAGTGACTTATGCAGTAATTAGGGGATAATTGTCATTAACCTCACAAACAGTAGTTTACCCATATTGTTTAAAAGGCTCCAGGATGCGTAATGACAAGGTAATCTGTCAAAGCGCTAGGGGGAAATATTAATAAGATTTGTGCAAGCCTGGATAGAAAATATGCAGAAAGCGGCCACATTAAGCTAATTGGTGGATGAATATACACTTGTAAAAGTGCTTCTAATGGCACGTTTGCTGCTCTCCAAATGACTACCGTTAATGTGGAGAAGTGGGCTGCTCAGAAAGTCAGGACTGCTGGGACAAGAGGGTATTAAGGCTTGCAGACATGGTTATTACCTTGTACTCTCGGTAATGCATGCTTCCTCTTCTTAGCCCTTATTTTGAATTTCTGAATTCTCTATTATAGTAATGTATATTGATCATTTCTTTTTTTTTTTTTTGCTTTTTTTTTGGGGGGGGTTGCCTAAATTTGTTCAGTCAACCACCAGCCTCAATTCACCTTGTGGCCAAATATGATAGCTAATATCTCTATCAATATCTTTATGTAGATGTACAGAAACACAAACCAATAATGAATATTTCGATTTATAATTATACACACATGTATGTGTGGGTGCCTTTTATAGGAACACATTTAGTCTGAACAATCAAAGGAGAGTGTATCCATCAACAGCCTTGTGTATGTTACAAGTAATAATGTGTTGTTCCCTGATGAATGCTAAAGTAGGAAATTAATCTTTGTGTTCTACTGCTATTCCTATGCCCAGAGAACAAAAGTTAAATCTCTCTCTGGGTCCTTAGTTCTGCTCTCTCACATTCTAATGAATATGTTGAAGTTCCTTTGGCTTGTTCATTCTTCGTCTGTTGTAAAAAGCAATTCCAGGTGGATTACATGAATTAGAATCACCCATTCAAGCTTTAAAGCTCTGTATCAGTGTCAAGAATGTTCAGACAGAACAAAGATTAAAGGTTAGGCCTTTGAATTGTGTTGAGGTTTTGAACCTTATCTGATATGTAAATAACCTTCACAATGAAAAAATTTGGGGGTCCATTTTTGTTCTTCATCAAGCATTTTGGAAAAACACAGGACCCCCAACATTTCTGGTTAGCAGCACCCTGCCGACATGTAGAGCCTGCTTAGAAATTGAGGGACCGAACTTTGTGGAAAGGGAAGAAAGCTAGAAATACGCATCTCCGAGCAGTAATGTCAGAAGAACCCTGGCAAGTTTAGTTTACAGCAGAGCCAGTAGATTTATGGCTGTCCCAGGACATGAGCTTCATCTTTATGTCCAAGAGGAAAAAGAAAACAGGGTCATTTGTAGGGAAACGCCTCTCTTTCCTCCTGTTTCTTGTGTTTTCTCTGTGGATTTCAAATCATCCCCTTGCTATCCAGAACATAAATGATGTACTTGCTGTATTCTCAGTGGTGTTCGTGTGAATACCCTGTGACTATCTAGAGTTTAATTGAGGAGAGGGTCTTGTATACATTACTGCCACTGTCTTTCAGAACCACACAATCTGTTGGAGACAATAAGTAATTATTTATATGAATTTATTAATGTCTAACAAAAAAGATATACTTCAACTTGCAGAGTTTTCATAAGATCTTCAAAGCTTTATTGGATAGTGGGGTGGGCAGATGGCTGTGGGGTGGGCAGGTGTCTCAAGGCTTATAGGAACTTATTGAGACAGTTGCCCAAGTTTTAGGCAAAGTTATCACTAACTTGGTCATTTTATTAACTGGGGATCAAAATTAATCCAGAAGATCCAATACCTTTAATTACATCATACGTAAACAGTTCAAAGATAATTATCAAGGCAGGAAATGGGGCAGGGAGCAGGGGACAGGATCCAGAATCCAAGAAAATCTAAGACTCTCAGAAAAAAAAAAAAAAGGAATGCCTTCAGTTACAAATACTTGTATTCTGAAAATAAGTTAGTTGAAGGTAAAAATGCCAGTGTTTAAAGTATTTCAATTCAGATTAACTACATGTTGAGTCTAGACACAGATGATGAAATAGTAGAATTGTGAAACTGATTTTAGTAGGGTGTCTGCTTACGTGATGGTGAACTATGGCTGGGTGCTGGTGATGCCGTAGTCACATGGACGGTCACCAGAAAAACCAAGACTGTAACTTTAGGTGTCCTTCAGTCGTGTTGTTAATTATATCATTTTCTAAGGTTTAATAATTCTATTATTGAAGAATAACCAAAATGTGCAACTGTCCAATGCAAAGTATATTTTAACCGATAGACTAGTTCAGAATTAGATATTTTTGTGCTTAAATTTAAGGACTCATAAGTCATTTTTTAGCAAGGAGCTAATATGCTACAAACAGTCATTTAAAACTTGTGATTTTCAGAATTAGATAACAGCTCGGTGGTCATGAGAGTCACTGGAGTTAGTCCTCAGTCTTAGAATTTAAAAATTTGAAGTTTTTTTTTTTAATTTTGAAACTCAACTTATTTCTTTTATTAAATATGAAAATATATGGTGTCTTTCAAAGTTTCTCAGGCTTAATTTACAATAAATATAGATAACTTGAAAAGTACTTTTGAATCTTTGAAATGTAATTCTAGACTCTGAATTTTATCAAAACACCTGCTTTATTTCTTTGCAAACAAATGTTCAGACAGGAAATGCATATAACTGGTTCTAATTTGGACAATCTAAAATGCCAGAGTACATTAATAAAAGTCCTTTTGGGCCCCAGAGCTTCTGTGATTTACTGTGCTATAACACCAAGGTGATCTATCAAAATCATGATTCTAAAACTAAAAACAATGTATAGTTGTTACTGAGAGAAAATTACATATTTTTGCCAGGGGTGTATGTGTGTGTGTGTTTGTCTGTCTGTGTGCCTGTGTCTGTGTGTGTCTGTGTATGTGTGTCTGTGTGTGTGACTGTGTCTGTGGGTGCATGTGTGTCTGTATGTGCCTGTGTGTGTGTATGTGTGTCTGTGTGTTTCCTGTTGGTGTTAGAGATCAAGCCCAAAGTCTCATTAATAGTAGGAAAGTGCTGTACCATTGAGCTACATACCCTGTTTAAATAATTGTTTTGAATCCAAAATAAAACAATATATAATATATATTCCAAAATAAAAACAAAAATTGGATTAGTCTTTTAAAGCTAGTTTCTCCTGCATTTTGATGATGCCATTTTGTATAGAAAGTTAATCATTTGTGGAGGGTAAATTGTTTAGCTTAATGACTTTTCACTCTTTAAAAAAATTTTTTCCTGTAGAAAATATTTTCAGATATGAATCAGAAAAACAAATTATAGCTAACTGTATGTTACAAATCAGTAAATAGCTGTTACCTAGATATAACATAAAGTTACTGTGTTGCAGCTTCCTTGCCCTGTGAGTTACATGCCCTTGGGTCATGTTCCTTAAACTTCCAATATCATCCAAGCAGAAGCAGTCCTTGAATTTGTACTTTATGTAGTTTTCCAAGTAATGTAAAATGCCCCACATCATTATATCCATTCTCTAAGATCAAGCATCTTGAGTGCTGCACAAGACTGATTTATAGTGAGGTTCATATACAGCCTGAACAGTAGAGATCAGCATCTTCTCTGTTCACATGCATGCGGATGTGCATGCACACAAGTGTGATAAGTATTTCTTAAAATGTCAGTCCTTGTGTACAGAAAATATAAAAACAGGTTTCAATGTTATCATCTAATAAGGACTAATAAGACTCTCATCTTGACAGAAGATTCTTCAGTGCAAATTTTGTGAGAGCTTCAACATTCTAATCAAATGTGTGTCTTTCTGTAACTATTCTTTGGGGGTAGAAATGGAAGAGAAATAGGAAGGTGTTTTGAGTCCAGTTTTTCATGTAGAGATATATTGAATTTAGTATCAGTTTCTGCAATCACAGCAAGTTCTGCTGATGACACACTTCTTTTATGACAAACACTGCCTTTTCAGAAAAGGAAAATATGTCTAATTCCAAAAGATAATCACATGGGCAAAAACAACCTGTAAAATTAGGAGTTTTATTTGGATGTCTGTCTTTCTGTCTCTGCTGCACCTTGATTATTTTTTTCTCAAGGGACTTATCTTTTATAGAAACACAAAGAAAAAAATAAGGATGTAATTGATCAACACTATTTTGAAGATGAATTATGTTCTTGAGAAATTCTGCAAAATACAAATTTTGAGTCATAGAAATTGAGTAGGGTTTTCAGTACCCAAAACAAATGTTGATTCTTTAAAAGTAAAGTCTAATTTGAACCATGTGGTGCAGTCATGGTATGAATAAGTAAGTTTCATTCTGCCTACAGAGATTACAGTTGTTCCAGCTGGCCTCCTAGAAACATTAGCCTCCAAAGTTAGAAAAACAGTCACATAGAAGAGCTCTGTGTGACTAGAGAGTAGTATAAGTTTTGTTTACTCACAGAACCGAACTGCTCTGATGTATGTTGTGTATATGAGTGGTACGTCTCTCTTAGGCAGTACCCAGAAGAAATATGTTTAAATGTAAAATTTACTAAAACAAATGAGCATGCCAAGATCCTTTCCCACAGGATTTCAAGTGCTTCTCAGAAATTATCACAGCATTGCTTAAAAACTTTCCCTATGTAGTTCCCAGAATCTATTCAAACAGATTTTTGTGTGTGTGTTACCATTTTCTTTATCTTACTTTTATGTTTGTGTGTGCATACATACTTAGACACACATACATACAGGCACATATACACACAAACATTGGTCCATGAGCACTTAGGAATGCCAACTCAAATAAATTTGTGAGATGAACATAACTTTATCAAAGAGGTAGAATGGTTCTGAAGTGTCAGAATCCCCCAAACAGTTAAGATTTGAGGCTAAATTGAGAGCTTAAAAAGTTGGCTTGGCTTTAGGGTGCTCACTTGACATTAAATCATTTTCTTCTTACATATACATGGGCCCTTAGTTTTAGTGAATTATAGGAAGTCTCAGGAGAATGGAAGAGTACGGAACGTTTGTGACTGCTTAAGCTGCTTCAAAACGGCTTGTGATACCCAAAGGGATGTCTTCCTCAAACTGCTCCCACTTTCCCACCCAAAGTCCAGCTGTGCTGGCTGGTCTTTTGTCAACTGGACACAAACTAGAGTTATCTGAAAGGAAGGAATCTCAGTTGAGAAAATGGCCCCACAAGATCCATCTGTATGAAATCTTCTTATTTAGTAATTGATGGAGGAGAGCCCAGCCCATTGTGGGTGGTGCGAGCCCCTGAGCTAGTAGTCCTGGGTTCTATAAGAAAGCCTGCTGAGTAAACCATGGAGGACCAAGCCAGTGGGCAGCACCCCTCCATGGCCTCTACATCAGCTCCTGCCTCCAAGTTCCTGTTCATTTCCTCCAGTGAGGTACTGTGATCAGGATGTGTGAGGCAAATAAACCCTTTCCTCTCAAACTACTTTTTGCCATGTTTCATCATTTCTCAGCAGCAGAAACCATAACAGAACACTGACCTTCCTCCATCTATAAAGTTGATGCCATGCCCCTGTTTGTTTCACTTCAGATAATGATCTGAACTCACCACCCTCTCTTCTTGTGAACTCACATCGATATCTTTCCTAATTCCTGGGTTGTATTCTGATACATGTACTTCTAAAGATAAGGCCAGCTTGAAGACAAAAGGAGACAAGTAAAAAGAGAGCACCAGTGTCTCAGTGTGAGGTTGTGTACATAGTTCATGCTTACCACACTCTGGGTTAGCTCTGTGGACCAGACGTCTCCAAAGTTTATGAGTATATTCCCATTAATAAAAATATAGAGAGTGTTTACCCTACATGAATAGAACTTTTTAATTCGTGTTTGAAAGTCAGTGGGATGGCTCAGTAGGTAAAGGTACTTGCTGACAACCTTTGAAGACCTGAGCGTCCTCCTCAGAGGATGGAGAGATGGAAGGAGAGAACCAACTTTCATCTTTTCCTCTGACCTACAAATGTGTGCTGTGGCTCATGTATACTCACACATTATCATACATACACAACATAAGTAAATCTAGAAATTAGTACTATATCACTGTAAGTTCATCTCTAGAATAGTAACAAAAATTGTCTTTGTTGATAAAAACTAAGTAGAAATGTTCATCTTTAGACCTCATATCACAGATTGCCTTACACAGTTTAATTATTCAGATTAGGAATATGGATGCTTGTATTATAGTCACAGTATAGTTTAGGAGGCCAAAATTTGTAAATGTGGGATGGCATCCAATCTACATAATTTAACTTCAGAACCAACTTCACCAAGCTATACTTTAAAAATAATAAGGTTTAGCTAGGAATACAATCTGTACAGTCACTTAAACACATACTTATGACAGAGCATTGTCATCACCTCAAAGAGTTCTATAATACTGCATACAATCAGTTCCTTTCCACATCTTCAGCCCCTGGTAACATGATCAGCAGTCTGTTTGTGCAATCCTTTTTTCTCCGAATTTTCTTATCGCTGGGTTGGGAGAGCATATATTTATTCAGGATCTGATGAACAATGCTTTGCAAAGTTATCGATGTTGTAGTATGTATTAACATTTTATTACTTTGTATTGCCCAGTAGTATTTCATTGTACAGCTATCTCACAACTGGTTTGTCTTTAGGACTTAAACATCTAGAAAATGTGACAAAATATATTATTTAAGTTGTATGTAGCATTATCTCATTGGTTTTAATTTAGAAGTAATTGTTAAACTTTACCTGATAGAGTACTTAAGCTTAAGTATACTTAATAATTTCTTAATTTTCATAATTTATATACCTTCTCTCTGATCCATGCCTCTTGCCTTGATACTTGTGCTAACCTGAAAGAAAATGAACATATAATCTCCGTAGGAAGCTGGTCATGTAAATCAATTGTCAGTATATTTATAATGAACTCTTCTAATAAAGCATGCTTGGGATAAAATCAATGCATGGAATCAAAACAAATCTCATAAAGGTCTAGTTTTGTTGAAAGTAATCAGCAGCCCTTAGAGTTTGGTGGCATTTAATTTTAAAATCTAAACATGCAAAAGAGAAAATATTTTTAGTTATAGCTAAGCATTAGAGGATTCTCTTTTTTGACTTAAATTTGGTTGAAATTTTCTCTTTTTTCTATTCTGTTAATAGATCATTCTCTTTAACTTATATGCTTATTTTAAAAATTATTTTATTAATACTCGAGAATTTCATGCAATGTATCTTGATCATATGCATATCCACTCCACCCCTTAACACTCCCTGACCCACTCTCACTTTACTTCCCTACCCGCTCCACAATTTCATGTGTGTTTTATTAAGTTCAAGAGCCCATAAATTCCAGTTTCTGTTATACACACACATCTTGGTGTGGACCCATCCAGTAAAGTATGGCCAGCCTACAAGAAGCCATACCATTAAAGAAAACCGACTCTCCCTCCACCAGAAACTATTAACTGTCCATTTCTCCTCAGTTGCGGGGATTCATGAGTCCCTCCCCCAGCTCCATGCTCCATTGTTGACTGGCTGGATCTTGTGTAGGTCTTGTGAAGTAAATCACAGCTGCTGTAAGTTCATGAGTGCAATGGTTCTGTCATGTCCAAAGACTGTTTTTCTTCAACTGTCTCTGATTTTTGCCTTGTATAGTCTTTCATCTCCTCTTTCACGATGGCCCCAGAGCTGTTGGAAAGGGTTTGATACAGATTTCCAGATTTGGATGTGCACTCTACAGTCGCTTGTTCTCTATATTCTGCCAGTTGTGATTTCTGCATTAACTACTCCCCCCCCCATCAACTGGACAAAGAAACTTGTTGATGAGCTCTGAGAACTGTGGTAATCTAATAGTAGAGTCATAAAAATTTACATGGTGCTTTGATACTGTGTCCACTTAGCAAAATAATACTAGCTGTTTTACTGCTGGAGCCTGTGAACTCCCTGACCAGGGGTTCTTGGACAAATTTACAGAACCAAGCATGTATTTCCTCCTACAGAGAAGACTTTAAACTCAATTAGAAAGTGATTGGTTTTCCCTGTAATATTTATGTCACTACTGCACCTCATGAGCATGTCTTGCTATACTAGTCATTATGGCAGTTCACAGGATTTACAGAAGGGTAATAGTATTAATATCACTGCCAGCAGCCTACAGAGCACCTTCCAGAACTATGAGAGCTAGCCAGCAAGAAGCTTCATGGTCAGTACCAACTTTCTTTTTCCATGTCCTATGACCAATGTGTTTGATGTCTTCAGCAATAGTATCTTACATTCAAGTCCTGGTGTGCAACCAGGAGCAATGGCAGAAGCATGTGTTGTCTTCAGGTACTTTAGTTAGGGTTCTATTGCTGTGATACAACACCATAATCAAAAGCAACTTGGGGAGGAAAGAGTCCATTTCAGCTTACAGTTCTACATCACAGTTTATCACTAAGGAGATTCAGGACAAGAACCTTGAAGGAGGCAGTGATACAGAAGCCATGGAGGAGTACTGCTTACTGGCTTTCTCAGCCTACTTTCTTATAGAACCCAGGACAACCAGCCCAGGGATGGTACCACCACAGTGGGGCTGCGCCATTCTCCATCTATCATTAAGAAAATGCCCTACAGCTGGCTCATGTGGCAGCATTTTCTCAGTTGAGCTTCCCCCCTTTTAGATAACCTTAGCAGATGTGAAATTGACATAAAACTATCCAACATACCCCATTACAACCCTTTCCCCCCATCATATCACTGGAGGTCTACTGTGTCCCCTCCCTTAGGTCTTTCCCCTTCCACTAATGGTTGCTTTCTAGTTTCTTGGATCCTATAGATACTTGAAAGTAAGTAGACAAATCTAAAGACTTGACACTAAGATCCATGTGATTGAGAACATGAGGCATTTAGCTTTCTAGGTCTGGGTTACATCACTTAGTATGAAGTTTTACAGCTCCATCCATTTACCTGAACATTTCATAACATCATCTTTCCTTACAGATGAATAAAATTAATCACATATAGGTACCACATTTTCATTATCCATTCATAAATTGATGGACACTAGGCTGTTTCCATGTCCTAACATGCCCTAACTATTATGAATAGAACAGCTATGAATACAGATGAGCATGTGTCTCTGTAATATGGAGTAGAGACTCTTGAGGTTTACCCAGGAGTGGTTTATTTGAGTTGGAAGCTCTATTTCTAATTTTCTTGAAAAAGAAAAAAGCAGTATGTTGATTCCTACAATGACTGTACCAATTTGCATTCCCAACAACAGTATATGAAGGTCCCCATTCCCCACATCCTCAACAGCATTTGTTATCTTTTGTTTGCTCAATCCTAGCCACTCTGACTGGGATAAGATGAAATCTCAAAGAAGTATTAGTTTTCATTTCTCTGATTGTTGAGGATGGCAGATTTTATTACTGCATTTCTGTAGTATACCTTGAAATCAGAAATTGTGATAACAGAACGATATTTGTTTTGCTTGGGATTGTTTGATCATCCATATCCTTTGTGCTTACATATAAATTTTAAGATTGTTTTCAATTTCTTTAAAGAATGGCATTGATATTTGATGGGGATTGTGATGACTGTAGACTGCCTTTGGTAGGATGGTCATTTTCACAATATTAATCCTGCTAGTCTATGAACATGGAAGGTCTTCCCATCTCTGCTATCTTTAATGTCTTCAGTATCTTAAAGTTTGCATTCTACAAGTCTTTCACTTTCTTCCTTAGATTTTTTTCTCATGATTTCTTTTTAGACTCCAGTGAATTTGATTGTTTCTCTCATTTTTCTTTCTCAGTATTGCTTACCTCTTAACAGTTCATGTAATGCTGAATGAATGTGCTTTCAATATGTGCTGCATTTGGTGTTGTTCATGGTCTTCCATGAACAGAAAGAGGACAGTTATCTTTCCTCTGAACTGTGACATGGTTAGTGGCCTGCTGGGAGCATACATGAGCTTATTTTTATTCTGACCTTGAGGTCACTTGGCAGTCAGTCCCAACACCACTTGACTGGTCTCTCCTCTGTCTTACTACAGCCTTTCCTTCTGTATTGTCCATCTGCCCAGATGAAATTAACCAGCCAACCTCCTACTCCATGTGGAAGCCACGAGTCTCGTAAGTTGTCTTGTGGAGAGGTTCAGCTGAACCACTGAAGCCACGACAGCTAAAAACAAACAGGGATTTAAAGGTCACTCTCCTAGGCTGGGCATGCGCCTCAGATGTAGAACACTTGCTCAGTTTACTCAATACCCTGGATTTAGTCCCCATCACAAAAACAAACAAACAAACAACAACAACAAAACACTCTGCAGAGCTTTTTGAAGAACAGACAGATTTCTATAAGGAATGTGATAGCTCCAGTGAAATAATAGGATGTCTTTTCATATAACATGGTTAAATGTTCATATTTTATGTGTTTTAGACATTTCTGAGCCTGATAAAACGAGTTTTTAATGCTTGACTACTTGCTTTTCAACTTTTTAAATTAAACAGTATAGCAGTAAATAACTAATAAATTTACAGAAAACTAATACTTATAATCATACCTTACATTTAACATCGTTTTGAAAATATCATTTCCCTATCTCATGGGTTGAAGGTCAACGAACTCTGGTAATAAATGGAATAACTTAAAGGAATTGATTCACAAACTATAGAGGAAGTCAGGAGTCCAGTTTTATACTTAGGCCTTAATGTATATATGTTAAAGACTGGTGTCCTATTAAGAGTTTGTCAGTGGTAGTCATGATCTGCAGGACTACAGGACAGTACTTTTGCCTTGCTAGTACTCATTCCGTGGTAATATCCCTTTTTTTTATGACTCCTGTTCACTTGGTAGTTTATTTGATCATTTTTACTTCTCAAACATGAAGGTGGCCTAGTTTTTTCCCCCTAGTCAATATTGAATAGATATTTAAGTACAATAAAAGCAAATTACTCATAAAATTCATGCCTGTAGTTAATGTGACAGAATCAAATTATACTAAAAGTTTCCAAATGGTTAATAACTGTGCTGAATTACTTGAAGTTCTTTTTGGTGTTTTTGGTGGTGGTGTTTTGTTTGTTTGTTTGTTTGTTTGTTTATAAAGCCTTTAGACTGACACTGATCCATCTAAATTAGTGGTTCTCAACCTGTGGGCTGTGACCTTTTCAGGTTTGGATGTCAGATATTTACATTATAATTCATAACAGTAGCAACATTACAGTTATGAAGTAGCAATGAAAATAACTTTATGATTGGGATCACCACGACATGAGGAGCTGTATTAAAGGTCACAGCATTAGGAAGGTTGAGAACCACTGTACTAAATGATTATAAAACACTCAGCTCCCAGTCACTGGGTGAGAGTCACTGATCTAGACATTGTGTGCTTCTGTTGCAGAGAGTCTCAGTAAAAGCTTTGCTCATTACCTTTGATGATTTCTTTTCCCCTTAAACCAGCTTATCCATAAATATACTAAAACTGAGGTGTTCTTAATAAGGAGCTTGTAGACTTCTTACATCCTCCCCATCCCTGCAATTTTTACACTTCCAAATGTGAGAGTTATTAGGTAAGGTAATCAAATATGAGTGAAAACTTTTTGGGAAAGATCTCCTGTAGGCCTTCATATTGCTGGGATCCAGAGAGCACTCTGACATTGGACTCCAGAAATGTGTGCTGTTCTTCAGTATATTCATTAGCAGGTATTATGGTGTACTTTTAACTTAATAGATAAAACTTTTGTGTGTGTGTGATTCAGGCTAGTAGCAAAGATCTGAATCTTTCTTGCCTGGACTTTTTTTTTTTTTTTACCCAAATTAATTTGCTTTCATGCCATAGCCTCAATTTTGGCAGAGGCAGCTACTCAGAACTAACATACTTCTGAAAGGCAGTGGTTTTAGAAAAAGCAGCAGGCATTATGGCAGGCAGGAGAAAAAATAAATAAACCATATAGAATCATTGTGTACCATGGGGAGAAAAAGATGAGAAGATGAGGGGGATGAGATGATGGTGGTGGTTTTGATGACGGTTAATATTGGTTGCTCTGGTTTCCGTGGCTATTTTATTACATAAGCTGTGATCTGTGTATGTATGTAGCCATGTAGTTTTAGGCTCAGGATGCCTAGGCAGAACCAACAGTAGAAATGATTATGTGCTGTTCAAACAGGGATTCAGCCTAACATAAAAGAACAATCACAAGAGTCAGTTGCTAGCAAGAAGAAATGGTATAAAAGAAGGCACCCAGGCACCACTGGTGTGTCATTCCTTAGTTTAGGAAGATGAGGGCCCTGCACTTCCTATATAATCAGATATATTTATCCCTCTCAGGTCTCTGAGGTGGTTGAAGAACAGATAGCTAGAGTCTCATAGTTAAATTTTGAGTTGTTTAGGAATCAAGAGGGTGTTCTGGATCTAAGAAGATGTTTTTAAAATTATGAGGCAAGTTAGTATGAAAGCTGAGTTAGATATAGAACTTTAAACTCATGGAGATGTTTAGATAGTAGAATGTTAAAGTCAGGTGCCAAATACATATGGACTGGACATTGGGAATGTATGCTAAGCCATATAACTCTCATAACTGTGGCCTATTTATTTCTGTTGTTTTGTATTGTATTTGTTGTTATAAGAGAAAGAACCATTTGTTGGACTGAAAGGGGGAGCTGTTGGGGGGGGAGATATACCATTAAAAAAAAGGGAAGAGGATGGGGGTTGAGGGGGAAGAGAGTGGGACTGGAGGGGGGAGTAGGGAGGGGATTGTGATTGAGATGTAACTTGAAGAAATAAAATATAAATTATAAAAAAAACAAATAAACAAAAAAGCACCATACAGTTTTAGAGAAAGCCTTGTTCTAAAAACATTCTACTTATTGTCCTAGATATAGTGTATCACAGAATGGTATTCAATAAGTACCATGGAAAGTGTCAATGAACTAACGCATCAGAATTCGGTGTTCAAGTCTTGCACTCCAAGAGAACTCCTTGGAACCTTCATAAGTGGTCTTATACTTTACTGCTGATTTCTTGTCTGCTTAATATTCCCCATAATCTGTATCTGATCGTGGTGGCATGGAGAAGGGGTAGTGCTGTCAATGAAATAATGTATTTAAGAATCATAATTTGCATTTTTACATTCCCACAGCACCAACATTTCCTTCTGTTCCCCACATTCCAAAAACAAGGCTCTGAGTATCATCAGTAGCTATTAGTGACCACTGTCCAGTAGCTATTGCAGTACTCCAGAGTCTTCTGAAGTTACTAGCTATTCATGGCATCATATACTTACTTTAAACAGAAAATTTGTGAGAACATCTCATCTTATAGGTAATTCTTTATATATAATAAAGAAGGGACAAACATTTTGACAGTTTTCTTAGGAATGCATATGTACATTGCTGACTATATAAACTGATATGAGGAATGGTATACATCTATCGGAACTACTTTTAAAAAATAATTCAGATAAATTACAGATATCCACTTACTCACACTAGCTGTAATGATTCAGAATACGACAGTGGGAAGTTCATATACAAAAGCTGAGGATGGAATTTTCTGTTACAAAAAGCAATGAAGGTTCCTTTACCCTCATCCTGATTCCCTAGAGTGATATATTGTGTAATCATGACACAGTT
>CAJQZJ010032443.1:7563532-7588544 GCA_907164525.1 Lophiomys imhausi
GATTGTACTGTTATCAAATTTAGAGTCATTCTGCATATTTTTCTAGTTTTCCACTAATATGTCTTTTCTGGTCTAATATCCCTAGGACCACACATTTACGTCTTCTTGCCTTGTTTTCCAAAGAATAAATTATTGACCTTCACAATTTGAAGAGCTTTATCAAGTATTTTATAGACTGACCCCCAACTTTGGTATTCCTGATCCTTTCTTATGATTGGAGAAAGAAATGCTTATCAGACAACCCTTCCCAATCATGCCACCAAGAGTACAAGACGCTGATATGCCTTCCTCCATTGGTGTTGGGTCAGTCTCTCAAGGCAGTGTCTATTAGATTTCTCCAGTGTAAAGTTACAATTTCATCTTTATAATTAACAAATGGTTTGTCATTTTTAAGTTGGTTTTGGTGCTGAGCCCAAGGCCCCACACATGCTAACTAATTTCTTACAGCTGAACTTCCCCAACTCTCCCATCACCATTTTGTTTATTCTAGACAGCTTTGTGCTTTCTTTAGCTGATGATCAGAGTTGGAGCAAGTGTCATGTACAGAGGGCTGCAAAGATTCCTGATCCTGGTGGGTCTAAGAAATGATGCCTTAAAAAATTTAAATAGACATTATTTAACTGTTTGAATAGATTTTTCTTAGTCCATGCTGAAATGGATTGTCTGACATTACGTTGCAGGTTTCTTAAGTCCTAACTCCAGACAAATCTCATAGTTAGTAGCAAAAATGAAAGTGTGAAATGCCTTTTAATGTATATTTAACAACACATAGTCTGATGATTGCTGATATGTAGTCTCTATGGACTCTCTTTGCCTCCAGAGGAGGATGCTGACAGACAACTTTATACATGTTTATTCTATCTAAAGCTATCATATTCTTCCTTTTCAATTATCTATTCCTGTCCTTTATAACAAAATCGTAAAATGTTGTATACTTTAAATGCACCTTGAACTGTAAATGGCTGGATCACAACCAGTTTTCAAGAAGAGGAAAGTATTACCTTCCACAGTGATACTTCCTTTATTCCACCCCATGAAATTGTCTACTCTAAACCAGAATTAAAGTACAGCCATTTAAAAAAGACAATATGCAGTTTAGTGTTGGAGTTATGAGGGGGAAATGGTATTTTACTCATCTTTTTTTCTTATCCCAAAAACACATAACTCCCATTTAAATGAATTTCTATCACTGACTCCAGTGTCATGTCTGCTTGAGCTGAAGAAGTGCATTTCATGGACTAAACTTAATTCTTTCCTATGGTGTCATTATTTAACAAAGATCAGGGTATAATTTTTTGCTTTATACTAGCCTGCACAGCAAGAGTTCACATCTTATACTAATATATGCTAAATAGTTGCATAGTATATAGATCATTGTTGTTTAAATGGCAGTACTGAAGGCATTTTAGATCACAGAGCCCCAGTGGTCTACATTGTGTTTGCTTTGACATTATTAAACTCAATCTGTTTCTATAACTGTGACTGTAATTGCTGCATTTGCATGACAGAAAAGTTGGCTTCATGTGTTAACTTTTATTAACACTGCTTGCATGCAGTTCTCTGGTCTTGCTGTCTGTGTTTCACAAGCAGACAGAGCACCTTCAGTTGCATCGAGTAATTATGCACAATCAATAAGTTTTTGTATTTGTCTTTGTTGTTTCTTTGGTGTGGCCTATAGGATGCCGCTGGCAAAGTACTGGACCGCTGGGCCATCATGTCTCGAGAAGAGGAAATCATCACCCTTCAACAGTTTCTGCGGTTTGGGGAAACCAAATCCATTGTGGAGCTGATGGCGATTCAGGAGAAAGAAGGGCAAGCTGTGGCTGTGCCATCTTCAAAGACAGACTCGGACATAAGGACTTTCATCGAGAGCAATAACCGCACGCGCAGTCCTAGCCTCCTTGCTCACTTAGAAAACAGCAATCCTTCCAGCATCCACCATTTTGAAAACATACCAAACAGCCTTGCATTTCTGCTTCCGTTTCAGTATATAAACCCCGTCTCAGCCCCACTCTTAGGTTTGCCTCCCAACGGGCTGCTTTTAGAGCAGCCTGGACTGAGGCTACGGGAACCAAGCATTTCAACCCAGAATGAATATAATGAGAGCAGTGAATCTGAAGTATCTCCCACACCATATAAGAGTGATCAAACACCCAATAGAAATGCCCTGACTAGCATCACTAATGTGGAACCCAAAACTGAGCCAGCATGTGTCTCCCCCATTCAGAATTCTGCCCCAGTCAGTGATCTAAGCAAAACTGAACACCCAAAAAGCTCATTCCGGATTCACCGTATGAGAAGGATGGGGTCAGCCTCGAGGAAGGGAAGGGTATTCTGTAATGCTTGTGGGAAGACATTCTATGATAAAGGAACTCTAAAAATTCACTATAATGCTGTCCACCTGAAGATTAAACATCGATGCACTATCGAAGGTTGCAACATGGTCTTTAGTTCCCTTCGAAGCCGGAATCGCCACAGTGCAAACCCCAACCCCCGCCTCCACATGCCTATGCTAAGGAATAACCGAGACAAAGATTTAATTCGGGCCACATCAGGAACTGCCACTCCAGTCATAGCAAGTACAAAATCAAATCTCACACTCACAAGTCCTGGCCGGCCCCCAATGGGTTTTACCACTCCTCCACTAGACCCTGTCTTGCAGAACCCTCTCCCTAGTCAGCTGGTATTTTCTGGGCTGAAGACTGTACAACCAGTTCCTCCTTTTTATAGAAGTTTACTTACTCCAGGGGAAATGGTGAGTCCTCCCACCTCCCTCCCAACCAGTCCCATCATTCCAACCAGTGGTACCATAGAGCAGCACCCTCCTCCACCCTCTGAGCCAATAGTGCCAGCAGTGATGATGGGTTCTCATGAGCCCAGTACTGACTTGGCACCTAAGAAAAAGCCTAGGAAGTCAAGCATGCCTGTAAAAATTGAGAAGGAAATCATTGATACTGCTGACGAGTTTGATGATGAAGACGATGACCCTAATGATGGTGGGACTGTGGTCAATGACATGAGCCATGACAATCATTGTCATTCCCAAGAGGAGATGAGCCCAGGCATGTCTGTGAAGGACTTTTCTAAGCATAGTAGGACCCGGTGCATTTCACGAACTGAAATAAGAAGGGCTGACAGTATGACATCTGAGGATCAGGAACCCGAGCGGGACTATGAAAATGAGTCTGAGTCTTCAGAGCCTAAACTTGGTGAGGAATCCATGGAAGGAGATGAGCACATTCACAGTGAGATGAGCGAAAAAGTCCTGATGAACAGTGGGAGGCCTGATGAGAACCATAGTGAGCCATCTCACCAGGACGTCATCAAGGTAAAGGAAGAATTCACAGACCCCACTTATGACATGTTTTACATGAGCCAGTACGGACTGTACAATGGTGGGGGGGCCAGCATGGCTGCCCTGCATGAAAGTTTTACATCGTCTCTGAATTATGGAAGCCCTCAAAAATTCTCCCCTGAAGGTGACCTGTGTTCTAGTCCAGACCCCAAAATCTGTTATGTGTGCAAGAAGAGCTTCAAAAGCTCCTACAGTGTGAAGCTCCACTACAGAAACGTTCACTTAAAAGAGATGCACGTCTGCACAGTGGCTGGCTGCAACGCTGCCTTCCCCTCCCGTCGAAGCAGAGACAGGTCAGTAAATCTTCATTGGCTGCTCCGCTGAGGGTGGGGGTAAGGTTCAATCACGGTGAGCTTAAAAGTTAGATGTTCTTGATGCACTGTAAGGATTGCCCTTATTGACCACATGATCACTAAACTGCTATGCTCATGAAGGGTTTATGCAGTCAGTGCTTGTTATGATTAAGCATGCAGAATCATGTCATCTTCCCTGGTAATGCATGCCATCTTTCTCTGTGTATGTGTATTTGTATGTGAATGTGTGTATGTATCCATGTATCTAGGTGTGAATAAGCCAACAGTATATGGTTCCTTGCCTCCCCATCATGAACCTTTCCTTAGAAGCCACAGCTTTGTCATTTTACATATATATATATATGTAATATATATTTCTGCTTTGCCTTGTGGCTTTTAAATTAAAATAGCATATTGTCTTCATACACACATATTTATCCAATATAGAAACAGAAATTTACGGATGGAAAGAACCATAGGTCCAGGACATCGAGACAGCCTGAATCTCCGTAGATATAACCGGAAATGTAATCATTCCTTACATGAGTATTTAGTGTGTCCTTAAATTCTTTAAAGCTATCAAAAGACGATGAGGCCAAAATAATTGTTGACATGGGAAAGCAGTATGGTGGTGTGGGTTTCTTTATTTGAACTCCATAATGTCTTTGAGCACATATCTAAAATGTAATCTTCCCTGGGACTTCACCACAGAAGTGGGGACATGCCTAAGTACATACCTTAGGATCAGTTAGAATTGTGAACTTTGCCCTCCCTCTTCATTTGTTCCCATCTAACAGTAATTCCTGAAGCTTGTCATACATTTTATCAGGAAGGTAAGCAGCTCTACTTGATCTTTAAGGTGTGTGGAGGTTGGCCTCTGGTCAAGTCTTCTGCGTAGGACCCCAGCCCAGCTCAAGTCATACATCACCCAATGTTGATATGGGGTTTGGTTTTACACTAACTTTTTAATATTTTCAGATAAATTTTATTTAATAGTTTAAATATATATATGGAAAAAGCAAAATTAATGGAAGTTTCCAAAGATCTACCACTGTCTAGTGGACTACTACTACTAGTCTAGTGTTAGTTGGATACAAGTCTTTGAAAAGCAGAAAGTGGTGAAAGTGCCCATGGGACTGATGTGGCGGTACAACCTGTCATCATTACACCTGGGAGGAGCTGGGCACAGTCACTTAGACTCCAGTGTGGGCTGTGTACTAAAATCCTGTCTCAATTTAAAAAACAAACGAAAAATGTATCACTGCAAAGCAGTGACCTGTCTTCAAAACATTTTCATATATGAAAGATCAATCCTGTTTTTTTAATGAATATACTTTTTTTCTTTTTACTGGCAGAGAAGGGGCCAAATTCTGTTCTTTAAATGATTTCCTAATTCCACTATTTTGGTTTTCTTAAAAAAAGGGAGGAGGAGGTTTTGTGTGGGGGGTACAGTTATTTTCAGTTTCAAGCTCTCATTGACAGTCCCAAGGAATGCCATATGAGATGCCTATACCTTAGGACTATCACCACCCACTCCAAGTTTACAATAATATTCTTTCAGATTTCAGACAGTATGTTAGTAATGGTATGGTTAACGTGCATTGAAAATGTTTTCATTGAAATTTTTTAACAAAAAAAGACTTGTGAAAACTTGCATAAAGTATTTATGGAAATTGAGTGTTTGAAGACAAACCAATATTTAAGCTTATTTGCATGAATTCCTTTCACATTTTACTTTGCTGAAAACATCTCAGTTCATAACACTGGAATAAATAGATAAGGATAAGGATCCAAGCCTGGTGCTCTTACCAATGAACAGTCACTGGAGAACACAAGTGCCACTGTGTCTGTGTCCCGACACAAAAGGGGGTGCTATGGAGATAGGTTTTGTTTGAATGAGGAAAAATGCTGACAGAAAAAGAATATTTTACTTGCCATTTTTACTGTAAGGACTTGGGAGATTAGCTAATATTAGCCACACATAAGTTAGACCAGTGATCTCCTCAGTACAAGAGGAGTAAAGGTGAGCTGTTTCAAAAGAAAGTCAATACATTATCTGAGGGTGAAATCGTATAGACTGTATCTGTCTATTCTCTTTCATTTCAGAGTTCTGTCACATGATAATGACAAAATGCAAATTGAAAAAGATACTATAAAGTGAGAATTTTTTATTCTTACTTGAAATCTGGCTTTCTAAACAATACACAGGTCTTTTGATCACAGGCTAAATTTATAAATAAAATACTTTTAAGTTTGGCACTTATTTTTCTCTCAAAGAAAACTATTCATCCTGTTGACATGATGACTTAAATTAACATGGTGATATGAGAGTAACTGCCACCAAAATAGCAAGAACCACTGCACTGACACCACGGAGTTCCCAGCCCTTTCCTGAATGTTAGCAGCGTGGCCTTTGGAACATAAATTTCTCTTTCAGACTTTAGTCATCATTTCATCAATGAACATTCCTAGTGGTTGTGTTGTCTCCTTGCTGATCTGCTCTTAGACTTACCTTTTTGAGTCTGCTGTTACACAAACTCCTAGAGAGCCTGTTTTTCTGCCTTTTTTCCCTTTAACCAACTGTGGTGGATTAAAATAATTAGTTTTCTTACCTTTCTCTTTAGCCAACATACCTTTCTAAGAAACTCTCCTTTCTCTTTAGACATCCTGTCCCCAAACCATTTCTTTCTACTCTGAGGAGGCCTAACTTCATCCATCCTTGACTCCACAGTGTTTTCCTTGTACAAATAAAGCACCAGAGGGGCCATTCCATTATGGAAACGATCCCCACAACAGCTGAAGTGTGCAGGGCTCCTAGGACATCAGGAATAAAACTTAACAGGGTTTCCTCATTTTTCTGTTCACCAATGCCTTGTCCTCCAGACTGCAATACTTTATAGGAGCTGGAAACAGCTTCTAGGATGAGTATACACGCACAAGGGGGTGCATTTGGGGTCTTCTGCTAGGCATGTGAGTGAGATGGAGATAGAAAGAAGTTAAGTACTATGAGTTAGGTTTGACAGAGAAAGACACATATACAGGGTTTGTCAGGGATGAGAAATAGACAGCAACATTATCAAAAGTATCCTGTGTATAATTGTCAATAATGGTGTATTTGATCAACTCAAAAGTGAGGAGGACCATTCCACATTAATGACAAAGAGCAAGCTAATATTCAGAACTCATTCAAGTAATCACTAACTAGCTGTGAGAAGGACCTTTGTTCTGAGTGACTGAGTGAAATGTAAATCATTTCCTTGGAAAGAGCTCTGATGCTTGAAGATGACTGTCAGATTTCTTCCTTATTTACCCCTTGATTTTTCTACTGCTGAGCTGTGGCTCTGTCAGGGAACAGGAGGCTGGGTCATAGAACTATATGTGTGAGAAGACGTTCTGACTAAGTGGCTTAGAGCCACAGTATTCATAAATGCTTGACAGTCACACACAGCAGAGCTTAATATATCTGTGCTAGTTTCTCATTCTCTGACTTAATATTTGATCCTTAGGATCGTTCACTAGCCACTCAGCATGTATGAGAGAAACCCATACATTTGCTTTTTATTCCGAGTCTGGGGCAAACCAACAGCTAAATCCACATCTGTCCATTTTCCTAAGTTTACTCATTATTTCCTAGTGTATTGTTTTATTTGTATACACTTTGGGGGTTAGAAATTTAAAAACCCCATCAGTTAAAAGAAGACCTTAAGAAACTAGATGCTCTGTATAGAAAGAATTTGTCATCCTTGTGAACTTTGCCCTCCCTCTTCATTTGTTCCCATCTAACAGTAATTCCTGAAGCTTGTCATACATTTTATCAGGAAGGTAAGCAGCTCTTCTTGATCTTTAAGGTGTGTGGAGGTTGGTTCAGCCAGATGAATAAATTTTAAAACAAAATAATGTCTGCCTAGGGTGATTTATAAATAAATATGAGGCAACCATTGATTCAAGTGTGAACCTTCTCTGATTGCTAGTTAAATCAGTACAGATTTAAACATGTAAACTTTTTGATTTGTATGGGGTAAGACATCTGTATTTGGTTTACTAAAACTTGCTGATGTCTTCAGAACTAAATTTGCTCTTGTATAGGCCTCTGGGTAGCCATAGCTACACAGCAAGATGTATAGTTCTTGCTTATCTTACTACCTGACTTCCAGCCCTGTACAGGTGTGCAGGAATAAATTAACAAGAACTACTCTGATGAACCACTGCATACATTAACAACAGAGGTGAAGGTGTGAAAGCATGCTACCTGCCTCCTGTTATCACCTTCTCAGCATAGCAACATCCATTTTTTCCCCATCATTTCTCTATGTTTGGAAACTTATAGTGAACTTTTATAGAGAGAGCTTTTCAATAAATGCCAGGCGATGCCTCTAAGAAATGAGCCACTTAGCACCAATTCAAGGGAACTATTAGTGTATGTACCCTAATGTAATTAGCTGTCAAATAGTGTGTTAATCCTCAGAGGAGAGCCTCTTAATAGATAACTGCTTCATTTCCTACAATGTGTCCAATCAAATCTCCTTCTCTGTTCCCAAAACTCTTTATAAAGTGGAGTTGTGTAGGTCCTCTGGCTTTTAAACCTTAGGAGATGTTTCCCCACCACTCCTCTGTTTGGTTTCACAATAGAGCCAGCAGATCAATAGGCCTTTTGTACTTCTCTCCATTACTTTCCATCAAAAGCAAACAAACAAAGTAAATCCCCCTCCTGAGTAATTGCTGTTTGTGCCCTCCTCAAGCAAAACTTTGATAGTAAGATAAACTTCAGTGTCATTCTTGTCCCTGGGGTTCTTTTTATACACTGGGAGAAGAGCAATGAGCAAAACGGTCTCCTAGTATCATGGGGAGAGACTCTGTCAAGGCTAAAGTGAGCCTTGGATCTTCCTAATGACCTCCTGCTGGCCCAGCTGGATGCAAGACAAGCTCATTTAAACCTCTGCTGACCTTTCACTCCTCCACAGAACTGCAGCTTTCACTGCCGCCATCTTAGAACTGTGATATGCCACAGAGACAGCACAGTGGCGAGCAAACAATTTCCCTTGCATGTGTAAAGAGATATTTTTGTAAATTCTATGAAGGGAAGTTCCTATCAAATCTCCTGTGACCGTGGAGCTCCCACTGCGAATAGAGTGCTTCCAAACAGCCTTTATTCTTGCCTTCCCCAGAAAGGACCACACTATTCTTCTTACCAGCATTGCCTGGAAAATTCTGGCAAAATATCAAAGAAGACACATCATTAGTACCCAGCCAATATGTTTTATGATAGTAACACTTGGAAAGGTTGTTCTTCCTGCTTTCTGTTTCTGGGCCACCAAAATCTGTTGTGATCTCTGATAGACTTTTTTTCCTGTAAGTCTTTCTTAAGTGAAATATCATTTGAGATACTTGTTTTTTTTTTTTTTCAGATGATCCAATAGTAGGAAGGTAGTATGAGACTACACACATACGTTAACACCTGTATAACCCTGATAGACTTCCTACCCTCTGTTCACCTGGGTAACCCTGGCAGGGTCTCTTCCCTCTGTTCACCTAGGTAACCCTGGCAGGGTCTCTTCCCTCTGTTCACCTAGGTAACACTGGCAGGGTCCCTTCCCTCTGTTCACTTGGGTAACCCTGGCAGGGTTCCTTCCCCCTTTGGTGAAAAGCTTCTACCAACTTCCTACCTTTAAGTGTTGTTTATTCCTTGTTTCCAAAGATAAGGAAAGACTTTGCCACTGAATTTTACACTGAGGTTGAGCTGTAAAACATGTTGTCCTTTCTGTTTCCTAAGGCTACTCAGAAATAATGTAAAGTTTTCTCCATAAGACTCTAAGGACCTTCAAACAGATGAATATCGCAGTCTGTAAAAAAAGTTTTCACTTGCCAAAAAATTACAGTGTTAAAAAGTTAAAAGGAGATCTGGTGACCTTGATTCTCAAGTGCCAAGACGTGTGTACTTGAGAGGCAGGAACGCCAAGCCAGTAGAAGAGAGAACACATTTTAGGAAAAGACAATTTTTCTTCAGTCATTTCACATAAAGCTACATTAAAAAAATACCTACATTTTATGTCCTAATGCAAGCTGCTTGAATTAAAATGAGCATTATAAATTCCTGGTAAAAAGCTGTCATGCTGATGTGTTAGTGATGTTAACTCTACTACTTTATGGAGTTTATTACTTCTTTTATTAACTAAGGGGGAAAATGTTAGCCACTTCCAATTTAATTCTTTTTCTTGCTTGCTCTAATTTTTACTTTACCCTGGGAAAGAAAGAAAGAGAAAAAAAAAGCCAAGTGATTCTTCCTGAACACATGTAGGTGATAGCTCAGTGTAGACAAATCTGAATTATTCCTGCCCCTCAAAGTCATGCTCATCTTCTGGTGTACTCTGTGCTCCAGTACTGCACATGTGTGTTTTTGTATATGGAAACACACCTAAACAAAAACACCAAAATACAGACCACCAGGTTCCCCTTTTCCAGAAGAGACAGTTCCATCTTAGGAAATGACAAATGAAGTTACTTCATCACATTGATGGGTTATAGGGAGCTCTTCTAAGTAAAACTATAGATATGGAGCAATGAACAGGCCCTTAGAAGGAAGCGTGTGAAGTGCAGTGGCTGGTTGAGGGAGGTGCTGTGACTCTGCTGCCTTTGTAGTCCGCTCTGTCACTGTGGGGCACTGGCAGGTTACTTTGCTCACCAGTAATTGTGGTTTACAGACTTCTAAAGCAATTGGCGCAGTCAGTCCCAATTCAATAAAAGTGGAGAGAGAGAGAGAGAGCACTTTTGTTCTATTTTTTACTTGAAATTATTTCGTTCAGCAGTCTGTCTTTTTTATTACCAGGACTTGACATTAGCACTGCAAGCGATATTAGCATCCATTTCAGCAGTTCAGTAATGGTATTAAAAAAACACTTACTTTCAACGGTGAATGGTTGTATGACAGAACCATAAAAAAAATCCACATTAAAACACAAAAACTTATGTATTTGTCCTGGCAAATTATTTTTCACTTGTTTAACAGCTACAAAACTATGTTCTCGTGACAAGTATTCAAAAGCACCACCTTTTTTCTCAGAGCATCTGACAGTACAGCTCTGTGGGCTTGGAAGTTGGGAGGAAGAAGAAGGGAGCCCAGTGTTAAGAGGGAAGGTGAAATTGTTGTTTATCTGTAGTTAGATTAACTTCCATTCATCAGCAGAGATGGAATTGGCAACCTCAGAGCACCCAAGGTAAAATTCTTGGATCTTTGCGCCTGACTGGGATTTGATTTTAAACCAAACACTCTCCAAACTCGGGAGCAGAGCCTAACTACTTTGGCACTGTGGTGTGCTCATAAATGACTACATTAGGTTCTAAATTTTGATTAAACCTTCAGTAATTAATCAATGGTAGACATGAAGCAGTTGGCAAGGTCCAGAGCTGCAAAATGTTTAAGACATAAAACATTACAAAGTAATTAGAGTATGCTCCTTCAAGAGAAGGGTTGCCTTCAATAAAGAGGTAAATGATAGCATCCTGTTGATTGTGGATGCAGGCAGCCAGAGCAATATGATAAACTGCTGGAGATACACATATCAGTAATCATCCACATTATTAGTACCATTAATCATAATTCCAAAAATATGACAGCAGCAGCCAACTTTTTGACCAATTTTGCTTCTGCCTGTTGGCCATTATAACTTCACTAATAGACCGCAGAGCTCCTTTGCGTGGCACTTTGCATTGAGAATGGAAGGTTAATTATATTTGAGCAGCTGATTTCTTCTCTCCTTGGAAAAGGCTTAGCACTTTGACAATCCCACGAGCTTGAGGTTGTTAAACCAGTAAAAGTACTTTATTGAAATTTTCTTTGTTGGTGAGGAATGAGATGTTTCAAATGAGATATAAGCGTCAGGCTGGGACAGCACTAATGTTTCTTGCTCCAAAGTGATCCTTGGACAGCAAGAACTTGATAGTTCTTTGGCCCACTTTGCTTTCTTGTTTCTAGTCTGGCAGTAGGTAAAAAGTTCAGCACCATCTGGGGGTATGCCCAGAAGATATACAAGATTAGTGGCAGTCTCAACTGTATATGTAGGAATAGAATGTTGGGAGTGGCTAGTGACATTGGGACCAAGAAAGGACTCTACTAAAATAGTTTGCATGTGTGAACACAAGGGAAAATTGACAAGCCTCGTTTGGGTGTTTCTCCAAGTTGAAATGTTTAATAGAATAGGTACACTCCTGTCCAGCTAACTGAAACATGCATGTTTCAACTGGCAGGTTTGATAGCACATGAACATATATGCAGATGAGGTTGTGCTCACCTGAGTTTTCAAGTTCATTACTTTGTTTTCTACACACAGTTCTAGATAAAGGCCAAGGCTCAGTAATACTGATAGTCCTGCAAGATACTCTCTTTCCACGGGAGACTTGGAAATCTCTAATGTTGTCTCTTAACATCATAAATGAACTGTTTGAATCATATAAAACATTTTTAAATATTTCCTCTCAAGAAATTATTTCCTTTTAAATAATTTCAGAAGAAATCTATGTCCTATATTTTATATATTAAGAAAAACAAAACAAAACAAAATGGAAGACAGATTTGAATGTGAAAAAGAAGTTCAATCCTGTTATTTGGAAAAACGTCTTCTAAATTCTTCAAATTAGACAATAGAATATGGAACAGAAGATGTGAAGGTTTTTTTTAAGCTTGGGTAGATATAAATTGAAATTACAGTTCAGATTATCTTTAAAAGAGGCTTTTCTTCCTCTCACCCAACAACGCCAACAGCACCAGTTGAGCTCCCTGTTTCAGAAAGCTCCCAAATTCTAAGAAAGCATGGCCTATTTATTCACAGTGTAACACTCCCCTTGCATTATAGTGCAACAGGTACAACTGAATAATCAGCACCCTTGAAAAGCCTTCTTGTGTGAGATACAGCTCAACAGTAAAGTGGCTACAGAGCAGAGTTGTCATTGTATATCAATTCTATACTTAGCCTAAGCATGCAGCATACACAGTCTCCATCTAACCATCTGCCCTCCCAAATGCCATCACTATGTTAACATTTTTATGCATTCCATAGCAATGACAAATTGTTTTCTAACTGTAGTGCCAAATTTAGTATGCAAAAGACATGTTTGCCTCTGCCAACAAACCAATAATTCTCACTAACATCTTCAGAGTTACAGCATTTATAAAGTTGCAAAGTGGAGTAAACAAACCATCTGTTTGGCTTTTCCATTATGTCATGCTTTCTTATTAGCATATTACGATTCATTTAGTAAACAAATTTGGTGATTTCGTTCATGTCAAAGTTAGATCGGAAGCCTGAAGATGATTAACATTTCTGGGACAAGCACATTAATACATTGCTTCCTCTGCAAAGTTAAATGGCTTCTCAGGAGAATTGCCCCTTGTTGACAAGATGAGACTGTCAATTTTGTTTGCCTGCCACGTTAGGGGCCATAAGGGGATGGGAGGCTCTGAGAGAGGGGAGCTGTGTAGGCAGCATAATTCACTGTGAATTGAGAAAAGAAGTCTAATTCTGATAAATGGTCGACCCCAATACATCCTACCTGTTATTACAACAGACGTGCCGTATCTGTGCAGTAAATTAGTTAATCCCCCAAAGAGTTTGGTGGGAGCTTATCTTCAAGTGAATGATTTGAATGTAGAGGGAACTGCCTGCGTGACCAGTGTGGATGATTTGCTTTCTATTGAAAGGGATTGAAATAACTGAATTTCATATTTTGTTAATTTGTAAGAATTTGCCTAGTTTTTATTTCTTGCATTAATTATGTTTTGTTTTCTTTTTTACTTTTGGGGTTTTTTGAGATTGATTCACTAGAATTTTACATTGTATTTCTTCCTTAGCTAAGGAAGGATATTCAGACCATCTGGAGAGAGTCTTTAGTGAAAATCCTAGAACAACTACAGTGTTTCAGAAAAGGGGTATTGCCAAAATGTCATTCAACTCATTTAAGTGTAAGCACGTGACTAATAAATAAGTAGTAATACAGACACATTGAGATGAATGCAGTAGGCAGTAGTACTGTTGCCACTCGGGCTCAGTGAGGAAGAGGATTTGGAGAGTGGGTTCACATTTCTGTTTGGAAGTATTTTTCTAACTATCCCTGTATTCACATCTGGCATCTATACCTTCCTAGACTGGATAGAAGCACCTCTTTCTTCTCTCCTCACTCATGCACATAGGCAGCTGAGGTTTCATGTCCATCAGTTCTACATGCATGGGCTCAACCAACCACAGACAGAAAACGTTAAAGATAAATCATGGCTCACCTAACACATAGAAACATTTTTGCTTGTCTTTATTTCCTATGTGATATAGCACAACTGCTTGTATAACATTCATGTTACATGGGAATCACAGTATAGACATGACTTAATATATAATATAGGATGTACTTAGGACCCATGCAAATATTCTATCATTTTATATAAGGGACCTTTGAAAATCTGTGAGTTTTGTTTGGGGTTTTGTGCTGTATCAATCGCTGGATGATACCAAAAGATGATTGTCTCACACACACACATACACAGACGCAAACCAACATCTGCTGTGCATATATCACTATGGTCATTTTAGACAGTACTATTTGAGAATATTTGGCATATATTTGTGGTAAGTCACAAAGTGGAGCAGGAAAGTAAATACAAAAAAAATCAAAAGTGAAAGCTTAATTACATTTCACCCAAAGAATTGTGTAATATTAATGCATTAAGCTTGGAATAGCACAGACTAATTAAAAATTAACTATAGGACAGTTTATATAAATTAGCTTGATTTGTGAATTTGTGAAATCATTTTCTGATGGGCTGTCTTAGTTTGTGTTGCTGTGATAAAATACTTGACAAAGACCCTTACTTAATGAAGGAAGGTTTTATTGACCTCATAGCTCAAGGAATAGTCCACCATGGTAAGGAAGCCAGGGCAGCAAAAGCCTGAAACAACTGCTCACACTGCACCCAGTCAGGAACCAGAGACAGTGGATGTGGCTTACTTTCTCCTTGTCATGCTGTCCAGGGTCCCCACCCCAGGGAATGGTACCACCCACAGCAGGTGGGTCTTCCCACTTCAGTGAACCTAATTAAGATACTACCCACAGAAGTGCTCAGAGGCCCATTTCTCAGGTGATTCTAAACCTCTAGTTTACAATTGAGACTAGCCATCACATTGCCTCAGTCTGATTTTCTAACCTGATCTTAAGACTTTTCTTACAAACAACTAACAACAGAACCACCTGTTCTTTCCCTGTATTTCAAAACCAAACTTAAACTCTTTTTTTGTTTAAAATTTTGTTTGTAAAGCATTGCATTAGCTCACCCCAGGCATTTGATCAAGTGGGGGAAATAAGAACAAAGCCCAGAGCAGCACGTGCTTTCCCTGTCCACAGGGCTGTTAGGCTTACTTGATGGCATTTGACGCATCTTCTGTGTTCTGTGAGTGTGTGGGTAAGGTTTCCTCCAAGAAACAGAGGACAGGAATGACACGTTAGTCTAGTGACAGAATTTTCACTCACCGTTCAAGTAACACAAAATTTAGGTATTAGTACCTTGTCCTGGATCTAAAACCTTATTACATTTTGATTTCTGTGTGTGTCCTCTTAATTTTTGACAAATTTGTTGTTGAGGTCAGAAATTGAGAGAACATTTCTAAGTCTGTGCATAGCCCAAGTTAGACGAGCCTTGTGAGTCTACATTTTGTGATGTACCTTGCACTCTGTTGGAGTCTTTGCTTTCTGCTCTGTCACTAATGTCATTTTACAAAGACAGAAAAAATGCTTCTACCTCAGGACTGTCTTCTGCATTCGGCTGGGGAAACCTTCTGCCAGACTTTTGTGTTTTACTGACTGTATACCTCCTGTGTGCCAGGCCTTCTACTTGATGTACCACAAGCTGACTTATATCTCATCTGTATTCTTGAATGTATGGGCTAAATTTTAGGCCAGTGTGTGAATCTTTACCTTTATACCCATGAACTCTTTGTCTCTCAGTCCTTTTTCTTTCTTTTTTCTGTGGATAATTCTCTTCTTCATAGATGGGTCGTCTGCTTAACCAGAGCAAGCAGAAGCATCTTTTCATAATCTTTATGTTCTTATTTGGTCTAAATTTTGGCTAAAAGTCTTCCTTTTCTCAATGTAAGTTTTAGACACTAGATTTCTTTCTTTTTCTAAAACTAAGCATGTATATCCGTGGATAGCAGATCTTTTTGCTGGGATCTTCCTACTTACAGCATTGCTGTGGCCTCCCTCCCATCTTGGGCTTCTTTTCTCTCAGCCTCTGACTGTCATTGGTGAGTTCTTTCTGTCTGTCTTCCTGTTACCTCTTCAGTTTTGCCGATCCAATTAAACTTGTAATATTCCTCAAATTGCTATTAACCTTAGGTCTTTGTATCTCATGAGGACAGTATTTTTATGACAGTCAGTGGTTTGAGTTGACTGGCTGGCGGTCTAACAATAGGTCATTGTTAAGCCAAATGCTGCCTTCTGTCCTTCCTGTACAGGCAGAACTCTAACCTCTTGGCCAGGACCCATAGTGTTTGCTATAGAACTTCAGGCAACTGGCTTCCCTTTGCTTGTCTTGTTTGCCTTCTTCCAACCCCAGCAACACCGTGACAGTTGGAGACTCTCAAGTGCAAGGCATGGGGCTGAACCAGCAGGCTTTCCTCCTCATCCCCACTCCATGTGTTTTGCATATGGCATTTGGGAAGATTATTAAACAAAAATGAAATAGATTAAGAAATGAACATAAAAGAATCAATTCTCTTGAACTGTGGTTGCATAATGGAAATCGACTGCCGTGAATGAACCCATGCACTGGAGTTATGAACAGCAGAGTTAATGCACTGCCATGAGTTCATCTTTATTATTACATTACACCTGAATCAATTGATAAAGTAGCTTTTTTTGTAAGGGAGGGATGGCACTTAATTGAATAAAAGTCAATGTAATTATATTAGCAGAGGCCAACAGTACTGCTGACAGCGGAAAAGGGACACTGTGGAACGGAGTGCCAGAGCTGGTCTCCACATTTCTGCACATCGTTTGGTTGACAGATATTGAGGGCTGGTACATCATCTAATTAGATTACAGACCTCTTCTGCTGTATGTGAGAAATGAAGAGAAAATATCTTCCTGGTAACAACATATCAGTGGAGATGTGTAAATTCACAAGTCATCTTATGGGAGAGATGTCCCTCTGGGTGATCAGTGTACCTGCTTGTCAGTGTTAATTTATTCTTCCTTATTCAGTCTGTCTTGATGCAACTTTGTGTGTCTGGCTGCTGTTTTCTCAGCAGCAAACCTAGGAAATGGTAACTACAGATGTGTGAGAAACAACACAGAGTTCTAGACTGCAGTCAGATGTGTGCGTAAGAAATTAAGAAAGGGGTGCGGTGTTAAAATTAATAAATGAGAACAGGGTTTCATGAGCTGCTTACAGATGGTAGGTTGTTTCATCATAGAGTAGTGGTATACAGTTTAACTATTTCCACATTCCTTCTTGTTACAGCCCTGATGGTATCTCCCCACATGTCATTGTAAAAACGTCACAGTAGGCATTTTCTGTGGTCTGCTTAGCAGCATACACTTGAGTCATCTGACATCTGACACCAGGGACAAGGGGAGTGGGAGGGGGGATGAGAATCAGAACAGGACTGTGGGGACAATGTCTGTTTATCCACATTCATATATCCATACTCTGCATGCATCTGTTTGGAACTCATTTATGGATGATGCTTATGCTATGAATTTGGTTTAGCTAATTTGATTCATGGATTTTGGAGTATTCAGGTGATCTGAAAGTCAAGACAAAGTATGAGATGATCACTTATGACAGAAAATAATTTTGTGATCAGAACAATTTAAATCCCTATTTTATTGTTTAAGTTTTAAAATCCGGATGTCTAGAATGTGAATTTGTTTTCTCTCTCTCTCTTTCTCCCTCTTTCTCTCTGTCTCTCGTTCTTGCTTTCTTTTGTGATCGATTTAGCAAAAGATTAGAAAGCTGATCTTATTGTCACAAGGTAAGCTCAGCCTTCCCAAGTGCAGTGTGGAGAGGGCTGCCACCCTCTGCCCCCTCAACCCAGAGTGCTGATTGTCTTGTGTGGAAAGGTGGGGAAGCCTCTCCCTCCTTTCTTGCCCCAGGCACATACCTCTCACTTACCTCTAGGAAACGTTAGCCACACTTGGTTCCCAATTGAAGTGACTTCTGATTATAAACAGGAGGTCTCAATGAACTTAATGCTGGCCATTGAGGTCATTTCTATTGTCACAGTTAACTTGTCTAAGATGCCCAGCTTCCACAGCTGGGAAGTTCTGTTTCCCTATTTCTTTATCACTTTATTTTTGGAGGGTAGCTTTCAATTTAGGTATTTGGCAAACTTCTGAGCCTTTGCAGGTGGAGAGAGGTATATGCCCAAGGGCGCTTTAAAAGTCAGTGGGGGGTTGTAAATACAAAGGCAATGTTTCCTGGTAAACCACAGTGATGTGGGCTTTGTAAGTAAGGTCCCTCCCTGTAGCTGCTCTGGGAATGAATCTTACCCTCTTTAACACAAGCAAAGCTCTCAGTGAAGTTTTGCTTGTCGAAGTAGGGATTCTGTTTGTGAAATAAAGGGACTCTATGTCATTGTGATTTTTTTTTAACTTACTGTGTTTTAATTTTATCCTTTTGGATTTTTTTTTGGTAGGGGGAGGTAGAGGTTGTATTTTATAGAAACTAATTTTGTCAACTTATGTTTTAAAGAATTAAACCTTGAAGTAGAATTGTATGATGAAGAGGGTTCAATACTAAAATAAAGATGTAATTTGTTGTTAGATTTGGCTGGGATTCGAGAAACGATTTGTGTTGTGAAAAACAATCTTTCAACTACTTGAAGTCACTTATTTGCAGACATTGTTTTTTTTAAAACTTAACTTAAAACATGAAATATAGGAGAGTGAGGAAAAAGATTTTTTAAGTTAAACCTAAATTATGTAGGTCATTTACTTTTGAAAAATGCAAATCTTTTTACACAGTATTTACTGTACTAGAAAAGGTTTATTTGCTGTTATTTTCTAATTTTAAATAGTTTAGACAAGCAGAGTTTCCATTCTTTTACCGTTTCATGGTATTATCCTGTACTTATTAGATGTATAAGATGCCTGGTTTGAGGTCCTCTGTGGTAACTCACTAACGGAGCGGCCATTGAGAAAAGAGTGCCTGGGTTTGCATTCATCCTGCCTTGAAGAGCTTATTCATAAAAGTTAAGTTAATGGAAAGTTCTCCCTTTTGTTCCTCCCGCCTGCACTCACTCCCAGATCCCGAGGATGTGGGGAATGCTTGCTTTTATAATGGTGTAATTAGCAATGAATGTGCTCATTTGGTGCTTAATGAAAGTTGAATCAATTTTAAAATGCTCTCCTTTTTCTCCCCCCTCCCCACTCCCTGCGCACCTCCCCCTGTCCCTCTTGTTTTCCTAGACACAGTGCCAACATAAACCTGCATCGTAAACTGTTGACCAAAGAACTCGATGACATGGGCCTGGACTCATCGCAGCCCTCCCTTAGTAAGGACCTCCGGGATGAATTTTTGATGAAGATCTATGGTGCCCAGCACCCTCTGGGGCTCGATGTCAGGGAAGATGCCTCCTCTCCCGCAGGGACAGAAGACTCCCACCTGAATGGGTATGGGAGAGGCATGGCGGAGGACTACATGGTCCTTGACCTGAGCACCACCTCCAGCCTCCAGTCCAGCAGCAGCATCCATTCCTCCAGAGAGTCAGATGCAGGCAGCGACGAGGGGATTCTTCTTGACGACATTGACGGGACAAGTGACAGTGGGGAGTCTGCGCACAAGGCTGAAGCCCCCACCCTCCCCGGCAGCCTAGGGACTGAAGGGTCAGGATCTCTTATGTTCAGCAGCCTGTCTGGGAGCAATGGTGGGATCATGTGCAACATTTGCCACAAAATGTACAGCAACAAGGGGACCCTGAGGGTCCATTACAAAACTGTGCATTTGCGAGAGATGCACAAGTGCAAAATCCCAGGCTGTAACATGATGTTTTCCTCCGTGCGAAGCCGAAACCGGCACAGTCAGAACCCTAATCTCCACAAGAACATTCCCTTCACTTCAATAGATTAGTCCCAGAATGGACACTACAAATGCCAGCTCTCACCAGATGGCCTACATGTCTGAACTGCCATAGCCAGTGTGTGCTTCCACAGCAGGGCACATGTGTTTGTGTACATATGTGTGCATCTGTTTCTACACTCATGCACACACATAGTTTCTTTAGATAAAAATGACAAATACTAGGTGCTTTTGAATTTATTTTTTCTTTTCCTTTATAGTTTTGGGAGAGGGTGTATCTTTTACTTGGGGTAAAAACAGAGTACTCCTTTCAATACACACACACACACACACACACACACACACACACACACACACACACAAAATGTGCAACTAACCCCAATTTTGATAGAATAATTCTTGGTCTTCTCCAAAGAGACATTTCGTTGTACCTATGACTGTTGCCTGCAAAAAAAATAAAAGGGAAAAGAGAGAAAAGAAACAAAAAGGAACTTCTTATAGTTGTCTTTTGTGGACTTTAAGGTTTTGAGAGAATCTTTAATTCAAGCATGACAGATTCACCTGTAAATATTTAGCCCTGAGAGGCCAATGATGTAAAACAATTGTGTTGATGTTGTTTAACTCTTCTTTAATTTTTACAGTTATATCCAGCTGTTAGATATGCAGGTAATAAATAGTTTGCTGGCTAGTTCTGTTCATTTTTGTTAGCATTAATGCACATTTTCTTTAAAAAACAACAACAAAACATGGTCTTGTTTTTACTACCTGTTAGATATAGTGATAAAGATGTGCTAGCATGCTTCATAGCGCAGATCTGGTTTTTTAAATGTCCTGTACTAGTACATAAATCCAGTCATGCACTTTTTTCATATACTACAAGGGGATGTGTTAAACTCCTGCTTCTCTTTATCCTTAAACTATTGCCATACTTCAGTAAGTATCTTTCTTTAAAAAAAAAAAAAACCCACTTGTATAAAAATGGTCTGGTCAGTAAAGGGCACAAATGCCAAACAAAAAGTATTACACAAAACTGCCAACTTTGCACAAGTTTTCAGAAAAGAAAATACAATTAGTCACTCAACATAACCACAGGCCAACTTTTTGGCCACGAGAAAACCGCTTTGAAAACAAAACACTTAGTGAGTCTTTCGAGTGCCGAATGTTATTAAAGTCCACATTTCATCCTTTTCTGTACATGTTAATTTACATAAAAGGAAAACAAAATGATGTGGTGTGAAACAGCCAAGACATTTCTTCTGTAGAGGCAGTATAGTGTTTTAGGACACAATGGCCCAAAGTCCTCACTAATGGAACAAAGCTGGATACAGTAAGAGAGTCAAACACTCATTTCCAAGGCCCTAACCCTTATCCTTTGAAAAGAAAGAGAAAGTCTGAGCTGGGTTAGTCTGCTGTGTGGCTTTAATAGACAAAATCAAAAGCCATTTCACCGCAGCTGTTCTTGGAAGCTCTGAAAACACGTGCTGAACTTGAATTGAGCAACACCCCTCTGGAGTGGCAGAAGGAGAGGGGAAGACAGGATCTCACTGTGTAGTGTTTTGTGTTTCCCCACACGAATTTGTCAGAGAAATGAAAGCAAGCCTGAAACCAAGCAATTGAGAGTGAGAACAAGGGGGTGGGTGTGGTGGGGGAAGAGGGCTCCAAACCCTTTTGTTTTGTTTCTGATGTTTACACAATGTTGCCTGAGCTGGTTAACCGCATCAGCAGCCTCGGCTACCACAGCAGACTGACTAAATGATGATATTTACTTAACTTCGTCTGCAGCCAGAACTGCTGGGGTGTGCTTGCAGAGTGGGTTTTATTGTCTTGTTTTCTTTTTGTTGGGGGGGGGGCACACGGGCAAACACTCGTATTCTGTCAAACTACATAATAGAAAAAGAATGTATTTTTTTCTGCATTTAATGGCCTCAAACATGTCTCCCCTCAGTCTAAAACTTAGAAATACCCTTTGTTTCAGTTTTTCGAATCATTTCCATTTTTCATGTTTTGTAATTTTTTTCTGTGTTCACATCAGCATTCACTTCCGTTAAATTTGCCAAAGGAAACTGTAGATATGTTTCTGTTATTATTCCTGTGCGACTTATTGTACCTCACAGTATTTATTTTTTTTCCAAAATTAAGCATCATTCATTGGGGGCTCTGGATGTTTTTATTTTTTAGATTTTCTGAGTAGTAGTGTAGTAGAGACAAGCTAGTTGCTCCTAAAGCTTTATCTTTGTCTCCTGAAGATGCCACCGGGTTTGCTTTGCTCCTTCATTTGTTACACGTTGAGGAAAGTCCGAAAGCATTTGCAGTATCACACACAATGTCTGTTAAATGACAAATGTTTACGGTAAAAAGCTGAGGAATTAATAGTAACGGTTTCTGTTTCCTTTTACCTTTAATTTCCCCAAAGCGTAGTTGCTTTACTTCAGTATTGTGTTAAGCTGAACAAACAGATGTGTTCCTTTGTTTTAAAACATACAAGACTCTGTACACTATGTTTGTGAAAGATCAAGCTAGAATAATGAGCATTTGTTTGCAAACATTTGGTCCTCTTAGCGTTCTCTATGTTGTGCTCTTGCCTGTTATCAAGTTTTGGATTCAAAGAGGATTGAAACATATTGTTACAATCTCAACAGAAATTATGGAAACTGTCTTTTGGAGTGTGTGTAGACTAAGCTACACCTTGTTTGTGAACATTAATATGCATCTGTGTTTGAACAGTGTACAAGTGTTACATTCTTAGAGATGTGAAAATTCATCTCTACAAAAAAATCAGTGTTTAGTCTGTTTAATTGAATGTCTAGTAAAATGTCAAATGATCCTCTTGAGCAGATCTCCTAGCTGTCAAGAGGTCATGTCAGCCAGCAAACCAGGCTCAGAACAAGCATTTGTCACTTGCCGCACACCTGGCTCATGTCTGTAGCCAGCTAGAAAAGGTACAGAGGTAATGAGATTGAAGACGCAGTTTCCCTTGTTAGGAAACATAAATGTGTGCACCTGTTTGTCAGAAATGGTGCTAGAACCTGGGCAGCCTGGCACATTTAAGTATGGCCTTATTAGCTGCCCAAGTCTCACATGCCCAATTGTTATGGTGGCCTTCCCACAACTCAATATTCCAATATAAAGCCTATTTGCTTAAAAGGGGGAGGGGAAGTAGATGGATGTAGCACATGAAATGTTAAATCTTGAGATGTATAATTGTTCTCCCCAGGTATGGCTTGTTCTGGGGTGTGCCGGGGTGCCCTGCTTTGACTAAACTGGTATTTCTCCTGAGGGCAGTCACTCTAAGGCTTACGTGCAGATGGTGGGATGAGGAGGTCAACATTTTAACCAGCCAGGCTCTTCATCTCTGCCCATTCCTACTTGTTTATTTGTTCATAAGAGTTTCCTGTCCCTAAACAGTTTCTAGCTACATCCATCTTTTTCTAGCTGAAAATTAATAGGAACATACATTTTCATCCAAGTGGCTTTCTCCCATTTGACTGATTTTTGTCCAGATATTATCACGGGTACAGAATTCAGCAATATTAGTTGTGCACGTTCACCAGCTGATGTTGAAGTATACTGTTTTGATCACTTTAAACTATGTTTTTGTAAATATTAGGCTGGGTCCACTTTGGGGAATGTCTGCATGCTATGGAGGGGGGAGAAAGAGAGCAAGGAAAAAGATAATAAGTAATATGGCTTTGAAAGTGTGATGAAAGAGCCTGACATTCTTGTTCTGCTAGTAATTGTATTTAAATAAACCAGCTCTATGTAGCTTATCCCCACTGTTAGTGCAGCAGCCCTGGTCAGCCTGATCCTTTCTTAAGGTTTAAATGTATAAACATTTTCCTTCTCAACATGACTAATATCTTTTTAGAAACCAGTGTTAGCATAGCAGTGTCACTGTTCTGGTCCTGTGACCTCTTTGGTCATGGATTTCCAGTAAGAGGAGGGAGGCATCTAACCAGTTACAGCACATTAGTGTACACATGGTTCAGGAAAAAAAGGCCTGAAACCATGAAGAATGGACTGACTGAGAAGCATGCCCCCATAGGAGTTGGGAGAAATCATTCATGCCACCTAATTAAGTAGCATCTTCCTCCTCTTCGTCTGTGTACTGCATAGATGCATGCCAGGCAGATAGATGAGGGTGATGGCCCTTGGCAGTTCAACATAGACAAACCAATGATCAGACTGAGATGGACATAGGATACCTGAGCAGCCCTTGATTGCATCTAGTCTGCTGGCATTGGGTTAGGTAGCCTGACAGTAAATAGAACACACCCATCCTAAGATGTGTAGTATCTGCTGTGGAAGAGAACAAGACACCCAGGAGAGAGATGGGCTTCCATCCTATGACCACACCCTGCTTTGTAAAATTAGGGCAAATGTAATTATTTGCCTTTACCCAAACTAGAAATAATGTAAATTAGTGGATTTGCGCTTTCCCTCTCACTCTTTGTTTTTACCAGGAGGTATTTTAACTGATCAAAAAGGGCAATAAAAGGCAGGTGCCCCCCAAAAAAAAATTGATGGAGGGGCTGCAGTTCTTATAGAAGAGATGTCCAGAGAACAGGCTCTACCCCTGCTTTGAGTGTAGCTGGAAATGAAAACAGTGAATGCATTGCAAATGTTTGTCCAGGAGAAAAACTTAAGTCGGCTCTGCTTTGTAGCAGGTGTGGACACATCCTCCAGTTTCCTGCAGAGTTCCCTGTGACCAGGTGAGTCACTGCCTACATCTTGACTTAAAAATATCTTAAGTTCCTTATGGGCCAGGATAGCCAGAAAAGGAAGTTGTGAATTTTGAGGTTGCTCTTTTATTCTTTTTGAGTGAGAAGTAATAGCCAGGGTTCCTTTGGGACTACAAAGATGTCAGGACACCTAGATTAAAAGGTCAGCGGTGAAACCCACTTGTAATGGTGACAAGTGGAGAAGTGATCTATATATCCGTACTGCAGCATCATAGAAAGCTGTGATCATAAAACTGTTTCTGATGATCTTGTGATCAGAATGGAAGCTGGGATAGAGGTAACTAGTTTTATTTTTCCCTCAGAATTTTAGCATTCTTGCTCCTGTCGTTGTTAAAATATGTCTGATATGTCCGAGGCTCATGTCCACCATTCCTGTCATTGCAGAGACCTCATTATAATGATCTTACGTAGCTTCCACTAATACCACTGACCAGCGGGTCATCTTCCATGCTCTTTTCCACACATTCAGCCTTCCTCCTGTCCTTTCATCCTCAGTCTTCCCACAATTTACACAAAACTATTTTTAAAGTCCTTCTGCAGTAATTGGATGACAGATACTGTCTTTTGG